>SSOS01000006.1:600000-1150403 GCA_004849945.1 Aspergillus ochraceus | reverse complement strand
ATAATTAAGCGGGGCTGATATATTATATAATTTAAAATAGTTATATTTATATATAACTATTAAAATATTTATATATAATCTTATTATATATTCTATAGAATATAATTATAAACGTATTAGTATATATTTCTTAATATATTTATAGCGCCGCGAATAGGAGATCGATNNAAATTAATAAAATATAAGAAATTAAATAATAATTAATATAGTTATAAAAAAATTGATAAGAATTGATAAAATATAGGAAAATTAATAAGAATTAATAAAATATAAGAGGATTGATAAGAATCGATAAAATATAAGAGGATTGATAAGAATCGATAAAATATAAGAGGATTAATAAGAATCGATAAAATATAAGAAAATTAATAAGAATTAATAAAATATAAGAGAATTAATAAGAATTAATAAAATATAAATTAAATTAAACTAACTATCGCCTCTTATTAGGACTATTATAATTAATAGTGGTTGCTATTAGTTTCCTATATAGATAGAAATATATAGTAGTAAGTTAATTAATTTTTATTAATTATACTCGCGGTGCCTAACTAGCTACTAAAAGTAAAATAATACTAAATCCGGACGCCGAGAGTCCTAGTAGTTAGTAGCTACTATACTACTTAATATTATTCTTATATTTTATTTTTAATAAAAATTTATTTTATATTAAACTTTTAAAAGGCCTTCTTTAAGGCTTTAAAAATAAAATAATATTATTTAACTATTTAATATTCGCAGACCGATAAATAATCCGAAATAGTTATTTAGTATATTAAGATTATATTATAATACTAGATTACAGGTAATCCTATCTTAATTAATAAATAGAATATATTATTAGAACGTATTTAAACTTTTTTAATAATATAATAAAAAGATTAACAGACTATTTATCTTATTATTTTATATATAATATTAGCTTATACTAGTTATAAATAACTATACGAGTGGCTCTACCGTAGGATTTTATAACTAGATTAAATATTTATTAAAAGCTTTAATAGACTGTTTTATAAATAAAATAATATTATAATAAAAAATATTAATTTATAAAATTTAAATTTAAATAAAAAATATTAATTCGCCTGTATAGAAACTATAATATATTTATAAATAAATATTTAAATAAAAAGTTTAATTTTTAACTTGTAGAGTCTTATACTATTCTTAAAAAGATAAATAAATCTATTTATTATTTAAACTTATTATTTATATAAAAAATATACTCTATTATCTTTATTATTTATTTTAAATTTGTACTATCAAGAGTGATGCAGCTGTTATAAAGTCGATAAAATTATTTATATTTATAATAGTAAGTAAGTTGTTAAAAAAAAGTGAAGAAACGACTAAGTCTTACTACTAATAAGGATAGAAACTATAGGTAATTATACTAATCTTAATTATAATATAACAGACTAAAAATACTATTTCTATATCTTACTAAATAATATAAAATAGCCGGTATGCGGCTGTAATAAGATAATTAAACTTTAAGCGCGATGTTTTTATAAGCTAGATATATATAAGATATAATAGAAAGATAAAAGGTATTAAAAAATAAGTAAAAATAATATAAGAAATTATAAATTAAATATAGTAATAATAAACTTTTCTTTCTACTAATTCTAAGTAAGTTACATAAAGATAGACTTTATAGTAAAAATTTAATAAAAATTTAATAAAAATCTTATTATTAAAAATATATTTAAATATAGATCTTAACTATCTAGTATTACTACTAAAACTAAGATATAAATAACTTTAAATATAATTATTAAGTATATATTCTTAATTAATAATAAATATTTATCTTTACTAATAAATATTATAGGTTTTAATTATCTATTAGTATATAATACTAAGTTAGCGATATAAGTATTATTATACTAGTATTAATATTTACTAATATAATTATATAATTTATTATTAGACGGAAAGGCTTTATAGTAATAATAATAAATAACTATAATTTTAATAGATTTAAATTTAATATATTTAGAAAAATAGATAAAAAACTTTTTAAATTAATTTTTAGAATTAACTATCTACGTTATATAGATATTATTATAATTATTATAATAATTATTCTTAGAACTATAATTATTATTTATATTTATTATTATAATATTATAATAAAATCTATAGCAGTCTTTATAAAGATCTAAAGAATTAGCAGATTTATATAAAATAGATTAATAAAATTAAATAATATTTAGAAGATTATTAAAAATCTTATATTAATTTAATATAATTTAAATATTAGTATTATTTATATTAATATTAATATTAATCTTATAGGTACGTCCGTAGAGCTTATTATTATTATTTTAATTATTATTTTATAGATACTTATAGCTATTCTAATAGTAAAAACTATTATAAAATTAATTATTTATATTATTTAATTAACTCTAGTAATCTTATAAGAATAAAAATATTCGTATAGATAGAAATCTATAGTTATTATATTTATAAAACTAGAACTACTAATAATTATATAACTAGTTATTATATTAATACTACTAAAACTACGGAAATAATAAATTTTATTTATATAAAATATTAGCTCTATTATTATACCTCTAGTAATAGTCTTAAGAGCTAGTAAAGGATTATTTTAAGAAATTAGTATAAAATTAAAAAAAACTATTATAAAATTAATAATTATTATAGATCTAATTATAAAGTTTATTATATTTTTTAATAAACTATTTCTCGCGGTATTTATAATAACTATTATAAAAATTTTTTTATAGAAATTATTTCTTTTTAAGCTATTTAAGAAACTCTAAGTAAGTTATAGTAAACTTTAAAATAAATATATACTATTATAATTAAGAATTAAGACTATTCTATAAATAATTAATCTACTAAAATTTATTTTTAACTTATATATTATAATAAAAATATATAACTTTTTCTATATAGATCTAAGAGAAGTATTTTATTATTATATTAATATAAATAAAATAAAGATTCTTTAATTATTTTAAAATAAGCTAGAGATCAATTTTAAAATATTTTTTTAAAATAATAAATTAATCTTTTTTTAAAAATAGATTATAAAGCTAATATTTATAATTTTTTATTAATAAAATAAACTAGATTATAGTAGTATTATAAAAATACGTTTATATATTAGTATAAACTAGCTTAATATTTTTATAGTCTATAATATCCGCGAGATAGTTTATAAAGATAAAAATATTTTTATAAATAATATTATCTAAATATAATTCTTTATTATTAATATCTAACTAAAAAATATTAATTTTATTATTATAAAGAACTCTATAATCTATATTTATTTTAATAAAATCTTAAAATTCGATCTTTTTAAGTAATCTAGGAGGATTAAAAGAGCTTTTAAAAGATTAAGTTTATTATATAATTTTTATATAATAAAGATAATTATAAGTATCTTTAAGATTTTTATTTATAATTTTTTAAATTTTTTAGAGAGATTTTTAGCCTTAAAAAAATTATTTTAGAGTAATATAAATTTTTAATATATTATTATTATTAGATAGACTAGAATTAATATTATTTAATTTAATATTAGTTATTCTAATAAGATCGTGATAATATTATTATATTAAATTAAAATTAATAGGATTAGTAAAAAGATTTTAATAAGATTTAGAAATAATATTATAAAAATTATTAAAGTTTTTAAAAAGCTCTAGTTTAATATTAATAAAATTTTTTATAAAACTATCGATAATCGGATCTATAGTTTTATTAGATTTTAATAAAAAGAAAAAAAGATTAGAATCTTTTTTTTAAAAGAACTACTAATAAATAGAATATTAGTTTTATTAGGCTTTAAGAGAGATATTTTATATTATAAAAAAATTTTAAAAAATCTAATAGTAGTAGAAATAGGAGGGATATTAGCGGATTATAGATATTTAGAATAACTATTAATAATAGATTTAAAGAGATAGCTAATAGCTAAATTAGAATAGCTAATAATCTTATCAAATAATTATTTAATAATTTTAAACAGGTTACTAACAAGGTTCTTAAGATAAGAAGATCTAATTATAGTTAGAGATTTAGAAAGATTCTTAAAAACTTTTATTATTTTTAATATAGTAGAATTAGAATTAATCTAATTAAAAGACTTTATAATAATTAAGTTTATAAAAAGCTTAATAAAAGACTTTTATTTTAATTAAGATAAACTTATAATAGAGGTTAAGTATAGTCTTATAATATTAAATAATAATAATAGTTTAATACGGTCGATCGAGTATAGGCTAAGCTAAATAATAAATTACTTATTATTACTATTTATAAGATATTTACTAAGTTTAATACACTCTTTTATAGTATAATAAACGCTAGATTTATAAATTAATTAATTAACTAGAAATAGATTATCTCGCTTTATTAAAGAGAATCTTAAATAAATAATAAAAATAAATTAAGCTCTTAGTATAAGATTATTATTAAAGTAGTATAATTAAGAATATTCTAAATACTTATAGAACTAATATAGTTAGTAATTAAGCTCTATAAGACGGGAGGTTATAAGCTTTAAAAGTATTATAGATGTACTTTAGAGGTGCTCGAGTAGAGCTGATAACTAAATAATTATATTAAATAAAATTAAAATAAAATAATAGTAGCCGGAGAATTACTTTATAATTATATTAAATAAAGTAAAAGTAAAAGAATCGTGTTACTACTAGCTATAATAAGAAATAAGAAGGTATAAAGATAGTATAGTAAGACTCTAAGATAATAAGATATTAAGACTATAAGATAATAAATAATAAGATAATAAGATAATAAGGTAATAAGATATTAAGATAACGAGGCGCCGGAGTGTTAGAATATTAAAACAAAAATAATATATAAACGCGGTCGGGGGTGGCTAATTAATATAATCAAAATAATATAACTATAGCCGCCGAGGCGAAGTGAGCTAATCTAGATATTAAAATAATAAAATAATAAGGTAGTCGTATAATATATAATAGGATTTATCGAAAATTGAGAGACGACCAGAATACATAAAAAGCTTAATAGAAAGTTATTAAAAGATCTAAAAAGAGACTATAAAATACTAGCTATATAATAGATATTTTAGAAATATAGAATTAATAAAAACTAATAAAGAATAATAAAAAGTAGTTAAAAATAATAAAAAATACTGATTCGCTGATAGCGGAGGGGGGGTAGAATAATAGAGGTAGATATAGCGGGAATTTATATAAGATAGTAAAAGTATAGGAAAATATATAGAAAATAGCTTAAATAATATAAAAATATATAAAAAGACTTAAATAGATCGGAGATATTCTAATCTTAATAGATATACTATTATATTAATGTAGCAGCTATGGAGTTGATGAAATTAGTTATATTTATAATAATAAGTAAGCTGTTAAAAAAGAAGAAGAAAAAATGACTGAGTTCTACTACTAGAAGAGCCGGCGGGAGCTATAGATAATTATACTAACTTTAACTGTAATATAGTGGAGTATAAGTACTATTCCCGCACCTCACCAAAGAACATGAGATGGCCGGTAGGCGGCTGCAACATTATTTTTTATATAATAATAATACAGCTTCGTCTAAAATCGTGTATTAAAATATAATATCTAGTAAGAATATCGACGAGCAATCATGATAATAAAAATAGATTAGTAAAAAATATTAATAAGATAATTTAAATAGGATTAATAAATTTTTTAAAATTAGTAGACTTAGCAGCTTTCTTAGTATTAGATTTAGAATTAATTAGCTTAAAATTACTAGATATCTTATTAAATATTTTACTATTTATAGCAACTTTTGCTTTAATATTAGCTATTATAATAAATATAGCTTTAATATTCTATTTAATTATAATTATTTTATTCTTATAAGTCTTATCGGCGGTAGTTTTAATAATATAAAATTTCTTATTATAATATTTTTTATTAATAATTCTAATCTATCTATAAGATATATAATAGTTAACTCTTTAATAAATTAGAGTTACTTATTAATTAGATAGATTTAGATTTTCTAGAATTAAAATAACGTAATTAGATATTAAAAATATTAAGTTAAATAAAAAGTTTAATTATATAAAAAAAGATAAATTAATCGTAATAAAATCCTATAATAATTTAATTTTATAAATATTAATTTATAATCTAATATTAAAGAAGTATCTCCGACGAGAGTTTAGTTAATTAATTAAAAATAAATAGTAATTAGCTTATTATTATATAATATTATACTAAACTTCATAATAGATATAAAGTAATAATCTTAGTAGATAATTATTACTAAAAAGTTTTTAAAATAGCGCTTTTTTTATAAAATACTATATAACTTATAAAAACTCTATACTAGTTCTAAATACTATAAAAAACGCTAGAGGACTTATTACTAAAGATTTTAATATAAATAAACAACTAGATAATCTTTTTTTTTAATTACTAGAAGCTACTTATAATCGAAAAGCTTTATTATAATAAGATAAGAAATTATAAAAATATTAACGAATTCTTATTAATTATTAAATAAAGAAGATTCTTAATAATAAAAATAAAACTTAATTTTATTAGAAGATTACTAATAATAAAATTTAGCTAATTATAATATACTATAAAGACGCGAGGTAAAGACGTAAAAAAGATAATAAAAAATAATAATAAAAAAATAAAAATAAAAGAAAAAAAAATAATAAAAAATAAAATAAAATAAATAATAAAATAAGATAAAATAAAGATAATAAGACGAATAGAATAAATAACAATATTAATTAAATATATAAAAAAATTTTTTTCTATATATATAAAAGATTATAAAATCTCTAATAAAAATTATAATAATTCTTAATTACTTTTTTTACTTCTTATAGATTAGATTAAGATTTCTAAATAATTTTATTAATTAGCTAATCCTTCTAATAGATAAGAAATTATATTTATTTATTTTTACTAGTTTTCTATTTATTTAAGATCTTCTTAACTTTATATTAATTATTATTATTCGCGAATTCCTTTATTTATACTAAACTAGATTTAGTAATTTATTAATTAAAAGAATCTTTTCCTAATGATATAGATTTAATATAAATAATAAATATAAGGACCTTGGGTCTTTTAGAGGTTTGTAATAGATGTGAAAGGCAATAATAACTAAGAAAGAGATATCGCGAGATTGTATTTTAAAAATAAGACTAATATTATAGATTAATATTAAAAAATAGAACTCTCTACTTTCGCGAAGATAAACTTATACGTATAATAACTTAGTTATAGATTAAGTTATTTATAAATAGTTTTTATAGCTAAGTATATATTATAAAATTCTTATAATTATTCTTTTTTTAAAAAATTTTAATCTTTTAAAATCTGCTCGCGAACTTTTCTTATAAGTATAGTTTTATAGTTTCGCGTATTATTTTTTTACTAGTAATTCTTAAACAATCTTCCACGAGTACTAAAAATCTTATAAAAAAATATTATTTTATAATAAAAAAAAGATATTAACTATAATTCTATAGTTTTATTTTTATAATTTTATATATATTAGTTGGATCCAACCGCCGCGAGAAGTATACTATTTTTTATAATATTTTTTAGCTAGTTCGCGATATTAAGATATTATAGAAGATATATATATATATATATTTATATAAAATTTTAATTATTAGCTATAAAAATATTTAGTTTTATTTTTTGATAATTTATAATAATTTTTAATTATTCTAAGTATTAGATTCTTTATAAACTTTTTTTATTTATAAATATCTTTTTATTTTAGTTTTTTTATTATAATATTTTTAAAATATTATTAAGAACTATCTTCTTTGTGAATATTTTTATTTAGCGACTACTAGTATCTTGTAGTAAATGATTATAGTTGATTAGTTATTATCAATTAATTATTATTAATTAGTTGTTGTTAATTAGTCGTCGTCGATTAGTTATTATTAATTAGTTATTTATTTTATTAGAGAAACTTTTTTTTCTTTTTTTTTTCTTCTTTCTTTAACTATCTCTTTTATTAGTAAGATAAGTATCTTTAGTATTAACTTTTATTAATTTCTATCTATTTTAATTATTTTTTATTATTTTATACACTTTTTATATTCTCTAAAATTAGATCTTATATATAACTTTAATCTATCTTTTTTTTATACTATTTTATAATTTTTTATAATTTTTTATAATTTTAATCTATCTTATCTAGTATAGATTAATTATTATAGTATAAAGGATTTTTTATAATTTATAATAATTAATTTTTATAAGATTTTTTATTATTTTTATTTAATTATTTATATATTTTTAAATTTTTTACTTAGTATATTTCTACTTCTATAAGTTTTATTTTTTTTTTAAAAAAAAATTATCTTATTTATAACTATATTATCTACTCTTTTATCTATTTTATAAGAACTAATTATTTTTAAAATTATATTTTTATTTTTTTTAATTTTATTTTATACTCTATAAAAAAGAATAAGATAAGTCTTTTTTTTATTTAGATTTTATAAATTTTTTTAATTAACTTAGATTTTTTTTTATAAAAAAAATTTTTCTTATATCTTTTATTTTTATTATATTTTTTATTTTTATTATACTTATTATTATTATATCTTTTAGCTTTATTATATTTTTTTATTAGCTTTATCTTTTTATTATTTACGATTTCTATTACCGCTTGTTTTATATAAACTTAAAAATATTATTTCTATTTTAGTTATATTTAAGTTATTTTTATAAAATATATCTTAATTATTATAAAATATTTTTCTATTTTTTTAGATATTCTTTAGATAAACTAAAATTAGCTCGTTTTATTAATAATAATATATAAAAAATAAGTTTTGATTTATTTTATTAAATTATATAAATTAATTCTATTATAATCTCTAAATTTTTTTTATAAATAAAGTACTAGTCTTTATTAATTTATAAATATTATTAGATATTTATATTAATTATATATTTTATATCTTAATACAGCTTCGCTAGTTCGGATTAATTAGTAAAATATATATAAATAAATAAAGCCTTTTTAGTTACTTATATTAAATACTAGTTTTTTAATAATTAAAAAAATAAATCTTATTATAATCTATCTAATTTTATAATATTTATAATATATATCTCGGGGGAACTAGGATAGAGATATAATAATTATATTTATAATAAATATAAATTTTATTTACTTTTTAATTAATTATAATAGTTATTTTATTTTTTATTAGATTATTTTAATTTTTTTATAATAATCTACGTCTCGCGTCTAAGATAAAAGTGATAGAATAAAAATCTATATTATAAATATATTTTTTATTTTCTTTTTTTTATAATAATCTTACTTTTTTTTTAATTAAATACTAGGATTTTTACTATCGCGAAAATATTTCTTATAGATTTATAAATATTATAGATCCTTATAAGATTCTTTAATTATCTTTATATAATTTATTTATTTAACTTAGATCTTTATAAGATCTTTTGTTTTAATATTTAAAATTTTATTTATATAATATTTTATCTCGTCTCTATCCGCGAGGCGGGATTTAAACTATTTATAAATATTTATATTTTTTATTTTATTATATTCGCGGAATATTAATATATAAAAGATATTATATACGCGAAACTTTATTAGAAGATTTATATAATAAATATTTTAATTTACTTTTTTAATTAATTTTATAAGCTAGTCTATAGCTAATCTAGCTTTTTATTTAATTATATTTATAACAAGTTTATATTAGAGATTTATATATAGTCTATTATTATAAATACTTTCTTAACTTACTTTAAATTATAATATTTAATTTAATAAATTTAAATCTTTATAATATCTTTTTAAATCTTCTTATAAAGCTTTTTTATATATAATATTTATATATATATATTCTCTATTTTTTATAAATTAATAAGTTAATTATAATTACTCTAAAATTTATATTATAAATTAATTAAAATAAAATTATTTTTATAGATATCTGCTTCGTGTTATTATAAATAAATTATATAAGTAATAAATAGTCTATTTAATTTATTTATAAAAAGTTAATATATCTTTATAAATATTATTTTAATATATTATTTAACAATTTAGTTTCTCTATCTATTTACGGATAGTAAGTAGTACTTATTAAATTTTTAATCTATAAATAATAAATAAAATATAACTAAAAATTTTTTATAAATATATTTTTATAATTAATAACTATTATTTTTAGTACTCTGTAGAGGCTAAAGATTTCGCGAATAAAAATATATATTAATTTTTTTCTTTTAGTATCTTTTATATAATAATAGACTAAGCTATTTTATTTAAGTAATTTATAATTATTTAAAATTATACTATATAATTCTCGCGAGCTCTCTAAACTTTTTTTATTTTATATTTATAAAAAGATTTATAATAAAGTCTATTATAACTTTTTACTAAGAGTTTACTAAAATTAATAAAAATTATAATAAATTTTATAAAAATTTATATACTCCGCGATAAATTGATAGAGCTTAAATTAAAAGAATTTTTAATTTATAAATTTATAAATCTTCTTCTCCGCGAAATATTCTATAATAAAATTATTATATATCTTCGCGAGAATCTCTATCTTTAATTAATAATAATCTAAAAAATATAACTTTTTCTAATAATAAAATAAATCTTTCTATAATTACTATTATTTTTATAATTATAAAATATTTTTCGTCTACGAAGAATCTCTATTATAATTATTAAATTTTTTAATCGCTACTAGATTTTTTATATAAATTTATTTTTTATAAAAAGCTTTCAAAACTCTTTCAGCAGACTTTATAAAAAATTAATATAATATAATTCTTTCTTATTATAAGTCTTATATAACTCTTTTTATAAAACCTCTATTTCTAAAAGATCTCTATCTTTAATAAAATATATAAATATAAGCTATATTTTTCCTAGCTAAACTTTTATAATATTATTATTCTTATTTTATATATATTTTATACTTATAGTTCAGATTTTATCTATAATAATCTCTAAAATTAGATATTTACTTACAAGTTCTAGTTAATTACTTCTCTCTTATATATTTTTAGTATTTACAGTCTAAGTATTACCTATAATAATCTTTAAAATAAATACTCGCTTATAAGTCCTAACTAGTCTAGTAACTTATACTTTATATATTTACTATATTCTTTCTAATCTTTCTTATATTTATTTTTCTAGAGATAGTTAACTTTTTATAAAAAACTATTTATAGAATTAAGCTTTCTTATATAATAGATAATTTTAATTTAAAATCTAGTTAAGAACTATAACTAGTAAATCTATATTTATAAAAATATCTTAGTAGATATTTTAAAAAACATTAAAAATTTTATATCTATAATTATCTATATTATTTCTAATATTTTTAAAAATAATATTACTATTCTCTAAAATTTTTATTATTATAAAAAGCTTTTATTCTTCTATAATATTATTCTTTTCTATAGCTATAAATTTTCATAAAAAAAACTACTAGCCTGTAACTTTAATTACTAAAATAGAATTATATTAAAATTTTATAAAATTAATTTTTTATTTAATCTATATATAATAAAGAAAGTAAAAAAACTCTATTATTTATTTATATTAGAATTAATTATTAGATAGTACTATAATATAACTTTAATAATATAGATTATATACTCTAACTAATTATTAGTTTAAAAATAATATATAATAAAGTAGAGCTATATAATACTTATTTAAAAAAAAATATATTATTTTAAAATTCTAAGATAAAAAGCTAGTTATAATTAGTAATAAACTACTTAGAAAGCTTCTAATTATAAATATAAAAATAATTAATAATAATAATGTTTTATTATTTAGTATTCTAATAAATATATTTTAAAAATATATTAACTCGCTTAATAAACTTATCTGCGAGTACAAGATATTTATTATTATTATTAATAAATAATTTAATAATAAAATCTATAATTATAATATAGAATAGCTTAAATATAACTTTAATAAATTATAAGTTATTATATAATAAATAAATATAATATTTATTAATAAAATATATAAAATAATAATTAATATTTTTTTTAAATAATATTTAATCTCTATAAATATAGAGATTTTTTAGAGCAGTTAAATATTTATTAATATTTTAATTATTATTATTATTATATATAAGCTTAAAGAGGTCCTTAATAATTATATAAAAATATAAAATTAATATTTTTTAATAATTTTATTAATAATTTTATTTACATTTCGACTAATATATTACTTAATTATAAAGCTTATATTATTATCTAAACTATAAGAAGAACTTCTAATACTAATAAATTAATTATTTATTATAACTAAAATCTCTGTAGCTTAAGAATTATTAGAATATATAATTTAAATGTAGATTTTAAGCTTATTTGATAGTTTAATTAATATAGTAAATATAAAGATATTATTAAAGTTTTAAAAAACATTTTTTAGAATAGTTGTATAATAGTTAATATACTCTAAAAGAGGAGTATTTTTTAGAATATTTAAAATATTAATAATATTAATAATAATATTTTTTTTATTTAACTTATAGTAAATAGAGAGTTAAAATTATTATATATATAATAATATTTTAATAAAATATAAATTAGCTTATTTTAATAAAATTATATATATACTCTTACTAATAAAAGATTATAAATATTAGTTTTATAACTTATCTCTAGAAGAAGGCTAGTTTATTATTTTAAAAAAGTATTTTAAAACTAATCTCTAGCTTACTTTAAAATAGTTAAAGAACCTCTACTTTATTTATGTTAATATAGTAGTAAAACACTTCTTTTAAATTTATATAGAAGAAGTTATACGCCTCTATTATAATATATAAGTTAAAAATAAATTCTAGTAGATTAATTACTTATAAAATAGTCTCGATCCTCAGTTATAATAATATATATCTATTTTAAAACCTACTACAACTTACTCGGAGTTCTTTAAATAGCTTAAAAAGAAATAATTTCTATAAAAAAATCTTTATAATAGCTATTATAAATACCGCGAGAAGTAGTTTAATAAGAAATATAGTAAGTCTTATAATTAGATTTATAATAACTATTAGTCTTATAATAGCTTTTTTTAATTTTATACTAATTTTTTAAAGTAGTCCTCTACTAGTCCTTAAGAATATTACTAGAGATATAATAATAGAGCTAATATTTCATATAAATAAAACTTATTATTTCTATAGTTCTAGTAATATTAATATAATAACTAGTTATATAATCGTTAGTAGTTCTAATCTTATAAATATAATAACTATAGATCTCTATCTATATAAACACTTTTATTTTTATAAAATTATTAAAATTAATTAAATAATATAAATAATTAATCTTATAACAGCCCTCGCTACTAAAATAATTATAAATATTTATAAAATAGTAATTATAATAATAATAATAAGTTCTATAGATGTGCCTATAAGGTCGATATTAATATTAATATAAATAATATTAATATTTAAATTATATTAAATTAATATAAAATCTCTAATAATCCTCTAAATATTATCTAGCTTTATTAATCTACTTTATATAAATCTATTAATTTTTTAGATCTTTATAAAGACTGCTATAGATTTTATTATAATATGATAATAGTTAATATAGATAATAATTATAATTCTAAAAATAACTATTATAGTAACTATAATAACGCCTATATAATATAGATAATCGATTTTAAAAATTAATTTAAAAAGCTTTTTATCTATTTCTCTAAATATACTAATTAATATAAATATTCTTATTTCAAATAAAGTCTACTTTAATTTTGCTAAATATATTACTATTATATAAACTTATTAGAGCTTTATCTTTTTAATTATTATAAATATTAAGTATAAGAGAGTTCTAGAGGCTTTTATTTATACTATTAAATATATAATTATACTAGTAAGGTTTATAGATAAAATCCTAATATATATTAAAAAGATATTATTCTCTAATAAGAACTATCTTTTTAAATCTACTAATATAATAGTACCCGTCTATATTTATTTATATCTACTAGATAAAAATTTTTTATTTATTAAAATTTATAATAACTCTATTAATTCTATTATTATATAATATTATAATTAAATTAATATTATATTTTATATTAATTTTACGACTGTCTACTATAGCGAAGATAATAATATTATATTTAATAAAGTTAGACCGAATATTATTAATATTACTTCTATATATCTTAGATATTAATAATATTATTTATTTATAAACTCTTTAAAAAGACTTTTAAATATTAGATTTCTAGCTATATTTATTAAAGAGTTATTAAAAAAGCTTTTATTAAAATATCATTTTTTATTAAAAATCCTAAATCTGCTAGCTTTAGCTAGACTATCTTATTTAATAGAGTTATTATTTATAATATTAATTTTTATATTATTAATTACTTCTACGAGATAGTAGAGTACTATAATATTTAAATAAGTTTTAAAAAAGCTCTTAATATAGTTAATATCTTTAAAGACTAGTAACTTTAAGTTCTTATAAAAAAGGATTAATAGAAGTATCTTCTAAAGATAAAGATTTATAGACTAAGTTCTAAAAATTATAAGATTATTAATATTATCTTTAATTCTCTAGTATATTAAAATAAGCTTATATAAGCTATTTTATATATTTTTATTAGATATCCTATATTTATTATCTAGAAGCTTATTTAGAATAATAAAATTAATTTATTTAAATAGAAAGAATAAGCTGTTATAGATCTTTATATAGTTAATAAAAAAACTAAATTAGATCTTTATCTTATACTATTTTAAAACGAGATTATTATATTAATCTATAACTATTATTATATTTTAATAGTAGATACTTACTATTTCTTTTATTAGTAGCTAATTAAATATAATTATTATAATTAGCTCGCGGTAATATCTTATTAAGAATAAGAGATATTTTAAGTTGTTATAATAAATTTTATTAATTTTATTTTTTATATTTAGTATATTATAGATATATCTCTAAAAGATCTATTCTTTTATTATACTTATATCAATAATATTATTAATACGAGTAAGATTTTAGATAAATATATTAAGTATTTATTTTATTTATTTGAGTATTATAAAACTATAAATATTAAGCTTAAACTAAAAAAGATATTTTTAAAATTCTTTTTAATTATTCTACTTAGATAAAGAATTAATTTACTAAAACTTTTTATTTCTAATAAAAAGATTATTACTATTTATAATTTACTATTTTTAGTTATTTTAGATTATTTTAAGTACTATCTTAGTCTAATAGACTATTTTTATTATTATATTATAAAATATATCTCTATTATTAAGCTTCTATAAGCCCGAAAGATCTCTATATTTAAAAATAATTTTAAGTCTAGATAGAGATATAAGATATAGTTTTGTAAATCTTTAATAAATTTTATAAATTTTAAAAAGATTAGTTTTAATTTTTTATAAAATTATTTTAATAATCTTCTATTTTTTTATTATTTTAACTCTAATCGCTAGCTTTATATTAACTTAGATACTTCTTATAATAGTTATAGAATTATTATTTATTATATTAAAATTAATTTTATAAATCTTTTTAAGTCTTCTCTAAAAAGCTTTATTAAGCTTATATTATTTCTTAGTTAAATTCCTACTACAGCGGAATAGAACTACTAATTAATTAAATTAAAGATATTTTATCTTATTTAGATTTAATAAAAGATATATTATTTAATTAAATTAAATTAATTAATTTTTATAATTTATACTAATTATTTCTCTACTATTAATATAGCGAGTTAGATTAATATATATATAATTTTATTAAAATAAGCTAATCTATATTTTATTAGAATATTATTATATATATAATAATTCCGATTCTCTATCTATTATTAACTAGATAAAAAAATATTATTCTTAATACTCTATTAAGACTTCCTATATATAATACTATTATAAAGAATAGACTATAACTAGTAGATCTTAATATAATTAATATTAGTACTATTAATATCTCTAATATTTCTAAAAATATTTTTAATAATCTTTTAAAAAATACTCCTTTTTTAAAGTATATTAACTATTATAAGATTATTTTAAAAAATATTTTTTAAAATCTTAATAGTATCTCTATCTTTACTACTTTAATCGAATTATTAAATAAGCTTAAGATCTATATTTAAGCTATATATTTTAATAATTCTTGAGTTATAGAGATTCTAATTATAATAAATAAATAATTTATTAATATTAGAAATCCTTTTTATATCTTAAATAATAGTATAATTTTTATAGTTAAGTAATATATTAATTAGAATATAGATAATATTATTAATAAGATTATTAAAAAATATTAATTTTATATTTTTTATATAATTATTAAGAATCTCTTTAAGCTCGCGTATAATAATAATAACTATTAAAATATTAATAAATATTTAACTACTCTAGAAAATCTCTATATCTATAAAAATTAAATATTATTTAAAAAATATATTAATTATTATTTTATATATCTTATTAATAAATTTTATATCTATCTACTATATAATAATTTATAATTTATTAAAATTATACTCGAGCTATTCTATACTATAATTATAGACTTTATTATTAAGCTATTTATTAATAATAATAATAATATATATCTTATATTTATAAATAAGTTTATTAAACGAGTCGATATGCTCCCGGGATATACTTATTAGAATATTAGATAATAAAATATTATTATTATTAATTATTTTTATATCTATAACTAGGAATTTTCTAGATAATTTATAATTAATTATAATTAACTTTTTATCTTTAAATTCTAGAATAATATATTCTTTTATATAAATATTATATAGCTCTACTTTATTATATACTATTCTTAGATTAATAATTAGTCGAAATATATAATCTATATTATTAAAATTATACTATAGTACTATCTAATAACTAATTCTAATATAAATAAATAATAGAGCTTTTTTATTTTTTTTATTATAAATATAATTAATAAGTCTTCTAGTATTATTATAAATATATTACTATATAAAGTTCTATTTAATATTAATTTATAAAAATTATAAAACTTTTTAAGACTTTTTATATACCTCGACTTTTTATAAAGATATAATACTAAAGAAGTTTTTTATTTTATAAAAGTATATATAAAATATTTTTATAACTAGTATTATACTCTATTCTCTAAGTTAGATTCTAAAAATAAGATATATATTTATTTATATTATAGCTATATTATATCTACTATATATCGACTCGGTTGTAAGTTTTTTTAATAGTATATAAGATTTTTTAAGATCCTCGAATAAATTAATTATTTTCTATATTAATTAAAATTATTTTATATATTTTATATATATTTTATACTTTTTATTACTTAGCTCGAGCTCGCGTAATTTAATATTAATCTTTTTAAATATTACTATAAGCGGCCCGATCTTATTTAAATAAAAAATAATAATACTTTTATTAAGAAGAATTATTACAAGGTCGAATATATTATTAATTAATATATTATTTATATTAAATATAACTAGATCTTTTATATATAATATTTTATTTTTTAGTATAACTATCCTACCGAAGAAGGGAAATAAATCTATATTAATAATCTAAATACGCTAGATCTTATTACCGAATATAAAGTATTACTAAAATAATAATATTATTATTTTATACTATTATTTTATTATTATTCTATATTATTATTCTGTTTACTACTAAGCTTAATTATTATTTTCTTATTAAAAGCCTCCCGGGCCTTTATAATAAACAAAGATAAAAAGTATTATAAAACTATAATAAGATTAATCTAATAAGAATAGATTATATATATATTAATAAGTAATCTATAATATTTATTAGTAAAAATAAATATTTACTATTAATTAAAAACGCGTATCTAATAATTATATTCAAAATTATTCGTATCTTAGCCTTAGTAGTAATACTAGATAATTAAGATCTATATTTAAATATACTCTTAATAATAAGATTTTTACTAGATCTTTTATTAGATCCTTACTATAAAGTCTATTTTTATACAACTTACTTAGGATTAGTAAAAAGGAAAGTTTACTATAATAATTATAATAATTTTTTATATTATTCTTACTTATTTTTTAATATCCTTTATCTCTCTATTATATTTTATATATATCTAGCTTATAAGAACGTCGCGCTTGAAGTCTTACTATCTTATTATAGCTACTTACTGGCTATTATTATATTATAGATACAGTAATAGTGCTCGTAGTCCGCTATATTATAACTAAGATTAGTATAGTTATTTCTAGCTCCCGCCGATTCTTATAGTAGTAGAACTTAGTCGTTTTCCTTCTTCCTCAACAACTTACTTACTATCATGAATATGAACGATTTCATCAACTTCATGGCAGCTGCATCAATAAGCTTCTAGATAATAAATATAAAATATTTAATAAAGATTTATAAAATAGTTTATATAAGCTTATCTTATATTAAAAAATTAAACATAGTATTAATAATCTTATAATTTTTAAAATTTAAACGATAAATTTTTATTGTTAAAAGATACTTCGATTAGTTTTTTTTATAAAGATTTAAAGCTACTAGTTTTTAGAAATATTAATTATATTAAAAAAACTTTTAAAATTTATTAAGATATTATAATACTCTACTATCTCGTGGAAATAACTAATAACGTGAGAATTAATATTATAAATAATAATTTTATTAGATAAAATAATTTAATTAAAGTTAGTAAATTTAGAATTTTTAATAAAAAAATATATTTTAGTAAAAATCTTTTTAATAATTTTTTAATAAGCGTAGCTAGAAGTCTGATATTTAGACGTTTTTTAAAAATTTTTATAAACAATATTATTATCTCTACTATAATAAATAGTTATAAAATCGATATTTGATATAGTGCTTATTTAAATATAATATTATATAATAATAAAGTTAGTGGAGTTATTATAAATCTTAATAAATACAAGGTTTTTATTTACTAGATATAAATAAATATAAATAGATATAGATAGATATTATTATATTAATAATTTTAAAAAAAATAGTTTTTATTAAAAAATAATATAATATTTTCTTAATATATATTAAAATTTTATTTATAGATCTTACTAGTATGATTATATATTTAATAATATAAATAAAGATTTTTAAGATTTTTTTATATTTAGTATTTATAATAATTAGAAAAATAAAGCTCTAATAAATTTATATAGTAATAATATATTTAATAAGATTAAAATAAATTCTAAATAAAATAAGAATATCTATATTAATTAGTATATTTAAGTAAAGCTTAAATATAATATAAATAATAATAAACAGTTTACTAAAAGTAATTATTTTATTTTTATAAAAATTAAAAAATAAAGATTAAAAATCACTATTTTAATTAATTTATAAAAGAATTTATTAATATTATAAATTATAATTAGAAATTTAATATTTTGTATAAAAATATCTAAAATTATTTTAGTAAAGATTTTATTTATTAATAATAAATAAATAATTAGTATTAAGATAAATCTTTTTAAGATTTAATTTTAAATTAAATTAATCTAGTATAATATAAATTATAGTATATTATTAAAAAAATATATTTATAACGCGTCGGTTTATATTAAGAAAAAATATAATATTAAATTTATAACTTTATATCTTACTTAATATTAAATTAGTAATATAAGTATTATTATACTAGTATCAATATTTACTGATATAACTATATAGCTTATTATTAAATAGAAAGATTGTATAATAATTATTATAAATAACTATAATTTTAATAGATTTAAATTTAATATATTTAAAAAAACAAATAAAAAACGTCTTAAACTAATTTTTAAGATTAATTATCTATATTATATAGATATTATTATAATTATTGTAATAAGATCTATAATTATCTTTATAGAGATTTAAGAGCCGATCTTTAAAAGATTTATAAGAAATAAATTAATTAAATTAGATAATATTTAAAAAATTATTAGAAATCTTATATTACTTTAATATAAATTAAATATTAGTATTATTTATATCTATATTAATATTAATCTTATAGACGCGTTTATAGAATTTATTATTATTATTATAATTACTATTTTATAAATACTTATAACTGTTCTAATAGTAAGGACTATTATAGAATTAAGTATTTATATTATTTAATTAATTTTAGTAATCTAGTAGGAATAGAAACATCTATATAGATAAAGATCTATAATTATCATATTTATAAAACTAAAACTACTACTAATAATTATATAACTAGTTACTATACTAATACTATTAGAATTATAACAATAATAAGTTTTATTTATATAAAATATTAGCTTTATTATTATATTTCTAATAATAATCTTAAAAGCCAGTAGAGAACTGTTTTAAAAAATTAATATAAAATTAAAAATAGACTTCCGCATAACCCAACTTGGGTCGAAGATCTTAATCCAAAATTTAACCCAGCTTGGATCCGGGTTAAATTTCTCTAACCCGGATTTAACCCGGACCTAATACTAGAGTCCTAATAAAATCTAACTTAATCTAACTTAATCTAACTTTTATATAATTTTAATTATAAAACTACTTAGCTATTAAAATATAATACTATTTTTTATATCTATTTAGATTATACTAACTATCGCTATATATTTATAATATAAATCTTTTAAAAATTTAGAAAATAACTTTATATTCTTTTAGATTAGACCGAGTTTATATTTAATTATATATTAAAATATTATAATTAAGTAGATTAAAAAAGCTTAATATTAAAGCTTAATATTCTAACTAGTAATTATAAAAATATATATTATACTTTAAGAACTTTGTATAGATTTTATTAAGTAAATATTATATTTTTTTAAAATTTATACTTATATATTTCTAGCTAGATAAAAACTACTTTAGTTTATAATATTTTATTTATTTAAAAATACTTATTTTTTTTTCTTATTAAAATCTCCTATTACTAGATATTACTAGCTATTAAAATATTAATATTAATAAATAATTTTAAATAGTCTATATATAGACTCTATTAAGATCTAGAGATAGATTGAAATTTTTTAAAAATCTAAAAAGAGATTAGAATAAAAATTAGTTTTTTTTTAGATTTCTTAGATTATTACTAGGTTATTACTAGGTTTTTTAGATTATTATTAGATTATTATTAGATTATTATTAGATTATTATTAGATTATTATTAGTTTTTTAGATTTTTTAGGTTTTTTAGATTAGATCTATAAAAAGATAGATTTTATAAACTAATTAAATCTTATTATATTTATATACTATTTTTTAAAAATTAATATATTATTTTTATTTTAATTTACTTCTTACTTCTAAGGTTGATTTATTTTTAAAAATTATTATTTAATAAATATCTATCTTTTTTTTTATCTTCTTAATTACCTACTAAGCTAATTAATTATATTATAAAATTAATATTTTAACTTCGCATCCTTTCTTTATAATAGTAAGATAGATAATTTTAATTATTTAATATTATTAAATTATTTAACTACTCTATTTATCAATTAATATATACTTAATATCTCTAATTAAAACTTTCTTTAACTAAATATTTCTCTAGTAGTTTTCTTTTTCTTTATATATATTAAATCTGATTAAAGGAAGGGCTTTTTTTTTATAATAAAATAATATATAATAATTAGATAAACTATAGCTAATTTTAAAAGAAAGAATAAGATTAATTAAGAATTAATATAATATATAAAGATTTAAAACTACTATTATTAAATTACTTATAATATAGATAGTATAAGGACCTTGGGTCTCTAAGAGGTTTGCGATAGGTGTAAAAGATAATAATGATTAAGAAAGAGGTATCGCGAGATTGTATTTTAAAAATAAGATTAATATTATAAATTAATACTAAAGAACAGAACTCTCTATTTCCGCAAAGATAAACTTATACGTGTGATAATTTAGCCTGCGGCTAAGTTATTTGCGAATAACTTTTATAGCTAAATATATATTATAAGAATCTTATAATTATCTTTTTTTTTTAAAAGTCTTAATCTTTTAAAATCTACTTGTAAACTCTTCTTACTTATAAATATAGTCTCGTAATATCACGCGCTATTTTTTTATTAATAATCTTTAAAAAATCTTCCGCGAATACTAAAAAACTCTATAAAAAAAATATATTACTTTATAGTAAAAAAAAAATATTATCTATAACTTTATAACTCTCTTTTTATAATCTTATATATATTAATCGGATCTAACTATTATAAAAAATATACTATCTTTTATAATATTTCTTAGCCGGTTCGTAATATTAAGATATTATAACAGAGATATATAGAAATTTAATTATTAATTATAAATAATATTTAGTTTTATTTTTTTATAATTTATAATAATCTTTAACTACTCTAAGTATTAAATTCTTCGCGAATTTTTTTTTATTTATAAATATATTCTTATTTTAATTCCTTCATCGCGATACCTCTAAAATATTACTAAGAATCGCTTTTTTTATAAATATCTTTATTTAGTAACTGCTGATACCTTATAGTAAATAATTATAGTTAATTAGTTATTATTAATTAATTATTATTAATTAGTTATTTACTTTATAAAAAGAACTTTTCTTTTTCTTTTTTTCTTTTTTTCTTTCTTTTTTTTTACTTATTTTCTTTATTAGTAAGATAAGTACCTCTAGTATTAACTTTTATTAATTTCTATCTATTTTTATTACTTTTTATTATCTTATATATTTTCTATATACTCTAGAATTAGATTCTATATATAGCTTTAATCTATTTTTTTTTATATTATTTTATAACTTTTTATAATTTTAACTTATCTTATCTAGTATAGATTAACTATTATAGAATAGAGAGCTTCCTATAATTTATAATAATTAATTTTTATAAAATTTTTTATTATTCTTCTTACTTGCTAATTTATAAGTATTCTCGTATCTATTTAATTACTTATATATTTTTAAATTTTTTTACTTAGCACGCTTCCGTTCCCGCGAGTTTTATTTTTTTTTTTTTTTTTTTTTTAAAAAAAAAAAAAATATTTATTATTTTATCTATAACTATATCGCCCGCTTCCTTCTCGCCTACTTTATTAAAACTAATTACTTTTAAAATTATACTTTTATTTTTCTTCAGCTTTATTTTGCCCTCCGCGAAAAAGGATAGAGTAAATCTTTTTCTTATTTAGATTTTATAAATTTTTTTAGCTAACTTAGATAAATCTTTTTTATAGAAAAGAAAATATTTTTTATATTTTTAATTCCCGCCGCGCTTTTTATTTCTATTATATCTCTTATTCTTATTATATCTATTACCGCTATATCTTCTAGCTTTCTTATATCTTCTTTTTTTACTAGCTTTACTTTTTTATTATCTACGATCTCTGCCCCCGTCTATTTTATATAAATCTAAAGGCGTCGTTTCCGCCTCGATTATATTTAGACTATTTTTATAAAATATATCCTAATTATTACAGGATCTTCTTCTATTTTTTTAGATATTTTTTAAATAAATTAGAACTAGCTAGCTCTACTAATAGTAATATATAAAAAATAGATTTTAATTTATTTTATTAAATTATCTTCCGTAGTCTAGTTCCGCTAGATTATATAGATTAATTTTATTATAATTTTTAGATTTTTTCTATAAATAAAGTATTAGCCTTTATTAATTTATAAATATTTATATCTTTTATTTTATTATATTCGCGGAGTATCAACACGTAGAAAATATTATATATATAAAATTTTATTAAAAGATTTATATAATAAATATTTTAGCCTATTTTCTTAATTATCTTTTACAAGCTAATCTATAGCTAATTTAACTTTTTATTTAATTATACTTATAATTAGTTTATATTAAAGATCTATATATAATCTTTTATTATAAATATTTTTTTAATTTACTTTAAATTATAATACTTTATCTAATAATTCTAAATCTTTATAATATCTTTTTAAGCCTCCTCGCGAAGCTTTTTTATATATAATATTTAAATATATATATCCTCTTCTATCTCTTCACGAACTAATAAATTAATTATAATTATTCTAAAATTTATATTATAGACTAGTTAAAATAAAATTATTTTTATAGATATCTACTTCGCGTTATTATAAGTAAACTATTTAAATAGTAGATAATCTATTTAATTATTTTATAAGAAATTAATATATTCTTATAAATATTATTTTAATATATTATTTAACCGTTCAGTTTGCTTATCTATTTATAGATAGTAAACAGTACTTATTAAATATTTAATTTATAAATAATAAATAAGATCCGATTAGAAATCTTTTATAAATATATTTTTATAATTAATAACTATCGTCTCCGATATTTCGTAGAGGCTAAAAATTTTATAAATAAAAATATATACTAGTTCTTTTTTTTTTAATACTTTCCGTATAAGAATAAATTAAATTATCTTATTTAAACGGTCTATAACTATTAAAACTATATTATATAGTTTTTATAAGTTCTTTAGATTTTTTTACTTAATACTCGCGGAAAGATCTATAATAAACTATACTTTTTTCTTTTTTATATATAAAGATTTTAATAAATTTTATAAGCTTTTATATACTCCGTGATAAACTTGCGGAATTTAAATTAAAAAAATTATTAATTTATAAGCTTATAAATCTTTTTCTTTATAAAGTATTTTATAATAGGATTATTATATAACTTTATAAAAATCTTTATCTTTAACTAATAGTAATCTAAAAAGTATAATTTTTTTTAATAATAGAATAGATTCCCCCGCGATTACTATTTTTTTTATAATTATAAAGTATTTTTTATCTATAAAAAATCTTTACCGCGATTATTAAATTTTTTAATCGCTATTTAAACTTTCTATATAAATTTATTTTTTATAAAAAACTTTAAAAATTTTTCTAATAATTTTTATAAAAAATTAATATAATATAACTTTTTCTTATTATAAGCCTTGTATAACTTTTTTTATAAAAATTCTATTTCTAGGAGACCTCTATCTTTAATAAAGTATATAATTATAAATTATATTTTTTTTAATTAAACTTTTATAATATCATCACTATTATCTTATATATATTTTATATTTATAGTCTAAATTTTATCTATAATAATCTCTAAAATTAAATACTCGCTCGCGAGTTCTAATTAATTATTTTTATTTTATATATCTTTAATACTTGTAGTCCGGATATCGCCCGCGATAATTTCTAAAACTAAATACTTACTTATAAATCTTAATTAATCTAGTAGCTTATACTTTATATATTTATTATATTTTTTCTAGTTCTTCTTATATTAAATATTCCGGAGATAATTAACTTTCTATAAAAAATTATTTATAGAATTAAGCTTTCCTACATAATAAATAATTTTAAATTAAAATCTAACTAAAAATTATAACTAGTAAATCTATATTCGCGAGAATATCTTAATAAATATTTAAAAAAATATTAAAAATTTTATAATCTATAATTATCTATATTTCCTATAATATTTCTTAGAGATAATATTATTATTCTTTAAAAATTTTTATTATTATAAGAAGCTCTTACTTTCTTATAATATAATTTCTTTTTATAATTATAAATTTCTATAAGAAAAAAGCTACTAGTCTTTAATTTTAATTACTAAAATAGAATTATATTAGAATTCTATAAAATTTATTTTTTAAAATATTTATTTTAACTCGCGAGATTAATTCTTTTATAAAATCATTTAATTTAATTATCTTTATAAATTATTTTTTTAATTAATATACAGCTTTGCGAGCTTTTAAAATTATAATATTTTTTTAATCTTTAACTATTTATACCGACCTATTTTAAAACTTATAAAAAAGATCTATTAATACAGCTATTATTTTTACGTAAATATAGATAAACCTACGGTATTAGTTTATAAATCTTAAAAAAACTAGAATATTATAAATAATCTTTAATATTAACTAGTCTTAAATAATAGCTATTTACAAGGACTTTATCTTAACTTTATTAAATATAATAATATATTTTAGAAAGTTAATCTTCTATATTATAAATATATACTTATTTTACTTATAATAAAGTTCTACTTTATATAATCAACAAAGCACCTCGTGAATATACTTATAATAAGTTTTCTTATTTTATAAGAAAATAATAATATTATTAATATATACTACTACTATAATATCTAGTAAATCGCGAAATATCTAGTTTATATATTTCTAGAAAGTCGCGGGAGTATTTATTAAGTTAAATAATATAATTAAATATTTAAATAATCTATATTTTATATAAAAAACTATTTTCTATTCCTTATTTTTTATAATATAAATATAATTATACGTGTCGCGAAAGTCTAATTATATAAAGATTATTATATTTAATAAATATATAATAGTCTTATCTATAAAAGAAAGTAGATAATAATTCTTTTATAATATTTTATTAAATTTATAATAATCTATATACACACGGATTCTTCTATTTTTTTTAGATATATATAATAGTAGCGTATTTATAGAGAACTTTAATAGTTAAATTTATTTTTTCGCAAATATTATTTAGATATATTCGCGAATTATTATTATTTTCTAAAAAAAATAATAATAGAGTAGTCTAAATAGAAAATCTTTTTTTTTATAAGATCTATTTTTAGATCTACTTTTTTATAATAAAATAAAAGTTCCTAAGATTCCTCTTTAAAAAAAATATTCGCGAAATTTTTATACTATTCTAATAAATCTTTTTTTATATAACCCTCTTCCGTAATAATTATACTAATCTAAAATAGTTAATCTAGATTTTTATATACTATCTTTATAAAATTATCTATAGAAATCTTATTAATTTTAATTAATTTTTTATAAAAAATATATTCTTTAGCCGCCTATTATATTTCTAAATTATAAATCTTTAACTAGAGTATTCTTAGTAATACTTATTTTATATCTAAAAATACTACTATAAATACTTAAAACTTTTTCTAAGTATCTTATAAATTCTAAAAATTAACTATAATCTTTATAATATTTTTATTTTATAACTTCTCCTTATTTACCGTTCGCGTAAATATTTAATACAGAAATATTTATTATCCAGCTTATTTTATAAATAAAAATAATATTATATTTACTTAACTTTCGCTATTAATTAGAATCTCACGATCTATAAATATCCTATTAAATAATATTATTTTAATTAGTAAAAATATATATTCTATAATAAGTTAGTTTTTATCCTGAGATAGCCTTTTTACAGGAAAAAATATTATAATTATAAATTTTTTATTTTATATTATCTTTATATCTTCTTTTTTAGAATATTTTAAATAATTTATATAAATATATCTAGCTTCTCTATAATAAAAATAGTTTTTAATAAAAGATTTACTTACCTATTAATCTTTTATTTTTCTTACTTAATAACCGTCTATCTATAAAAAATCTTTTATACTTTTCTATTATACAAATCCTTTTAAACTACCTTCGCAAATCTATACTAATTATAATAAATTACTATACTACTTACTCTCTTAGCTCGCAGGAATTCTTTTATATATAATTATTTATAAATTTACCGCTGGCAGGCTTAATCAAAATTTTATAATAAAAAATACTAATTTTATTAATATATTCGGAAATTAATTTTACTCGCGAATCTTCTATCGAATCGCGAAAAAAAAAACTTATAAAATAAATAAAATAAAATATTCTCTATAAAAAGTTTTTTTAATCTTAATTTACTTTATTATTTATACTATTTATTAAAATACGCGAACTCTTCTTTTCTATTATATAGTTGTATACGAAGAATCTTTATTTATATTATATATTATTTATTCACGAGATTTCTTAACTATCTTAATAAAAATTAGTAAAAATTTTTCTAATTTTATAAAAAATTAATTTCCTTTTTAAGTTTCTATAAACCTTATAAGATAAAGTCTAAATATATTATTATAAAATTAAAATAATCTCTTTTTACAAGCTAATTTATCTCTCCGAATTATCTTATTTTTCGCGTAAATTCGTAGTAATTTTTATAGATTAAAATTTAATACTATTTCTCTTTAGAAAGTAGTTGCGAAAAAAAAATTATTTTAAAAAAAATATAATATAAACTTAAAATTCTACTCGCGCGTATTTTTACAAGACTAATTTAGTTTCTTATTTAATAATTTTAATATATTCTATTTATTTATAAATAATCTTAATCGCTTCTATCCTTTCGCAAAACTTATCTAATAAAAAATTTGTATAATTTACTATTCTATAATTATTCTAGCTCGCGGTCGAGGCCTTAACTTTAATAATTAATATTAATACTTATAAATAATTAATTTTTTTATTAAGATTATAAATAATTTAATTTTCTACTTCCTTACAAAGATAATAAATACTTTAAAGCGAATTTTTATAAAACTTAATTTATTAATATATTATCTTTTTTAATTCTATTATCTCTAACAGACGTATCGCGAAATTAAATATTAAAATTATAAAAATCTTAGATCTCTAAAAGATTTATAATAAGTATAAAAAGTAATAATAATTAAAAAAAAAATATCGCGAGATTATATTTTAAGAATAAAATTAATATTATAAATTAATACTAAAAAACAAAATTCTTTACTTCCGCGAAAATAAATTTATACGTATAATAACTTAGCCTGCGATTAAGTCATTCGCGAATAGCTTCTATAGCTAAGTATATATCGCGAGGGTCTTACAGATAGTACGTTAAAGATCATATATTAATATTATAGAACTATTCTTAAGTATTTATATATTATTAATCTAAAAATAAAGGGTAAAATATAATGTTATAATATATTAATAATATAAAAATATCTAAAGATAGCTAGGTACTTAAAAAGTAAGTAAAAAAAAAAAAATAGAAATAATTAGATTTTTAAAAAGTAGTATATATTTTTTTATATCCGCGGATTTTTCTATAAAAATTTACTTCTAGTTATATTTACTTTACTAACTTACTGTCAAACCCTAGGATCCGCCTAAGCTGTGTTGTGCTGCTAGGATATAGTTCAGGCCTCTGGTGACCAGTCCGACTGATCCTGGAAACGGGTAATACTTATCCGAAGAGTATTGTTGCTCTTAAGTGTCTGAGGATTATGCCTGGGAATCGAATCTGGATTCCGGTAAACTAACTTAATAATCAGAGAATCTCTAAATAGCTAAGGTAGAAGTAAGACCAGATTAATACGTATATCTTCCTGTAATAAAGTGTGAACGAATCGTACTAGCAGTATAACTCTTATAGTTATTAAAGATAGTAATTGTATTAAACGCGAAGAACTAAATAAGAACTATCCTAAGTATATAATAATAAATATCTTTATATTCCTTCTCCTTCAGCCCTCGTAGCTAATAGAGGATATACTAGTATACAGATTACGACTGTATACTACCTATCCGTATACCACATAGTCATGTGTGGCGCGTGTAGGAATCCAGGTTCGTATAAACATATACGTATCGTGATTCCTAGCGCCCTTACCGTTCTTAATCTAGTACTCAGAGCGTGCTTACTGAGCACTGGGATGAGCAGCGGGTATCTCTTTGTTGCGGGGCTTGGTTGGTTGTTGTTTACCCGGTGTTCTGCCTAGCGTAGCCGCCCTCACCTAAGTGACTGGTGTTGGTGTCGTAACACTTACTTTATATATTAATATTAGAAAAAGCTATTTACTAATATATTTTTCTTATAAAAAGCTTAGAAAAAAGATATTCTATAATTTCTTATACTTAATTAACTTCTATTTTATCTTATCGAGTATCTAATATTATAGTAATTTATTACTTAGGCTTATTATATTTTATTACTACTAATAATCTTCTCTACCGATATAATCTACCGTCAACTAAAAAATCTTATTTAAAACTAGTAAAAATATATTTTTCGAATACTACCCGCTAGTTTAAAAATATTAATTATATTAAATTATTAGATATCTCTATTCTCGTAGGCCTTTATAGTAATTATAGGCTATTTTATTAATATTAATTAGATTTATTATAAGATTCTACTTAGATTTAAGCCTCTATATAGAATATAACTAATATAAATCTAAATACGTTATTTTTTAAACACTTATAGAGTATAATCTTAAATTATAAGTATTTAAATTAATAATAAATAATATATTTAATAATAAGATTTTAATAGATTCTCTTTAATAAAACCTATCAGATAATATTATTATTACTCGAATTTTATATCTTATTTATATTATTTAACTTAGCCTTAACCAGCTTCTTAATTATATTAAGATAATTCTACTTAATAATTCTACTATAATTAAATAAATAGAAAAATAATTAAAACTAGCTTAAGCAAATATATAATATTAAGAATAAAAAATATCTTATATTTTAAATAAGATCTACTATCTCATAATTTATATAAACGTAAGTCTTTAGTACTAAGAGATATTTTATAATCTCTAGCTATTACAAATATAAAGCTAATATCTATTTAAAATATAAAAACTTAATAGAATTTAATCTTTTTAATACTTTATTAAATAAAGTGCCTATATAGTATCTGTTGGAGCGGTGGTCGGTTGGCCTTAGTCTAGTCCTAATGTAGTTAGCACGTCACGTGATCTATAGTAGATCGTATCTAGTTAGTTATATCTCACTAAGCAAGTCTTTATATAATTTAAATATTCTATATATTTCTAGCTCTACTATAACTATTAAATTAAAAGTCATATTACTCTCAACAATTAAAAAGATATTAAAAGAAGTATCTTAATTATTAAAAAATTATTAATTTTATTAAAATCTATAAAAAAAAGAGTCTAAAATAGTCTTCTAAAAAAATATAAATTTTTTAGTAATAATACTATTTATTAGAATCTAAGTCTTCTATCTTTCTATAACTGTAAATCTTACAATCTCAGTGATAGAGAAGCTTAATTGTAAAAGCGGATAAAAGATATAAATAGAAAAAATTATATTTACTTTTTAAGTATATTATTTAAATAATTTTATTAATACAAGCCTTTTTAAGCCTTAGTAAAATAATCCGCGATATAAGACGTAGCTTAAAATATTACTAATAATTTATTTTTAGCTATCTAATAGTATATTAGAATAAATCTTTAATAAAATTATTAACTCGTTAAAACTACACGAATAGCTAGATAATATATTAAAATTTATATAATATATTATTATTAGTATAGACTATAATCTCTTTTATTTTATTTTTTTTAGAGCTATTAATATAAAATATATAGATTATAAAATAATCTAATAATTTATTAAAACTCTATATAAAAATATAAAATCGGCTATAGATACTAAAAATCTTTTTTTTTATACTAGATAATTTTTCTCCTTTTTTAAGATTTTTAGGCAGAAATAAAAACTTTTATAAATATTTATCTTTATTTTTAAAATAAAGTAACAGCGAGAAAGCTTATATAAAATAATTTTAATAATATATATAATACTACTTTCGATAAAATAGCTATAATTAAGTTAATTATTTTTATAATATAATTTTTAAGCTTCTTTTCTTTCTCGAGCTTAAAAAATATCTTAAATATAAAAAAAAAAAGTAAACCTCCTCTAAAAATATAATTCTAAAAAGCTATATAAAATACTAGCTTAAAAAAGATCGCTTATCGAATAATAAATATTAATATTATAATAAAAATAATTATAATAATATAAATAATTGCTCTTATCTAGTTCCTAAAAAGCGAGTTAGAAAGTAGAAAAAAAATACTAATATTTAGATTTTTAAATTCTTTATTAAAAACGCCGAATAAATAAGAAAGAAAAATAATTTTATATTTATAAATTTAAACGCGAATATAGTAATTTAAAATAAAAATATTATTATAAATTTTAATATCTCTAAAATTTTAATTTTACTTTTCTTTAAATCCTCTATTATATAAAGAGAAATATTAACTTATTAACTTAAATATTTTATATATTATATATAAGTAATTTAATAATATTTCGGACTTCAAATACTTTAATAGAGAAGAAGTAGAATATTTTACTTATTTAATTTTAAATAATAAGAAAGTAGCTTCTAAAGATAAAAAAAATATTATATTTTATTTTTTTATTAATAATAGAAGTATAAATATCTTTAAAATTATATATATTTAAAATTTTAATATTTTTTATAATCTCTTCTCCTCTAAACGCGCTAAATAAGAGCTTAAACTTTATTATAATATTAAATTTTAGTGCCTTCGCGATAAGATAAAAAATTATATTTTTATAAAAAATCTTATTTTATATATTTATCTAGTATCTCTATAGAAAGAGAGTTTTTTTATAATAATTATAATAATTCTATTCTTACTTTTCTATATTTAATTTATATATATAAATACTCGCTATCTTCAGTAAAATAAAATACGTATAAATAATAATTTAGATATTAAAATTAACTATAAAAAAATTTATAATTATAAGATATATAGGAAAGGAAAAGTAAAAAGAATAATTTTATATATTTTAATAATCTATTTATTTAAATCTTTATAAAAAATTTATATTAATATATAAAAATTTACTCTCTTAGATATATAAAGCTATTACTATATTTTAATTATTATAGATAACTACTCGCGCTATATATTTATTTACTTATTTCGCTTAAAAAATAACGCTTTAAAAACGCTTAAGAAACTTTATTTATACTAATTTAATTTTATAAAAAAAAATATTATTTTAATCTATTTAGATATAATATCTAATTTTAATAATTATAAAAAATAGACTTCTTCTTATAATATATAGTTTAAGATAACTACTCTATATTATTTTAATTAAAATAATCCTTTTAAATATTATAAAAAATATATAATTTAAATAATAAAAATAATAAAAAAAATTTTTATTTCTACTTAGCTATTTCTAGCTATTTATATTAGAGTTAGCTATTTATATCTTAGATTATTTAATTTATAAAAAATTAATTAATTAAAAACTTTCTATATAATATTTCTATAAAAATTTTAATATTACAGACGCCGAGGTCTCGCTTAATTATATTTATATATAAAAATATAGAGCTTACGCCCTAATCGTATTAGAAGATAGAATAAAATTAATAAAAATAAAGTTATATATAATTTATAGCTTAAAAAAACGGGTAGAATTATTACTGCGAAAGATATTATATTTAATAAGAAACTAACTAATAAAGATAATTAAGATAATAAAATAAATATTATATAAATCTTTTTTTTCTTCTCTACTAAATAATCCTTTTAATAATATAAAATTTTAATATAACTATTTATAAAAATACCTAGTTAAATTAATTAAAAATAATAATTCTAAATATCTAATTTATAATTAAATTATTATCTTAACTTCTAATCTTATAATTTAACTACTATCTATCTTAACTACGCAGCGTCCAACTACTCGTATTAAAAAAATAATATAAAATAAGAAAAGAAAAGAATAAAAATAAAAAATATTTACTAAGCTATCTTATATATTAGAAAAAATTTATAAAAACTAATTCTAAAGTAAGAAATTTAATAATTATTAGACTTATATAATAAACTATAAAAATAATTTACCTAATCTAATTACTTAAATAATTATATTTTAAATTTAAATTTTTAAAATAATAATTTTATATAACTATAATAAAACCATAGCTTCTTTCTAGAGAGATTAGTAGTAGATAATAATAAAAATATAAATTAATAAATTTAAAGTTATTCTTATATAAAAATAAATTAATTATCTTAATTCTATATCTCGTATCTTGCCGGGAAAATAGATATATAATATAAAAAATAATTTATATAATAATATTAAGTAATTCTAAACCCGCTAGATAATCTATAAAAATTAATAATAAAAAAGCTTTAATTTTAATAAGATCTTATTTTTTATAATTATAAATATTCTTATTAAATTTTTTATAACTTCGGTAGCTACTAAAAAATTAAAATAATATTATTTTAATATTATTATAGCCTATCTTAACGCGGAATTAAAATTCTATAAAATCTATATAATATAGCTAACAGATTTTAAGATACTAAATAAGATATATAAAATACTAAGAATATTTTATAATCTTAAGTAAGCTAATCTTCTTTAGAATTATATTTTTAACTTTATATTTTAAAAATTAGTTTTATTTTAATTAAGAAGAACTTCTACTTTTATATAAATAAAAAAAATACTATATTAATTATATATATTAATAATATAATTATAACAGCGAATAATAATAAGATTATAATCTTATATATTAAGAAAGTAGAAGAGAAATTTAAAATAAAAATTATTAATAAATCTATATATTTTTTTAGATATAATATAAAAAAAAAATATACTACTAATATAATCACGCTCAGTCTAAATACTTATATTAATAAAATTATAAAGTAGCTTAATATATAGATTAAAATAATTGATTTATTAATAATTTCTAGCTAAAAATCTTCAAATAATAATATTATTAATAAAGTAAAACTTTATAACTTTATAATAAAAATAAATTACTTAAACTAACTTATTAAGATTTATTCTAATATTATCTATACTACTATATTTCTCTAATATTATAACTTTAAAATAAATAAAGCTAATAAAACTATTATATTATAAATATATAACTTTTTAAGCTATAATACTAAATTTAATCTTATCTTAAAAAAAAATTTTAAAAACTCTTTATATAGCTATATAAACTCCTTCTATATAGATCTTAAAAACTCTAAATTAATTAAGTTATTTATTTTTTACTATTATTAATATCTAATTTTATAAGCTTTAAAATATTAACTAATTATAATTTTAAATTTATTTATTATTAAATTTATTATATAAGCCTCTGCTACCAAGAAAGTTATATAATTTAAAAAATTAATTAACTTTGTTAATAAAAATATAAACTATTTTATAATAATTTAGATAAATTTCTATAATATATTATTATTTATTAATAAATCTTCTTATTCCTCGTTCCTAAAGTAGATTAATATTCGCTATTTTTTTATAAGAGATATAATTAATACTAAAATTATTAAATTTTATTTTATTTTAATTAACTAGAATATTACCGACGATCTTACTAAAGTTTTTTTAAAATCTAAATTTATCTAATTCCGCGCTAAGCTCTAAAAAAAATAGAATCTATTTGATTTTAATTATAGTTTTAAATACTTTACTATTTTTTAATAAACTCCGAGTCTTTCAGCTAGAGAGGATATATTAAAATAATAATTAATTAGTCTTAGTCTAGTCCTAATATAGTTAGCACGTTACATAACTTATAGTGGATCACACATAGTTAGTTGCACCTCGCTGAGCGAGCCTTCATACAATTTAGGCATTCCACACATTTCTGGCTCCACCGTAGCCGTCAAAATATAAAGAGGATTATTAATAATAAGAGAACTTCGATAAGCTTAAAATAAAATAAAAAATAGTTATAATATCGCCGATAATAATAAATAGAACTATAACTACGACTATAAATATAATTACAACTACGATTATAATAATAATACGTAAAAGTATAATTATAAAAAATATCTTTAGCTAACTAAATAGACGATTTTATTCTTATTTTTATTTTTATTATTGTTTTTCTTCTTAATATAAAAATTATTAATAAAAGGATTATTAATAGAAAAATTATTATTTCTAGCAAGATTATACGGCTAGTCTAGTATAATAAAATATAAAAGTTAAGCTACTCTAGCTGTTAAATCGCGAATTTTTTATATAAGATTAATATTATAATTCTCTAGTACTACTACTTAATTATTAAAATCTTTAATATAAAGTTCTATTTTCTATATAATAGTAATATAGCTTTATCTAAACTTACTTATTAGAGTATTATACCCAGCGAGAATATTAGTAAGCGATTATAATAGTAAAAATAAGTTAAAAAAAGATATTAATAAGATGATTTAAATAAAATTAATAGATTTTTTTAAATTAGTAGACTTAGCGGCTTTTTTAATATCAGATTTAGAGTTAATTAGCTTAAGTTTACTAAATATTTTACTAAATATTTTACTACTAGTAGCTATCTCTATATCTTTAAAAATCTTAGTATCAGCAGCGGTCTTGATAGTAAAAATATTATTAGTAGTAGTTTTAAAGATATATAAATCTTTATTATAATATTTCTTATTAATAGTCCTAATCTATTTATAAAATATATAATATTTAATTTTTTAATAAATTAGAGTTACTTATCTACTAGATAAATTTAGATTTTCTAAAATTAGAATAGCGTAATCGGATACTAAGAATATTAATTTAGATAAGAAATTTAATTATATAAGAAAAAATAAATTAATTATAATAAAATCCTATAATAACTTAATTTTATAAATACTAATCTATAATTTAATATTAAAAAATATATCTCCAGCGGAGGCTTAATTAATTAGTTAAAAGTAAATAATAGCTAGCTTATTATTATATAGTATTATATTAAACTTTATAATAAATATATAATAATAATCTTAATAAGCAACTATTATTAAAGAGTCCTTAGGATAGTATTCTTTTTATAAAATATTATTTTGATCAAAGTCTAGACGATAGTCTATCTTAATTATTAATAAAATAATATAAAAATTAATATAAATATAAATAATTTATATATTTATAAAATATATTCTCGCGAAAGATTTACTAATAGCAGAATTATCTAATCTATTTAAGAAAATAATACCCTTTTTTATATAGATCTTATCTAGTTTTTATTATATTATAAACTTCTTATCTTTTTAGGCTGTGCGTGTTTTATTATAAAATACTATATAATTTATAAAGATTTTATACTACTTCTAGAAACTAAAAAAAACACTATAAAACTTATTACTAGTAGCTTTAATATAAATAAATAGTTAGATAATATTCTTCTTAACTATAGGAAGCTACTTATTATTAAAAAGCTTTATTATAATATTAGAGAGTTTTTATTACTCGTAGAATTCTTACTAATTATAGTATTTTTATTAATTATAAGATTCTTATTAACTAGAAGATTTAAAAAGTTAAAATTAAGTTTTATAAATTTATTTTATAATTTTAATTAATTTAAAAAATTAAGCTTACTCTTATTTTTTTTTTTTATAATCTAATTTATTTTACTTTTTACCGAAATTCCTAAAGGTGTACGAGGAAAAAAATAAGTTAAAAACTAAGAATTTTATAAAATAAGATTCTTATTTAATAGATAAAAAAGATTAAGAAAGTTTTTAGTAATAAAAATAAGATTTAATTTTATTAGATGTTTATTAATAATATAATCTATTGTTGCAGCCGCCTACTGGCCATCTCATGTTGTTTGGTGGGGTGCGGGAATGGTACTTGTGGTCCGCCGTATTACAATTAAGATTAGTATAATTACTCATAGTTTCCGCCTATATTAGTAGTAGAACTTAGTCGTTTCTTCGCTCTTTTTTAATAACTTACTTACTATTATATATATAAATAATTTTATCGACTTTATAGCTACTATATTAATATAGTAGTATATTTATTAAGATTAGGGTATCTTTGATCTATTTAAGTTTTTTTATATATTTTTATATTATTTAAGCTATTTTCTATATATTTTTCTATATTTCTACTATCTTATATAGATTTTTATTATATTTATTTCTATTACTCTATTCCCCCTTCCTTCGTTATCAGCAAATTAGTATTTTTTATTATTTTTAACTATTTTTTATTATTTTTTATTAATTTTTATTAATTTTATATCTCTAGAATATCTACTATATAACTAATATTTTATAGTCTCTTTTTAGATCTTTTAATAATTTTTTATTAAACTTTCTACATATTCCGGTCGTCTTTTAATTTTCAATAAATCCTATTATATACTATATAGCTACTTTACTATCTTATTATTTTAATATCTAGCTTAACTTACTTCGCCTTGATAACTATAGTTATATTATTCCGATTATATTAATTAGTCACTCCTAACTATGTTTATATACTATTTTTATCTTAGTACTTTAATATCCTGGTATTTTATTATTTTAATATCTTATTATCTTAATATCTTATCACCTTATAGTCTTAATACTTTACTATTTTAAAGTCTTATTATACTATCTTTATATCTTCTTATCTCTTATTATAATTAATAATAACACAATCCTTTTATTTTTATCTTATTTAATATAATTATAAAGTGATTCTCCGGTTGTTATTATCTTATTTTAATCTTATTTAATATAATTATTTAATTATTAATTCTACTTAAATATTTCTAAGATATTTAAGTATTTTTAAAATATTTCTATAATATTATTAAAACTTATAACCTCCTATCTTACAGAGCTTAGTTATTAACTATATTAGTTTTATAAATATTTAAAATATTCTTAATTATATAATTTTAATAATAATCTTATATTAAAAATTTAATTTATTTTTATTATCTATTTAAGATCTTCTTTAATAAAGTAAAATAATTTATTTCTAATTAATTAATTAATTTATAAGCCTAGTATCTATTATATTATAAAAGAATTTATTAAGCTTAATTAAGCTTCTTATAGACTTAATTATTATAAAGTTTTTTAATTAAATTAATTCTAATCCTATTATATTAAGAATAATAAAAGCTTTTAAAAATCTTTTAAAATCTCTAACTATAATTAAAGCTTCTTATTTTAAAAATCTTATCAGTAACCTGTTTAAAGCTATTAAATAATTATTTAATAAGATTATTAGCTATCTTAATTTAACTATTAGCTATCTTTCTAAATCTATTATTAATAATTATTTTAAATATTTATAGTCTATTAATATTCTTCCTATTTCTATTATTAGTAATCTTTCTAAAAAAAATTCTAATCTTCTTTTTTCTTTATCAGAACCCGATAAAACTGTAGATTTAATTATTAATAATCTTATAAAAAATTTTACTAATATTAAACTAAAGCTTTCAAAAGACTTTAATAATTTCTATAATATTATTTTTAAGTCTTACTAAAATCTTTCTACTAGTTCTATTAACTCTAATTTAATATAATAATGTTATTACGACCCTGTTAAAATATTTAATACTAGACTAAATAATATTAATTTTAGTTTATTTAATGATAATAATATATTAAAGATTTATACTATTTTAAAATAACTTTTTTAAGACTAAAAGTCTCTCTAAAAAGTTTAAGAAATTATAAATAAAAATCTTAAAAATATTTATAATTATTTTTATTATATAAAAACTATATAATAAGCTTAATCTTCTAAAAATCCTTTTAGTTCTTTTAAACCGTTTAGAGAGATCGAATCTTAAGATTTTATTAAAGTAAATATAGACTATAAAGCTTTTTATAATAATAAAATTAGTAGTTTTTAGCTAAATATTAATAATAAGTTGTTATATTTAAATAATATTATTTATAAAAATATTCTTATCTTTATAAACCGTCTCGCAGATATTATAAACTATAAAAATATTAAAATAATTTATACTAATATATAAATATATCTTTATAATATTATTATAATCTAATTTATCTTACTAGTAAAGAATTATAAATATTAGCTTTATAATTTATCTTTAAAAAAAGATTAGTTCGTTACTCTAAAAAAAATTTTAAGACTAATTTCTATTTATTTTAAAATAGTTAAAGAATTTTTATTTTATTTATATTAATATAATAGTAAAACGCTTTTTCTAAATCTATATAAAAAAAGTTATATATCTTTATTATAATATATAAATTAAAAATAAATTTTAATAAATTAATTATTTATAGAATAGTCTTAATCTCTAGTTATAATAATATATATCTATTCTAAAATCTACTATAACTCGCTTAGAGTTTTTTAAATAGCTTTAAAAAAAATAATTTTTATAAAAAAATTTTTATAATAATTATTATAAGTATCGCGAGAAGTAGTTTAATAAAAAATATAATAAATTTTATAATTAGATCTATAATAACTATTAATCTTATAATAGCTCTTTTTAATTTTATACTAATTTTTTAAAATAGTCTTCTACTAGTTCTTAAAACTATTACTAAAAATATAATAATAACGCTAATATTTTATATAAATAAAATCTATTATTTCTGTAATTATAGCAGTGTTAATATAGTAACTAGTTGTATAATTATTAATAGTCCTAATTTTATAGATATAATAACTATAGATCTTTATTTATATAAATAATTTTATTTTTATAAAATTATTAAAATTAATTAAATAATATAAATAATCAACTCTATAACAGCTCTCGCTATTAGAATATTTATAAAATAATAACTATAATAATAATAATAAACTCTACGAACATGCCTATAAAATCGATATTAATATTAATATAAATAATAATAATATTTAAACTATATTAAGTTAATATAAAGTCTTTAGTAACTTTTTAAATATTATTTAATTTTATTAGTCTACTTTATATAAACTCGCTAGTTCTTCAGATTTTTATAAAGATAATTATAAATCCTATTATAATATTATAATAATTAATATAAATAATAACTATAATAATATCTATATAATATAGATAATTAATTTTAAAGACTAATTTAAAAGATTTTTTATTTATTTTTCTAAATATACTAAATTTAAATCTATTAAGATTATAATTATTTATTATTATTACTATAAAATTTTCCCGTCTAATAATAAGCTATATAATTATATTAATAAATATTAATATCGATATAATAATACTTATATTATTAATTTAATACTAAGTAAAATATAAATCTATAAATCTAATATTATATCTATTCTTAATATAGATTAATATATTATAAATATATATTTTTAATAATATATTATAGCTCGCGTCGCGCTAGATTAGCTTAATTTAAAACTAAATCTTAAGAAGATCTATCTTAATATTAGTTATTTATTTACTATTATAAATAAAATCTTTATTAAGATAATTCTAAATATCTTTATATAAAATATTAAATTTCTAATTATAATCTATAATATTAGTAAATCTTTTTATAAGTTAATTAAAATAGCTATTTTTAATCTTTACTTTTCTAACTTTTATAAAGATAAAATAAGTAGCTTTAATAAGTTTTTTATTATTACTTATATTATATCTAAGCTCCGCCCGAATACACTAGTTAGTATAGATATTCTTATTTTAAATAAAATCTATTTTAACTTTATTAAATATATTACTACTATATAGACTTATTAGAGCTTTACTTTTTTAATTATTATAAATATTAAATAAAAGAAAGTTCTAGAGGCTTTTATTTATATTATTAAATATATAATTATACTAATAAGATCTATAGATAAGATTCTAATATATATTAAAAAGATATTATTTTTTAATAAAAACTATTTTTTTAAATCTATTAATAGAATAATATTTATCTATATCTATTTATATCTAGTATATAAGGATTTTTTATTTATTAAAATTTATAATAACTTTACTAACTTTATTATTATATAGTATTATACTCGGATCGGTATTATATTTAATATTAATTTTACAACTACCTACTATAGCGAAAATAATAATATTATATTTAATAAAACTAAACTAAATATTATTAATATCGCTTTTATATATCTTAAATATTAATAATATTATTTACTTATAAAGCTTTTTAAAAAGATTTTTAAATATTAGACTTCTAGCTTTACTTATTAAAAAGCTATTAAAAAAACTCTTACTAAAATATATTTTTTTATTAAAGATCCTAAATCTACTAATTTTAAGTATATTATCTTATCTAATAAAATTATTATTTATAGTACTAATTCTTATATTATTAGTCGCTTCCGCGGAATAGTAAAGTACTATAATATTTAAATAAATTCTAAAAAAGCTCTTAATATAGTTAATATTTTTAAAAACTAGTAGCTTTAAATCTTTATAAAAAAAACTAGTAGAAGTATCTTTTAAAGATAAAGATTTATAAATTAAATTCTAAAAATTATAAAATTATTAATACTACTTTTAACTCTCTAATATATTAAGATAAGCTTATATAAACTATTTTATATATTTTTATTAAATATCTTATATTTATTATCTAGAAACTTATTTAAAATAATAAAATTAATCTATTTAAATAAAAAAAATAAGCTATTATAAATCTCTATATAACTAATAAAGAAACTAAATTAAATCTTTATTTTATATTATTCTAAAATAAAATTATTATATTAATTTATAACTATTACTATATCTTAATAATAGATACTTACTATTTTTTATATTTAATATATTATAAACACGTCTCTAAAAGATCTATTTTTTTATTATATTTATATTAATAATATTATTAATATAAATAAAATTTTAAATAAAAATATTAAATATTTATCTCGCTTATTTAAACGCCTTAAAACTATAAATATTAAACTTAAATTAAAAAAAATATTTTTAAGATTTTTTTTAATTACTTTACTTAAATAAAGAATTAATTCATTAGAGCTTTCTACTTTTAATAAAAAGATTACTACTATTTATAATTTATTATTTTTAACTACTCTAAATTATTTTAAATACTATTTTAGTCTAATAGACTATTTCTACTATTATATTATAAAATATACTTTTATTATTAAATCTCTATAAGTCTAAAAAATCTTTATATTTAAAAATAACTCTAAATCTGTATAAAAATATAAAATATAATTCTATAAATCTCTAATAAATTATATAAATCTAAAAAAGACTACTTTTAATATTCTATAAGACTATTTTAATAATTTTTTATTTTTTTATTATTTTAATTCTAATTACTAGCTCTATATTAACTTAGATATTTCTCGCGATAATTATAGAATTATTATTTATTATATTAAAATTAATTCTATAAATCTTTTTGAATTTTTTTTAAAAATCTTTATTAAGTCTATATTATTCTTTAATTAAATCCTTACTATAGTAAAATAGAACTACTAGTTAACTTAGTTAAAAATATTTTATTTTATTTAAACTCTATAGAAGATATATTATTTAATTAAATTAAATTAATTAATTTTTATAATCTATACTAATTACTCCTCTACTATTAGTATAATAAGTTAGATTAATATATATATAATCTTATTAGAATAAGTTAACCTATATTTTATTAGAATATTACTATATATATAATAATTCCGGCTCTTTATCTACTATTAACCGGATAAAAAGAATATTACTTTTAATATTTTATTAAATCTCTCTATATAGTCTTCTAGTAAGATTATAAAAAATAGATTATAACTAGTAGATCTTAATATAATTAATATTAGTACTACTAATATTTTTAATATTTCTAAGAATATTCTTAATAATCTTTTAAAGAATACTCTTCTTTTAAAATATATTAATTATTATAAAACTATTCTAAAAAATATTTTTTAAAATTCTAATAATATTTTTATCTTTGCTATTTTAATTAAATTATTAAATAAACTTAAAATCTATATTTAAATTATATATTTTAATAATCCTCGAGTTATAGAGATTCTAATTATAATAAATAATTAATTTATTAATATTAAAAATCCTTCTTATATTTTAAATAATAGTATAATTTTTATAGTTAAATAATATATTAATTAGAATATAGATAACACCGCTAATAAGATTATTAAAAAATATTAATTTTATATTTTTTATATAATTATTAAGAATCTCTTTAAGCTCGTGTATAATAATAATAATTATTAAAATATTAATAAATACTTAACTACTCTAAAAGGCCTCTATATCTATAGAAGTTAAGTATTACTTAAAAAATATATTAATTACTATTTTATATATTTTATTAATAAATCTTATATTTATTTATTATATAATAATCTATAGTCTATTAGAGTTATATTTAAGTTATTTTATATTATAATTATAAACTTTATTATCAAGCTATTTATTAATAATAATAATAATAAATATCTTATACTTATAAGTTTACAAAGCGAATTAATATACTTTTAAAACATACTTATTAAAATATTAGATAATAAAATATTATTACTATTAATTAGTTTTATATCTATAACTAGGATTTTTCTAGATAATTTATTACTAACTAAAATCAGCTTTTTATTTTTAAATTCTAGAATAGTATATTCTCTTATATAAATACTATATAGCTTTACTCTACTATATATTATTCTTAGATTAGTAATTAGTCGGAGTTTATAATTCGTACTATTAAAATTATATTATAATATTATTTAATAATTAATTCTTTTAGTTATATTTAGTAAGTTTTATTTAAATAATATATTTGATCTTGATACTTTATAAGTATTATATAACTGGTTATTCTTAACTATATATTTTTTATTCGAGTATATAACTAAGCTTAAGAAGGTTTATTAGAAGGATTTTAGAGTTTTAGTTATTTTAGATATTTTAATTAAGCGCGGATCTAATAATAATTTATTTATTAAAGAGATATTATATTAACTATAAGAAAATATTCTATATTTAGCTAAGATATTAGATAATTAGTAGGTATATATTTCTAGATTAATAATAGGTACTATTTTTAAGTAAATATATAATAATATTAATTATTAGGATTATACCGTCGGAATAGCTAAAATAACTAATTTTATAGTATATAAAATCTCTAAACTTTTACACGAATATATTAATTATTATTTTTTATACTTGTTAAATTGAACTAATTAGTATCTATCTTATAATTTATTAATACTAATAGTGCCTCCTTCGGTATCTTATAAAATAATTATAATAGATTTTGTTATAGCTTTATTAACTATTATAAAGAGCTATAATTAACTATTAGTTATTATTAATAAGTTTTTTAAGTAAGTTAGCTTAGTAAAGGGCTATTTTTATATAAAGGCTGTTAATTAGAGTATTAAATTTATAGAATTTTTTTAATAAAGTAACTAGAAAATATTCTTATATTTTATTTCTAATAGAGATATTTATTTTATATTAGATTTTTAGAAAATCTTTTTTAAAGTTTTAGAAGTAAAATAATACTATTTAATTATTTAGTATCTATAGACTAACGGATAATCCGAAGTAAGTATTTAATATATTAAGATTATATTATAATATTAGATTACAGGCAATTCCACTTTAATAATTAGTAGAATATTTTATTAGAACGTGTTTAAGCTTTTTTTAATAATATAGTAAAAAGATTAATAAGCTATTTATCTTATTATCTTATATATAGTATTAGCTTATATTAATTATAAATAGCTATGCGAGCGGCTCTATTATAGGATTTTATAGTTAGATTAGATACTTATTAGAAGCTTTAATAGGCTATTTTATAAATAAAGTAATACTATAATAAGAAGTATTAGTCTATAGAGTTTAAATTTAAATAAAAGATATTGATTTGTTTGTATAAAGGTTATAATATACCTGTAAATAAGTGTTTAGATAAAAAGCTTAGTTTTTAACTTATAAGATCTCGTACTATTCTTAAAAAGATAAATAAATCTATCTACTATCTGGACTTGCTATCTATATAGAAAATATATCCTATTATCTCCGTCGTTCACCTTAAACCTGTACTGTCAGGAGACGATCCTTTCCATCGATAGGAGGAATTTGTAAATAATAATAACCGCTATGAAGTTAAGAAGGTCCTGAATAAATAGAAAGTTAGTTAAAATAAATAAATATAATTCCTTATCTACTAGAAAGGCTAGCTAATTAATAAAGCTATTTAGGAATCTTAATCTAATCTCTAAGAAGTAGAGAAAGTAATTAAGGATTATTATAACTCTTTATTAAAGATTTTATAATCTTTTTTATATATGGTTAAATTTCTTTTTTTTTTAATTATTATTTTTATTTATTCTATTTATTTTATTTTACTTTTATTATTCTCTATTAATTTTATCTTATTTTACTTTTATTATAACTTTTTTTTCTTATTTTTATTTTTTTTATCATATTATTTTTCTTTATTCTTAATCTTAACTTCTTCACACTTTTATAGTATATCTTAACTAACTAGATTTTACTCTATTTTTTTTAATTTTTATTTATAGAATTTAGAAGGCTCTATAATAAATAAGATTATAAATTTTACTATTAGCTTAATAAAACTAAATTTTATTTTTATTATCAAGAACTTTAGTTTTTTTTATTTACTAAATAAGAATCTTATTTTATAAGATATTTAGATCTTAATCTATTTTCTTTCTTATATATTTTTAGAGATTTTAGTAGTAGGTGGAATAAATTAGATTATAAGTAGAAAAAATAAGAATAAATTTAATTTTTTATAAAATAAGAAGCTTAATTTTAACTTTTTAAATCGTTTAATTAGTAAGAATTCTATAATTAATAAGAATTCTTTAATATTATAATAAAGTTTTCCGATTACGAGTAGCTTTTTATAGTTAAAAAAAATATTATTTAGCTATCTATTTATATTAAAATTATTAATAATAAGATTTTTAGCGCTTCTTTTAATTTCTAGAAGTAGTACAGAGTTTTTATAAGCTGTATAATATTTTATAATAAAATACACGCGATCTAGAAAAACAAGAAGTTTATAATATAATAAAAACTAGATAAAATTTATATAAAGAAAGATATTATTTTCTTAAATAGATTAAATAATTCTATTATTAGTAGATTCTCTGCGAAAATATATTTTATAGATATATAAATTATTTATATTTATACTAATTTTTATATTATCTTATTAATAATTAAGATAGACTACGACCTAGACTTTAATTAAAATAGTATTTTCTTTATAAAATACTATTTTAAAGATCTTTTAATAATAGTTATTTACTAAGATCATTATTATATATCTATTATAAAATTTAATATAATATTATATAATAATAAGCTAGCTGTTATTTATTTTTAACTAATTAATTAAACTCCCGCTGGAGATACTTTTTTTAATATTAGATTATAGATTAGTATTTATAAAATTAAGTTATTATAGGATTTTATTATAATTAATTTATTTTTTTTATATAGTTAAATTTTTTATCTAAATTAATATTCTTAGTATCTAATTATATTATTTTAACTCTAAGGAATCCGAATCTACCTACTAAGTAAGTAACTTTAATTTATTAAAAAGTTAACTATTATATATCTTATAGATAGATTAGGACTGCCGATAAAGAATATTATAATAAAGATTTTTATATATTTAAAACTACTGCTGCCGATAGAGCTTTTTTTATTAATATTAAGACTACTATTAATACTAAGATTTTTAGAGATATTAAGGCTTTTAGTAAGCTTAAGCTAATTAACTTTAAATCTGATATTAAAGAAGTTGTTAAATCTACTAATTTAAAAAAGTCTATTAATTCTATTTAAATTATCTTATTAATATTTTTTTTTCGATTTATTTCTATTACTATAATCGCTTACTAATATCCTCGCGGGGTATAATATTTTAATAAGCGAGTTTAGATAAAGCTGTACTATTATTATATAAGAAATAGGACTTCGTATTAAAGATCTTAATAATTAAGTAGTAGTATTAGAAAATTATAATACTATTTTATATAAAAGATTTATAATTTAATAACTAGAGTAGCTAAGTTTTTATATTCTACTATACTAGATTAGCCGCGTAATCTTATTAAAAATAATAATTTTTCTATTAATAATTCTTCTATTAATAATATTAAGAAAGAGAAAGATAATAATAAAAATAAAAATAAGAAGAAGATCGCCTATCTAGCTAAGAATATTTTCTATAGTTATAGTTTTAATTATACTTCTATCTATTATTACTATTATAGTTATAGTCGTAGTCGCAGCTTTATTTATTATTATTAATAATATTATTATTACTTCTATTCTATCTTAAGCTTATCGGAGCTTTTTTATTATAAGTGATTTTCTTTCTATTTTTACTTATAATATTATTATCGCTTTAAATGTTATTCTGATTGTTATTTAGATTACTATTTTAATTACTATTTTAAATATCGTTCTAATCGCCGGTTTTAATTAATTACGTTTTATTAGTCTTTTATTAAGTTATTATATATTCAAAAATATAAAAATCTTATTATAAGGTATTGTTAATCTAGCGTTTTTAGATAAATATATTTCTATTTTTATATTTAATTTTTCAAATTCTATTACCGGGGATATTAATGAATAGATTAGCTATTTTATTAAATAATATAATAACTACTAGCTGTTAGAACCCTCGGCGCTCGGTTTTATTATAATTTTATTATTGTTCCGCTTTAGCAGGTAGTTAGGCTTATTAGAGCGATTTAGTAAAAATTAACTAACTTACTACTATCATATATTCCACGTAGGAATCCGATGACAATCGCCATCAATAATATTTAGCTTAGTCTTATTAGATATAATATTAATTTAAGTATAATATTATATAATAATAGAGTTAATACTTAATAGATTTATTATATATTTTAATAAATAAAAAATCTTTATTTACTAAATATAAATAGATGTAAATAGATATTGTTATACTAATAAATTTAAAAAAGAAATTTTTATTAGAAAATAATATTTTTTTAATATATATTAAAATCTTACCTATAGATTTTACTAATATAATTATATATTTAATAATATAAATAAAAATCTCTAGAATTCTTTTATATTTAATATTTATAATAATTAAAAAAATAAAGCTCTAATAAGTTTATATAATAATAATATATTTAGTAAAGTTAAAGTAGATCTTATTTAAAATAAAAATATTTATATTAATATATATATTTAAATAGAGCTTAGATATAATATAAATAATAATAATAAAATTATTAAAGCTACTTATTTTATCTTTATAAAAATTAAAAAAATAAAGATTAAAGATAGCTATTTTAATAAATTTATAAAAAGATTTATTAATACTACAGATTATAATCGAGAGTTTAATATTTTATATAAAAATATTTAGAATTATTTTAGTAAAAATTTTATTTATAATAGTAGATAAATAATTAATATTAAAATAAATCTTTTTAAAATTTAACTCTAAATTAAACTAATCTAACATAATACAAGTTATAATATATTATTAAAAATATATATTTATAATATACTAATCTATATTAAGAATAAATATAATATTAGATTTATAGATTTATATTTTACTCAATATTAAATTAGTAATATAAATATTATTATACTAGTATTAATATTTACTAATATAATTATACAGCTTATTATTAGACGGGAAGATTTTATAGTAATAAAAATAAATAGTTATAATTCTAATAAGTTTAAATTTAATATCTTAAAGGAATAGATAAAAGACTTCTTAAACTGATTTATAAAATTAATTATTTATATTATATAGATATTATTATAATTATTATAATAGTTATTTTTAGGACTATATCTATTATCTATATTAATTACTATAGTATCATAGTAAAGTCTATAATTATTTTTATAAAGATCTAAGAGACTAGCAGATTTATATAAAATAGACTAATAAAACTAGATAATATTTAAAGGATTATTCGAGATCCTATATTAAATTGAATATAATTTAGATATTAGTATTATTTATATTAGTATATTAATATCGATTTTAGAGATATATTTATAGAGCTTATTATTACTATTATAATAATTATTTTATAGATGCTTATAACTATTCTAATAGTAAGAACTATTATAAGATTGATTAGGATTATTATAAGATTGATTAGGATTATTATAAGATTAATTATCTATATTATTTAATTAACTCTAATAATTTTATAAGAATAGTAGCGTCTATATAAATAGAAGTCTATAGTTATTATATCTATAGAACTAGAACTATTACTAATAATTATATAACTAGTTATTATACTAATACTACTAAAACTATAAAAATAATAAGTTCTATCTATATAAGATATTAGCTTTATTATTATATCTCTGGTAATAGTCTTAAGAGCTAGTAGAGAACTATTTTAAAATTTTAATATAAAATTAAAAAAAAACTATTATAAAACTAATAATTATTATAAAACTAATAATTATTATAAAACTAATAATTATTATAAAACTAATAATTATTATAAAACTAATAATTATTATAAATCTAATAATAAAATTTATTATATTTCTTATTAAACTACTTCTCGCGATACTTATAATAATTATTAGAAAAATTCTTTTAAAAAAATTATTTTTTTCTAATTATTCTAAAAACTCTAAGCGAGTTGTAATAGATTTTAGAATAAATATATATTACTATAACTAAAAGTTAACCTTATTTTATAAATAATTACTTTACTAGAACTCGTCTTTAATATAAGTATTTTAGTAGAAACGGAAAATTTTTTTATATAAATTTAAAAAGAGTATTTTATTATTATATCAATATAAATAAAGTAAAAATTCTTTAATTATTCTAAAATAAGCTAGAGATTAGCTTTAAAACACTTTTTTTAAAATAATAAATTAGTTCTTTTTTAAAGATAAGTTATAAAGCTGATATTTATAATTTTTTATTCATAAAATAAATTAGATTATAATAGTATTATAAAGATATATTTATATATTAATTTAAATTAATTTAATATTTTTATAATCTATAATATCTCCGAGACGATCTACGAAGATAAAAATATTTTTATAAATAATATTATATAAATATAATTTCTTATTATTAATATCTAGCTAGAAACTACTGATTTTATCGCTATAAAGAACTTTATAATTTATATTTATTTTAATAAAGTTTTAAAGTCCGATCTTTTCAAATAGTCTAAAAAAACTAGAATTTTTAAAAGATTAAACTTATTATATAATCTTTATATAATAAAGACAATTATAAGTATCTCTAAGATTTTTATTTATAATTTCTATTGCAGCCGCCTACCGGCTATCGTTATATTATCTAGTGGGGTGCGGGAATGGTACTTGTGATCTGTTATATTATAGTTAAGATTAATATAATTACCTCTAGCTCCCGCCGGCTCTTTTAGTAATAGGATTTAGTTGTTTTCCTTTTTTTCTTAATAACTTATTATTATTAATATAATTAATTTTATCGACTTAATAGCTGCTATATTAATATAGTAGTATATCTATTAAGATTAGAGTATCTTTGATTTATTTAAGTCCTTTTATATATTTTTATATTATTTAAAATATTTTTTATATATTTTTCCATACTTCTACTTAGAGTGGCTAACGGCTAGATTAGGTTAGATTAATAGGAACTTTTATACCTGACCGTAGGTTAATAATTAAGTTAAAGAAATTTTTATATCTAATTATAGTATAACTAAAAATAGGACGGTTAATTATCTTAATTATTTTTCACACTACGACCTATCCGCTATATCTTTTTTAGTTCTAGTATAGTTAAAATATATCTAAATTAAATAAAAATTAATCTAATCGTTTTAATCGTTATCTAAAAATATATAAAGATAAGTTTTCTAGAATAAAAAAAAATAATTAAAAAATATAATAGTATCTTCTTTCTCTCTATTTATAAGAAGTAATAGAGAGACTCTAGTAATATTAGTATAATTTAGTTTCTTATAATATTAATATTCTTATAGCAAGAAATAAAAAGAAAGATATATAATTATAATTTAATTTAAACTATATATTAAAGATCTAATAGATTATATAAAGAATACTATACTTTTATTATTAAATAATAGTTAAAAACTAGTATAATATATCTAGATTATTTTTAAATTTAAATAAAATTTTTTATAATATCTCTAAATACTAAAGACTCTCACTTATAGTAGAGATATTTGTTGGGTGGTATGGTAGCTACCGGCTGCCAGGACCCTTGGCGCCCGGTTGTACTATTATTCTGCTTTAGTGGTTAGTTAGCCTCCTCCGGAGTAACTTAATGAAAGATAACTAACTTATTACTATATATTCTATCTAGTAGTAGTAGGAATTTAATAATAATTGTTATTAATTATAATAGTTCCAACGAGGGATAATAGTTAGTTTAATTAATTTATATTATATTAATTTTTCTATATTTTATTAATTTTTATTATTATTTTTATACTTTATTAATTTTTATTGATTTCTTTATATCTCTATTAATTTTGATCGATTTTCCTACACTTTATCGATTTTTATTAATTTTCTTATATTTTATTAATTTTCACTAATTTCTTTTTACTTCATCGACTTTTATCGATTTTATTATATTTATAATAATTATTATCTAATTTCTTATATTTCGTTAATTTTTAGTAATCTCCTATTCGCGTTACTATAAATATATTAAGAGCTATATATTAACACGTTTATAATTATATTCTATAGAATACGTAACTAGATTATATATAAGTATTTTAATAGTTATATATAAACGCGACTATTCTAAATTACGTGGTATATTGGTCTAGCTTAATTATTTTATATAAATAATATATTATCTTTGTCACGGTGCAAACTGGCACCGTGCAGCTGTTCTGTTCTGTTTCTCCCATACCTGTTCGTACCTGCCTGAGGTTTATATATGCGAGCGCAGTGCAAAGCCAAAGGCTTTGCATACTAGTCTTTTGCCAGTAGTGCAGTGGTTAGCACTCCTGAATGCGCCCGGGGGCCACACCATGACAATCTTTACACGTATAGGGACGAGCTCGGTAGTTTTATAAAAAATTTTATTAAAAAAATAAATTAATATATTAATTATTTTATATCTATCTATCAAGCTTTTTAAAAAAAAAATCAATACTAGTTATCTACTTATCTAGAGGTCTAAGAGAGTAATATTTAAGAATATAATATATATCTAATTTAGATATATTAAAAGTTTAAAGTTACTAATTTTATTAATTAAAAGCTTACTAATAATTTTAATCTATAAGAATCTTTTTCTATTATAGTAAAATATATTATATAAATTATTAGATATTAAGCTCTATTTTATTAAGCTTAAATATTTTATAAAATTCTATTATAGCTATTATTTTAACTGCGGCTATTTTTATATTTTTTTTAAAATTACTTATATAAAAATATCTTAAATACTTTTAATCTAATTAAAAGAGGACCTAATAATAGTTTAGTAAATATATTACTAGAGTTTTAAATTAAGATATATATTAATTAATTTTAAAACTTTTAATTAGCTAAAAATCTATTAGTAGAAGTAATTTCTATATTATTATTTATTTTATTAAAAAAAAAATTTAAAATATATTATTTCTGTTATACCGACGTATCGCGAAGTGTAAAAGGATTTTAATAAATAATAACTTTATTAAATAAGAAATCATTTTATTATTACTATTTTAAATTATTTTAAAGATAGCTTTATAATCTTTATTTTTATAGAAAAAATTTATATATTATTATTTTTTTTTAAACTTGCGATAAGATTCTCTAATTATTTATTTATATTAAAATCTCTACTAATTTTATTTAGAATAATAAAAAAATTATCTAATCTTAAAATATCTCTTACGGGAGAGCTATATAGAGAAAGATTTTAAGATTATTATAAGAATAAATTTTAAGCGTCTCGCGAAAGATCTTATAAGAAATATTAGTAAGATTATTATAAATATGTTTATAAATCTTATTATTCTAAATTATTCTATCTAGATCTGAATCGTCTATACAAGATATTATAGATTTTATAAAAACTTAATAATAGGAATAAAGAGAGAGGGATAATATATTATAAATTTAAATAAAAAAATTAGAAAATTATTTTATAATTTTATAAAAATTTAATAATAGCGGTTCTAGTTCTAGCTTAAATAATATTAAAAAAGAAAAGTATTATAAATCTTAAACTAATAATTATTAGAAAAGCTTTTATAAGAATATAATTAAGATTAATAATAAATAATATAATAATAATATTAAAAAAAAATCTAATTATTATAATAAAAAGTACTCTCGCGATAATAATTTTTTAGATTTTAAGCTAAGTTATAATTTAAGATATTTTTATAATTTATACTATTTATATAAATTTTATTATTATTTATATTATTTTAATAATCTAAGCTTCGGTTTTAACCGCTTAAGAGTTTACTAAAAAATAAAAGATATAAAATATTTTTATTCTAAAATTATTATAAATAAAATTATTTATAACTAAGATTCTAAGACTTTCTATACTAATCTTTATATTTTTATGAAATGCTTTAGGAATATAGTATATTTTAAGAATAAAAAAAATATCAAATTAAATTTTTATAGCTATCTGCGCGGTACTATTTTAAAATAATTTATAATAGAGCTTTAATTAGAAAAAAGTTTACTTATAATTTAATCTTTTTAAGTATAGATAGTTCGCGATATTAATTAATTAATTTAAACTATATTAATAAGAAGCTATATATAAGCTTAAATTACTTAGCTATAGATTTAATCACGTACGATAAGATTATATCTTATATATTTATATATAGAAATTTCTTTGTTACATTTATATAGTATAGATTAATAATCTAATAAATTAGCTAATCTAGATATAAAATTATATTAAGTTTTTTTATAGTATAATATATTTAAATCTATATTATTAACTATCCTCGCCGCCGTTTTTCTTAAGTAAATAGATACTAAATAGAAACTCTAGTAAAATATAATTTTAAATTAGTAAAAGTAAGAACTCGCGAGAAAGAAGAAAATAACTTTATTAATTATTAAATTTTAAATACTAGTATAATAATATTAGATTAGCTGTTAATTTTAATAAAATTAGATTAGTTATTTATTCTATTTTAAAGTTAAAAAATAAAATTAGTTTTTCTATTATAATTAATTATAATATAGTCTTAAAACTTCTAAGTATAAATAATTATTATAATAAGCTTAAAAACTATTTACTTATTTTTAATAGTTATAAAATTAATTTTTTAGTTAATATCACAGTCGAGGTAACTAGAATAATTATTAAAATTAAAATAATTTAAATCTAAAAATCTAAAATAATTATAATTAATTCTAATCTAGTAGACCTCATCGAGCTTATTATATAGATATATAAATTAATAATAATATTTAAAATAAATTTTATTATTATAAAAATAAACAGGCACTCGAATTAAATAATTTTAAAAAGAAATATAGTTAGAAAAAGATTATTAATAATAATAATTATAATAACTATAATAATAATATTAAGAAATAATAAGCTTAATAACTAGATATAATTTTTTTATATATAGATAATAAAGTAATTACTATATATTTTTATTACTAATAATCTTTTATATCTTAGAATATACTATATAAATATCTAACTATTTATTTTAAAATTTTTATTTAAATAGCTATTTATGAGATTTTAAATATAAATAGCTATTTATAAGATCTTAAATATAAATATAACTAAGTCCTCAAGGTCTAGATATAAAAAAAGATTTTAATTTATTTTATAAAAATTTATTATAGTCTAAATAAATATATTTTTTAAATAATTATATAAATATTTATCTCGACTGGGATTATATTATAATAATAATTCATTAAGATTTTACTTTATAGTAGAAACTCTTTACTAAAATAATTTTTTTTATTAATATATTAAGAATAGGCTTAAAATATATCTTAATTAAATATATTAATCTCTTTTTATACTTTATTTTATATGAGAATATAGAAGTAATTTAAATATTTATTAAAATATATATAATTAATATTTTATTCTCTAATTTACTAGTAAGTATAGATTTTATAATTTTAAAAAATATAATTTTTAATTTTAATTAATATAAAGATTATATTAATAGTCTAAATAGTTTATAATTTAATATAAATATTTATATTAAAAAAAACTAGATTAATAAGATTTCTATATATATATTAATATATACTATATTATTATTATATTTAAAAAAATAAATCTTTATAATAATTAAAGCTTAGCTACCTATAAGAGATTATATATTTAAACTAAAATTTAAACTAGTTTATTAATTTTTTAATTATTTACTTTCTTATAAGATAATTATTTTATTTATATAAAATTCATTTAATAATTTAATAATATTAAATAAGAAGCTCGTCTAGAACTTATTTTTAATTTAGATATTATTTATATTTATTTAATTAATATCTTAATATATAAAATAGTTATAATTAATAAAGAAGAGAAAGTACGTCTTTAATCTAATTAAATAATAAATAAAATAGAGAATAAGCTTTTAAATAAAATTATAATTTATAAAAATTATATTATTATATATAAGATTATAAAGATTCTAAACTTCTATTAAGTATAAAAGAATAAAGAAAAAACTAATTTTATTAAAATATTAGATAATAAGCTTATATAAATCTTATTTATTAATAATTAAAAATCTAAAATATCTAAGTCTTATATTTATCGGCTAGAATCTTATAAAAAAGAGTTAGTTAATAAGATATTTAATAAAGTATATAAATAAAAAAAATAAAATAATTAAAAAATTATACTCCTATTATATACCCGGTTTTTATTATTTATTATTAGATTATTAAAAAGAATAATACTACCTCTTATAAAAATTATATTATTATAAATATATAAATTTTAAATATAGTTAGTCTAATCTTTATTTAATTTTATAATAGAAAGAAGTTATTAGTCTAATTAGAGATAAAAGAATTTATTATAATTATAAATACTATTAGTTAGTTTTACTAGTAAAAAGTTTTTTAAAAGTATTATAATAGACTAATAATAATATTATATTAGAAATAAAAATAGTTTAAAATTATAATTATAGATTTCTATAATTTTATTCTTTATATCTAATACTAGTTTAATTATATACTATATATATTTTTAGTATTTTATAAGATTTATATTAATAATATAATAGTAGTTTTAAATATCTTTAAAAAATATTTTAAGTATCTATATCTAGTCTTTTAAAAATTTAAAAAATTTATTATTATTTTTAAATTAAAAAAAATTTTATAATCTATCTTTTAGTTATTTTTTTAAAATATTATATTAATATTATTAAATTTTTTAATACTTTAAAAATAATACTTTTAAAGGAGGATTTTATTAGTAAATTAAAAAAAATTAAAAAATCTATCTCTATCTATTTTATTTTTTTTCTAATAAAGAAATAAGCTTAGAATAAGTTTTAATTTATTTTTATATTACATTATTCCTACTCTATAGCTTTATATTAATCTTAATAGCCTAAAAAAGTAAGATTATAAAGTTTAAATATATTATTTTACTATTTAATATAATTATATAAATAAAACTAAGCCGCCTTTAAGGATAGTTATAGAATTAATTATATTTTTAAATTAAGAAATTATATTAGCTAAATTAAATTATTAGCTGATTAAATTAAAAATCTTATATCTTATCTAGATACTTAAAAAATATATTTTATAATTAAATTAACTTTTAATAATTTTTTTACTAGTATTTATACGGATTATTTAATAATATATTAAATAATAATAAAAAGAATATTTTAGTTAAATTTTATAAATATTTTAAATTTATATTTTATAAGAGTTTTATAATATATTTAATTATTTTATTTTTAATTTTATTATAAATCTAATTATATTAATATTATCTTTAATATTTTATTAAAACTTCCGACTACGCCTAATAATTTTTATTTAAGTAATAAATTTAATCTTAATATTTTATAAATATTATATAACTAGTTTTTTTTAATTATATATTTTTTAAATATATAACTAAACTTAAAAAGATCTACTAGAAAAATCCTAAAACTATAATTATTTTAAATATTTTAATTAAGTGTAAACTTAATAATAACCGGTTTATTAAAAAGATATTATATTAATTATAAAAAAGTATCTTATATTTAGCTAAGATATTAGATAATTAGTAGATATATATTTTTAGATTAATAGTAGATACTATTTTTAAGTAGATATATAATAATATTAATTACTAGAATTATATTATTAAAATAGCTAAAATAACTAGTCTTATAGTATATAAAGTTTTTAAACTATTATATAAATATATTAATTACTATTTTTTATATTTATTAAATTAAACTAGCTAATATTTATCTTATAGTTTACTAATACTAATAGTACTTTTTAGTATTTTATAAAATAATTATAATAAACTTTATTATAGCTCTACTAACTATTATAAAGAGCTATAACTAACTATTAATTATTATTAATAAGTTTTTTAAGTAAATTAGCTTAGTAGAGAACTATTTTTATATAAAAGTTATTAATTAGAATATTAAGCTTATAAAATCTTTTTATTAAAATAACTAGAAAATATTTTTATATTTTATTTTTAATAAAGATATCTCTTTAATATTAGACTTTTAAAAGATCTTTTTTAAAATTTTAAAAATAAAATAGTATTATTTAACTATCTAGTATTTATAGACCGATAGATAGTCCGAAGTAATTATTTAATATATTAAAATTATATTATATTACTAGAGTATAGGTAATCCTATCTTAATTAATAAGTAAAAAATTTTATTAGAATATATCTAAGCTTTTTTTAATAGTATAATAAAAAGATTAATAGATTATTTATTTTATTATCTTATATATAATATTAGCTTATATTAACTATAGATAGTTATACAAATAATATTATTTTAGAATTTTTTAGTTAGATTCAATATATATTAAGCATTCTAATAGATCGTTTTGTAGATAAAGTAATATTATAATAAGAAATATTAGTTTATAAAATTTAAATTTAAATAAAAGATATTAATTTATTTATATAAAGGCTACAATATACCTATAAATAAGTACTTAGATAAAAATCTTAATTTTTAATTTATAAAATCTTATATTAATTTTAAAAACATAAATAAATCTATTTATTATTTAGACTTAGTATCTATATAAAAGATATATTCTATTATCTTTATTATTTATTTTAAATTTATACTATTAAAAAACAATTTATTTTATTAATAAGTAACTAAGTCTAGACTAGTATAAATAGAGGAATTCGCGAATAATAATAATTAGTATAAAGTTAAAAAATCCTAAGTAAATAAAAAGTTAATAAAAATAAATAAATATAGTTTCTTATCTATTAAAAAGATTAACTAATTAATAAAACTATCTAAGAATCTTAATCTAACTTTTAAGAAATAAAAGAAGTAATTGAGAATTACTATAATTTTTTATTTAAAATTTTATAATCTCTTATAATTCTTCTTATACGTATTTAAATTTTCTTTTTATATATACTTAATTATTATTTTTATTTATCTTTTCTACTATCTTATTTTATTTTATTCTTATTATTTTTTATTAATCTTATTTTATTATTTTTTATTATTTTATTTTATTTTTACTATAATCTCTTTTTTTTTATTTTTAATTTTTTTTTTATTTTATTATCTTTTCTATTTTTAATCTAACTTTCTTATGTTTTTATAATATATTTTAACTAGTCAGATTTTACTCTATTCTTTTAATTTTTATTTAGACAATTTAGAAGGCTTTATAATAAATAAAATTATAGATGATGCAGCAGCCATGAAGTCGATGAAATCGTTCATATTCATGATGGTAAGTAAGTTGTTGAAGAAGAGCGAAGAAACGACTAAGTCCCACTACTAATTTGGCGGAAACTATGAATAACTATACTAACCTTAACTATGATACAGCGGACTACAAGTACTATTCCTGTATTCTATTAAATAATATAAGATGGCCGGTAGGCGGCTATAATAAAATAATAGAGCTTTAAGCGCGATATTTTTGTGAGCTAGATATATATAAGATATAATAAAGAGGTAAAAAATATTAAAAAATAAATAAAAGAAATTATAAATTAAATATAGTAATAATAAACTTTTCTTTTTACTGATCCTAAGTAAGTTGTATAAAGATAGACTTTATAGTAAAGATCTAATAAAGACTTAGTAAAGATCTTATTATTAAAAATATATTTAAATATAAATCTTAACTATCTAGTACTACTACTAAAGTTAAGATGTGAATAACTCTAAATATAATTATTAGATACGCGTTCTTAATTAATAATAGATATTTATCTTTACTAATAAATACTGCAGGTTTTAATTATCTATTAGTATATATGTGATCTATTTTTATTAGATATAATTATCTTTCCACAAAGTCTTCCGAGGCTCGGGAGGCTTTTAATAAGGAAGTAGTAGTTAAGTTTAGTAGTAAATAGGATGATGATATAGAATAATAATATTGCTCTTTTAGTAATATCTTATATTTGGTAATAAGATCTAGCGCGTTTAGGTTGTTGGCACGGATTTATTCTTTTTTTTAGTAGAATAGCCGCGCTAAAGGACGAAGTACTATATATAAAAAGTCCGGTTATATCTAATATAAATAATATATTAATTAATAATATATTCGACTTTGTAATAGTTTTTTTTAATAAAAATATTATTATTTTTTATCTAAACTAAATCGGACCGCTTATACTAGTATTTAAAGAGATTAATACTGGGTCGTGTAAACTTGAGTTAAGTAATAGAGAATATAAGATATATATAAAGTATAAGATAATTTTAATTAGTATATAAAATAATTAATTTATTTAAAAATCTTAAAGGATTCTATATATTATTAGAAGAACTTATAATCGAATTAATATATAATAAATATAATATAGCTATAATATAAATAGATATATATTTTATCTTTAGAACTTAGTTTAAAAAATAAAATATAGTATTAATTATAGAGATATTTTATATATATTTTTATAAAATAAAGAACTTTCTCGATATTATATCTTTATAAGAAATTAGAATATATAAAAAATTTCAAGAGATTTTATAATCTTTATAAATTAATATTAAATAGAATTTTATATAGTAATATATTTATAATAATACTAGAAAATTTATTAATTATATTTATAATAAAAGAAATAAAGGAGCTCTATTACTTATTTATATTAGTCTTAATAAAATATTAGAAATAATATTAATATAATCGAATTTATAATAAAGCTAAAAATAAAATAATTAAATATATTATAAAACTCTTATAAGATATAGATTTAAAATATTTATAAAATTTAACTAAAATATCTTCTTTATTATTATATAATATATGATGGAACTGCAGGTGTGGAATGCTTGAATTGTATGAAGCTCTCGCGGTCCAGCGAGGCCTTCTAGCTACGCCGATCCACTGTGGGTCAGCTGACATACAGGCTAACTACAATAGGCAGGTGCAAGGCCATACAAGCGAGGTTCCAACAATATATTACCGAATAGTCTATATAAACGATAGTAGAAAGATTATTAGAAAATAACTTAATTATAAAATATAATTTCTTAAATATCTAGATAAGATATAAAGCCTCTAACTTAATTAGCTAATAATTTAAATAACTTAGCTAATATAATCTCTTAACTTAAAAATATAATTAATTCTATAACCATTCTTAAAGACGGCTTAATTTTATTTATATAATTATATTAAATAATAAGATAATATATCTATACTTTATAATCTTATTCTTTCAAACTATCAAGATCAATATAAAGTTATAGAGTAAAATTAAAATAATATAAAAATAATTTTTTTATAAAAATAATTTAAAATTTATTCTAAGCTTATTTCTCTATAAGAGAAAAAATAAAATAAATAAAAATAAATCTTTTAGTTTTTTTTAATTTACTAATAAATCCGTCTTTTAAGAGTATTATCTTTAAAGTATTAAAAGACTTAACAATATTAGTATAAAGTTATATCTTATATCTAAAGTAGTCTATTATACCCAAATACTACTCTAGCTAAACTAAAATAATTAATATTTAAAAATTATATACAGCTTGTAACTTCTCTTTAAGTATAATTAAATTTAGAGTATTAACTTAATATCTTTAAAAAAATAACTAATAAATAAACTATAAAGCACTTCTTTAGCTCGAGTATAATATTAAATTTTTTAAATTTTTAAAAAACTAGATATAGATATTCTAGATATTTCTTAAGACTATCTAAAACTATTATTATATTATTAATATAAGTCTTATAAAATACTATAAAAGCACGTAATATATAATTAAGCTAACATTAAATATAAAGAATAAAATTATAGAAGCTTATAATTATAATTTTAAACTATTTCTATCTTCGATATAATATTACTACTAATCTATTATAATACTATCGAAGAACTCTCTACTAGTAAAATTAACTAATAATATTTATAATTATAATAAATTATTTATCTCTAATTAGGTTAATAACTTCTTTCTATTATAAAATTAAATAAAAGTTAAACTAAATAATTATATTTAAAACTTATATATCTATAATAATATAACTCTTATAAAAAATAATACTATTCTTCTTAATAATCTAATAGTAGATAATAAAAATTAGATATATAATAAAAATATAATTTTTTAATTACTCTATCTTTACTTATTTATATAGCTTATTAAATATCTTATTAACTAACTCTTTTTTATAAAATCCTAGCTAATAAATATAAAACTCAAATATTTTAGATTTCCAGCTATTAATAAGTAGAATTTATATAAACTGATTATTTAATATTTTAATAAAATTAATTTTTCCTTTATTCCTCTATATTTAATAGAAGTTTAGAACTTTTATAATCTTATAAATAATAGTATAATTTTTATAAATTATAATTCTATTTAAGAGCTTTATCTTTATCTTATTTACTATCTAATTAGACTTAAGATATACTTTCTCTTTCTTATTAATTAAAACTATTTTATATATTAAGATATTAATTAAATAAATATAAATAATATCTAAATTAAAAATAAGCCCTAGGCGAGCTTCTTATTTAATATTAACTAAATTATTAAATAAATTCCGTATAAATAAAATAATTATTTTATAGAAAAATGAATAATTAAAAAGCTAATAAATTAATCTAAAATTTAATATTAAATATATAAGCTCTTACAAATAACTAAATTTTAATTATTATAAAAATCTATCCCTCCGAGTACGGCGGTAACGTAGTATATATTAATATATATATAAAAATCTTATTAATCCGGTTCTTTTTAGTATAAATATTTATATTAAATTATAAGCTGTTTAAACTATTAATATAACTCTTATATTAATTAAAATCGAGAATTATATCTTTTAGAATTATAAAGTCTATATCTATTAATAGGCTAAAAAATAAAATATTAATTATATATATTTTAATAAATACTTAAGTTATTTCTATACTCTTATATAAAATAAAATATAAAAAAAAATTAATATATTTAATTAGAATATACTTAGAGTCTATTTCTAATATACTAATAAAAAAAATTATCTTAATAGAGAGTTTTTACTACGCGGTAAGATTTTAATTAATTATTATTATAGTATAGCTCGAGTTAAGGTGAATATTTATATAATTATCTAGAGAAATTACGCTTATTTAAACTATAATAAATTTTTTAAAAATAAATTAAAAATCTTTTCTTTTATATCTAGATCTTAAAGACTTAATTATATTTATATTTAGAATCTTATGAATAGCTACTTAAAAAGAAATCTTAAAATAAGTAGTTAAATACTTATATAATATATTCCGAGATATAAAAGATCGTTAGTAATAAAGATATATAAAAATTATTTTATAGTCTAAGTATAAAAAAGTTATATTTATCTATTAAACTTATTATTTCTTAATATTATTATTATAAGTATTATAGTTATTATTATTATTATAATTATTAGTAATCTTTTCCTAACTATAGTTCTCTTTAAAATTATTTAATTCAAGGATCTATTTATTCTTATAATAATAAAACTTATTCTAAATATTATTATTAACTTAAATATCTATATAATAAGCTCGACAAGATCTACTAAATTAGAACTAGTTATAATTATTTTAGATTTTTAAATTTAGATTATTCCAACTCTAACAACTATTCTAGTTATCTTAACTATAATATTAACTAAAAGACTAATTCTACAGCTAATAAGAATAAATAAGTAATTTTTAATTTTATTACACTAATTATCCTTATTTAGAGACTTTAGAACCATATTATAATTAATTATAATAAAGAAACTAATTTTATTTCTTATTTTTAAAATAGAATAAATAACTAATCTAGTTTCATTAGAATTAGCAGCTAATCTAATTTTATTATACTAGAACTTAGAATTTAGAAATTAATAAAATTATTTTTTTATAAGCTCTTTTTTCTATCTATTTAAGATTATATTTCATTAAATTCTCTATTTAATATCTATTTACTCGAGAAAGACGGCGAGGGTAATTAGTAGTATAAATTTAAATATATTATATTATAGAAAGAACTCGATATAATTTTATATTTAAATTAGTTAATTTATTATATCGCTAATCTATACTATATAGACGTAACAAAGGAATTTCTATATATAAATATATAAGATATAATCTTATTTTATATTATTAAATCTATAGCTAAATAATTTAAGCTTATATATAACTTCTTATTAGCACGGTTTAAATCGGTTAATTAAAATTATAAACTACTTATATTTAAAAAAAATTAAATTATAAGTAAATTTTTTCTTTTAATTAGAGCTCTATTATAAACTATTTTAAAATAGTATCGCGTAGGTAACTATAAAGATTTAATTTAATAATTTTTTTATTTTTTAAAATATACTATATTCCTAAGATATTTAACAAAAATATAAATATTAATATAAAAGATCTTAATATTTTAATTATAAATAGTTTTACTTATAGTAGTTTTAAAATAAAAATATCCTATATTTTTTATTTTTAGTAAGTTTTTAAGCGGTCGGAGCCGGAGCTTAGAATACTAAAATAATATAAATAATAATAAAATCTATATAAGTAATATAAGTTATAAAAATATTTTAAATTATAATTTAGCTTAGAATCCAAAAAGTTATTATCATAAGAAAATCTTTTATTATAATAATTAAAATCTTTTTTAATATTATTATTATATTACTTACTATTAGTTTTATCTATATTTTTATAAAAACTTTTTTAGCGATTATTAACTCGAGTTTTATAATACTTCTTTTTTATAGTATTATTTAAGCTAGAACTAGAGCTACTATTATTGGATTTTTAAAAGACTATAAAATAATCTTTTAGCTTTTTTATTTAAATTTATAATATATTATTCCTCTCTTTTTATTCTTATTACTAAGTTATTATAAAATCTATAATATTTTATATAGATAGTTCAGACCTAAATATAAATAATTTAAAATAATAAGATTTATAAATATAGTTATAATAATTTTACTAATATTTTTTATAAAATCCTCGAGATTTCTTCTTATAATAAACTTATAATTTATTTTTTTAAGACTCTTAAAATCTATTTTTATAATAATTTTAAAATCGTTCTTTATATAGCTCTTCTATAAGAGATATCTTAGAATTAGATAATTTTCTTATTATTTTAGATAAAATTAGTAAAGATTTAAATATAAATAAATAATCGAAAGATTCTATTATAAGTTTAAAGAGATAAGAAGTATAATATATAAATTTATTTTATAAAAATAAAGATTATAAAACTATCTTTAAGATAGTTTAAAGTAGTAATAATAAAAAAATATTTTACTTAATATTATTATTATTTACTAAAACTCCTTTATACTTCTTCGCGGTACGTCGGTATAATAGAGATAATATATTTAAAATAAAATTAAAGCTTTTTTTTAATAAAATAAATAATAATATAAGAACTACTCCTAATAATAAACTTTTTAACTAATTAAAATTTTTAAAACTAATCTATATATACCTTAGTTTAGATTTCTAATAATATATCTATTAAATTATTACTAGATTTTTTTCTAATTAAATTAAAAATATTTAGAATACCTCTATACAAGTAGACTTAAATAAAAAAAAGTATTAAAATAAGTATAGTTAAGATAATAGCTATAATAGAATCTTATAAAATATTTAACTTAATAAAATAAAACTCGACGCTTAGCGGCCTATATAATATACTTTTATTATAATAAGAAGAGATTCTTATAAATTAAGATTATTAATAAATTTCTAATTAATAAAGTTAGTAAGTTTAAGCTCTTAATTAATATGTCTAAACTAAATATATACTATATTCTTAAGCGTTGCTTTCTTAAAGTTTTAAGTAAGCGGATAGCTAATATCGAACTTCTTTTTCTAAAAAACTAGATAGGTAGATATAAAATAATTAATATATTAATTTATCTTCTTAATAGATTTTTTTATAAAACTACCAAGCTCGTTCCTATACGCGTAAAGATTATATATTATTTATATCAAATAATTAAGCCGGACCGATATATCCTATAACTTAAAATAGCCGCGTTAGTATATAACTATTAAAATACTAGTATATAATCTTCTTATATATTCTATAAAATATAATCGCGAGCGTGTCGGCATATAATTCTTAATATATTTACAACAACGCGAAAGAAAGGTCAACAGAGATTAATAAAATATAAAAAAATTAATAAAAATTAATAAAAAAATAAGAAAATCAAGAAAAATTAATAAAATATAATAAAATATAATAAAATTAATAAGAATTAATAAAGATATAAGAAAATCGATAAGAATCGATAAAATAGAAGAAAATCAATAAGAATTAATAAAATATAAATTAATTAAACTAACTATTAGCCCTCGTTGGGACCACTATAATTAATAACAATTACGATCGGATTCCTACGTGGAATATATAGCAGTAGTAAATTAATTAATTTTTACTAAATCACTCCGATAAGCCTAACTACCCGTCGAAGCAGAATAATAATAAAACCATAGTAAAACCGGGCGCCGAGGGTCCTGGCAGCCGGTAGCTACCATACCACCCAACAATTATTAATATTTTTTTATATATTTTAGATATTAATAATATTATTTATTTATAAAGCTCTTTAAAAAGGCTTTTAAATATTAGATTTTTAACTATACTTATTAAAAAGCTATTAAAAAGATTTTTATTAAAATATATTTGTTTACCGAAGATCTTAAACCTACTAATTATAGCTAGATTATTTTATTTAATAAAATTATTATTTATAATATTAATTTTTATACTATTAGTTACTTCCGCGAGATAGTAGAGTATTATAATATTTCGATAGATTTTTAAAAAGCTTTTAGTATAATTAATATTTCTAAAAATTAGTAGTTTTAAGTTCTTATAAAAAAGGATTAGTAAAAGTATTTTTGAAAAAATAAAAATTTATAAACTAAGTTTTAAAAATTATAAAATTATTAATATTATTTTTATTTCTTTAGTATATTAAGATAAGTTTATATAAATTATTTTATTTAAATAAAAAGAATTATTATAAATTTTTATATAATTAATAAAAAAACTAAATTAGATTTTTATTCTGTATTATTTTAAAATAAGATTATTATATTAATTTATAATTATTATATTTTAGTAATAAATATTTTTTTTTCTATTAGTAGTTAATTAAATATAATTATCACGGTCGGCTGGTAGTAATATTTTTGATGCAGCAGCCATGAAGTCGATGAAATTATTCATATTCATAATGGTAAGTAAGTTGTTAAGGAAGAAGGAAAACAACTAAGTCCTACTACTAGAAGAGCCGGCGGGAGCTAGAGATAACTATACTAATCTTAATTATAATATAACGGACTACAAGCACTATTCCCGCATCTTATTAAATAATATAATAATAGCCGGTAAGTAGCTATAATAGGATAGTAAAGCTTTAAGCGCGATATTTTTATAAGCTAGATATATATAAGATATAATAGAGAAATAAAAAATATTAAAAAATAAGTAAGAATAATATAAGAAATTATAAACTAAATATAATAATAATAGACCTTTCTTTTTACTAATTTTAAGTAAATTATATAAAGATAGACTTTATAATAAAGATCTTATTATTAAAAATATATTCAAATACAGGTCTTAACTACCTAGTATTATTATTAAGATTAAGATATAAATAACTTTAAATATAATTATTAGATACGTATTTTTAACTAATAGTAGATACTTATCTTTATTAATAAATATTATAGATTACTTATTAGTATATATATAATTTATTTTTATTAGATTAATTTTATTATAATTTTATAATATTTTTCTATTTCCGTTTACTATAATTATCTTTCCACAGGAGGCTTTTAATAAGAAAATAATAATTAAATTTAGTAATAAATAGAATAATAATAGAGAAAAAATAGTAGTATTACTACTTTAATAATATTTTATATTTAATAATAAGATCTAGTATATTTAATTTATTAATATAAATTTATTCTTTTTCTTCGATAGAGTAGCCGCGTTAAAAAATAAAATATTATATATAAAAGATCCGGTTATATTTAATATAAGTAATATATTAATTAATAATATATTTGACTTTATAATTATCCCGAGAATATTATTAGCTTAATATATATTATTATATAGACTAATAAATCTAGAATTATTATATATATTATTATATTATTTTATTATAAGAAGTAAAATAAAATATTTTAGAATTCTTATTAATATTTAAATATATATAACAAAATATATTTATAAACTTTATTATCTATCTATCTAAAAGCTAAGATTATAATATCATATTTATAATAATAAATTAATTAATTAAAATAAAATATTTAATCTCGTGTAATATAAGGGCTAATATTTAAAATATAATAATAATATATATTTAATATATTTAATAATTATATAACTTATTTTAAATTATTATATTAGATAAAAACCTCTAGTTAAATATTAAATAATAAAAAATAAATAAACTTTTAATTAAATATTATTAAGATAGACGGCTAAATTAAATATATATATTATATATAAAATAACTAGAATATCTAGCTCCCGCTTACTAAGTTTATATTAAATAATATATATTTAAATATTATTAAGACTATTCTATTTTTTATAAATTATAATTTTTATTTTTATATAAACTTTAAGTCGACGCCTATAAAAAATTATTATATATAAAATTAATCTACTATCTAAGATATTAAATAATTTATTATTAAAATATAAATTATTATTAAATTTATTTATATAAAAATAGTAGCTGTTTAAGCTGTATATATTAAATATATTAATAAGAAATATTATTTAGTTAGAAAATTTAGAAAAAACTAATTAATATAACTAGATATTTAATATATTAAAGTTTTATATTCTAGTAAAAAGCTCGACTAAAATATATTAAACTTATATTAAATTAAAAAAATTATTAGTTTACACGCCTACTATCTAGATTTATTATTTAGTATAAAAATCTATTTCATATTTAATATTAATTTACTTATATTAATTAATTAAAATTTTTTACTAGATTAAGTCTAATCTTTTTTATTATATATAGAGGTTAAAGAACTTGAGAAATAAGAAGTAAAGAATATTTTTGATCTTTTTAAAAATTATTAAAAGCGTAGTCGCTCTTATTTAATATATATTATAAAATAAATAGAATATCTAGACTTAATTATAAAACTAGCTTAATATTTAGAATATATAGAGTAGATTATTTATAATTATTATTATAAATATTAAAATAAATTTAGTTTTTATTAGCCTTAATAGAGCTCGGTTATAGAAGAAAAGTATATTATTATAATATAGATCTAAGAATTACTAATATAAATACTAAAATATTATATAATTATATAATTTTCTATCTTTCTACTATTTAAAGATCTTATTATAGCTTTTTAAGCTATATCTTATCTGTTAATCTGTATATAGCCTGACCTTATAGCAATCGAGTACCTGATATTCAGAAGCCTGCCTACCTGCCTGCCACTAGCTCTACCAACCCTGCCAGCCCGCACCCTGACAACTAAGCTTAATAAACTTCTTTATAATATAATAGACGCTAAACTTATAGATTAATTAATTAACTAAAAATAAATTATCTTACTTTATTAAAAAGAGTTTTAGATAGATAATAGAAATAAATTAGATTTTTAATATAAAATTATTATCAAAATTATATAAGAATATTCTAAATATTTTTAAATTAATATAGTTAATAACTAAACTTTATGAAATAGGAAGTTATAAACTTTAAAAATCCTTAAATAAGATTAGAAATCGAATAATTATATTAAATAAGATTAAAATAAAATAATAGTAGTTAGAGAATCGCTTTATAATTATAATAAACAAAATAAAAATAAAAAGATTATATTACTACTAGTTATAATAAGAGGCGAGAAAATATAAAGATAGTATAATAAAGCTTTAAAATAATAAGATATTAAGATAATAAGATATTAAAATATTAAAAAAATACTACCCAGATATTAGAATACTAAGATAAAAATAGTATATAAATATAATTAAGAATAGTTAATTAAATATAATTAAAATAATATAACTATAGCTGTTGAGGCGAAGCAAGTTAAACTAGATATTAAAATAATAAGATAATAAAATAGCTATATAATATATAATTGGACTTATTAAAAATCAAGAGATAATTAAATTATATAAAAAATTTAATAGAAAGTTATTAGAAGATCTAGAAAAAGATTATAAAATATTAATTATATAATAGATATTTTAAAAATATATAGAATTAATAAAAATAAATAAAAAATTATAAAACATAGTTAAAAATAATAAAAAATATTAATTCGCTAATAATAAAGAAGAGGATAGAGTAATAAGAATAAATATATTAAAAATTTATATAAAATAGTAAAAATATAAAAAAATATATAGAAAATATCTTAGATAATATAAAATATATAAAAAAGTTTAAATAGATCGAAAATAATCTAATCTTAATAGATATATTACTATATTAATATAGTAGCTATAGAGTTAATAAAATTAATTATATTTATAAAAATAAATAAATTATTAAAAAAGAGTAAAAAAATAACTAAATCCTACTACTAATATAAGCGGAAACTATAAATAACTATACTGATCTTAACCGCAATACGGCGGACCACAAGTACCATTCCCGCACCTCACCAAACAACATAACAATGGCCGGTAGGCGGCTGCAACATAGATAATTTAGAATTTTTATTTTAATATATAGTAATTCTCGAGTTCGGAGTTTTTAATAGTAATAATAATAGTATTATTAATATAGCTAATATTTATAATATACTAGTCTACTATTATATCTATATTATAAAAGATATATAATAAATCGGAAATAATAGAGAATTTTATAAAAAATTGTTATTAATATAGATTCGCGAGCTAGTATAAATATAATAGAATAAAAATACTAAAAAAAATAATTTTCTAGAAAAAGATATTACTTATCAAGTATTAGAGTAATTAATATAATTAATCTAATTAAAATAATTATTAAGCTTAAAGTAGTCTTTAATTAAGTATTTATTTAAACTGTATTAGGAGTATTTCCTATAATTATAAAAGATAAAACTATGTAGACTAAATAACTAATAATAAAATAATAATAAAATAATAATATATTTATAGAATTAAGATTAAAAAAAATATTTAATTTTTAAAAATATTTAAAAATATTTTTCTAAGAACCTTTTAAAAATATTAATAAATAATTGGTTTCTCAAATTTCTTAGTTAATATAAATCTTTATAACTAAAAATAAATAAATTAAATTTAATAATTTTTTAGCTTTTATAAAAAGGCAGCGAGGTCGATATAAAAACTAATAAAAAATTTATAATAAGATAATATATTTTTTAAAATTTAATTAATTATATATTTTAATAATATTATAAAATTATTTTTTGCTACTTTATCTTTTATAATTAGATATTAAAATTTAATAAAAAAAATAAAAAACTTCTAATTTTTTTATCTTAGAGTAAAAAAATATTATAAATATTATAAATATAATTTAAATTACTATAAACTCTATCTAGTAAATTCAGAATATTAATATTATTATTTAACTAGTAAATTCTATTTTTAATATATAATAGAATTTAAATATAAAATAGTTTTCTTAGATAGTTAATAATATAGATTATATAAGTCTTAGAAATTAGAAAATAATTATAAGTTATAATTATCTTTTTCTAATTTAAAAAATAAAATAATAAAGATTCAATTACATATTCTTAAACTTATTAAGATCGGGCAGGTGTTTAGAAAGATAAATAAAAATAAAAAATCTAAAATTAATTAATATAAATATTTTTATTAGAATAATTACAAGTTTTTTCATAATTAATTTAAAAATTTAGTTTAGAATACTAACTCTAGAAGTAGTAGTCTAGATAATTTGATTATATTTTGTTGGAACCTCGCTTGTATGGCCTTGCACCTGCCTATTGTAGTTAGCCTGCATGTCAGCTGACCCACAGTGGATCGGCGTAGCTAGAAGGCCTCGCTGGACCGCGAGAGCTTCATACAATTCAAGCATTCCACACCTGCAGTTCCATCATATTTTTTTATTAAGATCTTTTAGATAATTATAATTTTAATTAATTAAAATTTTAGATTTTTATTGTACTAACTTTAATAAAAAATAATAATTATAATAACTATTATATTCTTCTAAAAATAGTCTTACTTAATATTTATATTAATAATAAATCTATAGATTTATTTATAGTATAAATACTATTCTTTAGTATATTTAGCTATATACTAGGCGAATTACTCGGGATTTTTAAATAAAAATAGAGATTTTAAGATTTTAAATATATTAAATTAATATTTAATAATAGCTCTATAGAGACAGAGCTATATAGTATTAAAATATAAATTAATAGAATTAATAGAATTAGTAATAGATAGATAGATAGACTTCTAAATATTAGATACTTAATTATTATAGAATTAGGCTATATATAGACTAATAAATAAGATATAGCTTAAAAAGCTATAATAGGATCCTTAAATAATAGAAAGATAGGAGATTATATAGTTATATAATACTCTAGTAGGTGTATTAGTCATCCTTGGGCCTGCACCGTGACAGTATTATAGATTTATTTATGTTTATATAAAAATAATAATTATATTAATAGATCTTTTTTATAAGTCTAAGTATAGGCTGATATAAATAGTTAAAATTTAAAAAATATTATAATTTAGAGGCTTTTAAAGCTATATATTTAATAAATTCTCTAGTACTATTATAAATATATTACTATATAAAGTTCTATTTAATATTAATTTATAAAAATTATAAAATCTTTTAAAATTTTTTATACGCCCCGACTTCTTAAAAATATAATATTAAGAAAGTTTTTTATTTCGTAGAAATATATATAAAATATCTTTATAATTAATATTATATTTTATTTTTTAAGCTAAATTTTAAAGATAAAATATATATCTATTTATATTATAACTATATTATATTTACTATATATTAACTTAGTTATAAATTCTTTTAATAGTATATAGAACTTTTTGAAATTTTTCAATAAATTAATTACTTTATATATTAATTAGAACTATCTTATATTTTTTATATATATTTTATACTTTTTATTACTTAGTTTAAGCTTATTGTTACGACACCAACACCAGTCACTTAGATGAGGGAGGCTACGCTAGGCAGAACACCGGGCAAAACAATAATTAACTAAGTCCTATAGTAAAGAGATACCCACTACTTACTTTAGTACTTGGTAAGCACGCCCTAAGTACTAGACTAAGAATAGTAAGAATACTAGAAATTATAGTATATATATATCTATATAAACTTGGGTTTCTACATATATTACACGTAACTATATAATATACAGATAGATAGTATATAATTATAATCTATATATTAGTATATCCTCTACCAGCTACGAGGGCTTAAGAAGAAGAGATATAAAAATATTTATTATTATATATTTAAAATAGTTCTTATTTAATTTTTTATATTTAATATAATCACTATCTTTAATAACTATAAAAGTTATACTATTAGTATAATTTATATTTTATTATAAAAAGATATATATATTAATCTAGCTTTATTTCTATCTTAGTTATTTAGGAGTTTTTTAATTATTAAGTTAATTTACTAAAATCTAGATTTAATTTCTAGATATAATTCTTAAATATTTTAGAGTAATAGTACTCTTTAAATAAATATAATTTATTTCTTAAATTAGTCGAACTAATCACTAGAAGCCTAAACTATATTTTAATAATATAATATAATATAGTTTAGATAGATTCTAGGATTTAATATATTAAATATTAAGTTAGTATAAATCAAGTTTAAATAATATATTAACTATTTTAAGTAGTAATAAGACTTCTTAATCTTTATTAGAAAGATTGAGTTAGAGTTAGAAATAAGTAACTATTATATATAATTTTAAAGATATAATCGACTAGTTATAGTAGTAAATTATAACTTTAGAAGATTACTCAGCTATTAAATTAGTTAAGATTAGACTATTTAAAATATTTAATAATATTAGATTTAAGCTATAAATTTTTATAATCTAGTTAGATATATATCTCTAGATAAATCATAAAAAATTAATATATATAAAATAACTAAGATTCTTTTTATATTAATCTATTTTATTAATCTAGTATTCGATTAGTTTGAACCTTTTATTAGAGATTATTAAGAGAAAAGTAAAAATTATTAAAATAATAATATTAAAAAAATCTTTATTAATTATAATAAATTTAAGAAATATCCTTAAATAATATTTAGAGATATTAACGTATTATAAAATATAAATTAAAAATTATAATAATTTAAATAAAATAGTTTAGTTATTAAATATATATTAGACTTCTAGTAAACTGTATTTTATTTAGATTAAAATAATAATATTTATATTATATATTTTAAAAAAGATCTAAAAAGTAAAGTTTAAAAAAAACTAATCTAAATAAAAAAGCTAGATATACTTAGTAAAATAATTAAATAAATAATTAAGATTAATAATAAACTCTATAATTTTAATATTTAAAAAAAAACTAATCTAGAATATAATTTTAAAAAAATCCGAGAATAAATAGTTATTATATTAATAATAGATAGTTAATATAATTAAAAAATTAAGAATATAATAATTCTTATAATTTATAATTAATAGAGCTCGACGCTACCGATAAATAATAATAAAATTTATTAAAAAATAAGATTAAATATTAATAAGAAAATAGTTATACTTTAACTATAGAAAAATAAAATATATATTTTAATAACATAAAGCTCTAAAAAAGTAAAATTAAAAAAATAATTAAAATAATTAAGAACTCTAAGTTATAGAAGAATTTAATAAACTAATTATTAATATTAGAGATATATATAATCTAAATAAGTTATTAATATTTATATTATAGATAGTTTAGGCGTTATATAATAAAAAAAATATTTAAAAAAAATAAATCTAGAAAAATTAACTAGTATATAAAATTAGTATATAATATTTATAAATTATAAAATAATATAAAAAAAGCTAGAGTTTTAAACTTATTATAATTATTTATAAAAAAAATAGAAAAGCTTTTTAATATAATATATTATAATAATAATTAGATAGAAAGATAGTTCTAGAATTTATAAATATTAGATAATAATAATTATAATTAATCTATTAAGTAAAAGATAAATAGATCTCTTAAATTTATTAATAATAAACTAGATTTCGTAGATAATAACTTAGTTATAATATTAAAAAGTTTTAATTTCTTAGATAAATAATATAAAACTTAGTAGATTAATTATATTTCTAATATAAAAAGACTTTATAAAATATTTAAAATATTTAATAAAATCTTTTATAAAGTTATAGTAGTATTAATATAAAAGATAATTAAGTAATTAAAAATATTTTTAATTATAATTAAATAGAAAATAGAGCCTTTAGTTTAAAAAATAATATTATAATTAATTAATATATTATTTAGTTAATATAATAAATCAAAAAAAATAATAGATAGATTAACTAATCTAAAAATTAAAGAAAAATTTAGTATAGTTTATTAAAAAATTATAAAATATTTTTATATAATATCTATATTAGAAGTTAGATTACTGGAATTTATAAATAGAAAATTAGAGAATATATTATTTAAAATATATAAATTATAAAACTAGATATAAAATAAATAATTAGTAGAATTATAACTATAATTAAGTTATTATTATAAAAAATAACGCTATTAGATATATTAGATTATTACATAGATATTTAAAAAAATAATTATAAATATTTATATTAGAAAATATATCTAGAGTATTATTATATTTTATAGATATATATTATAATAATAACTATAATTATTTAATATATAAAATATTAAAAATAATCGCTTAAGAGTATTAAAATTTAGAGAAATAATAATATTTTTATAAAAAATTAAAATATATTTATATTAGATATTTAGCTTATCTAAAGTATAATATATAATACTAGAAAGAATATTATAAAAATTATTATTTAATATATTATAATATTAAATTAAAATAATACTTTCTATAGTAACTATAGAGATTATAAGAATTCTATTAAATAATAAATCTATTAATAATAATCTAAAAAGAATTATATCTAAAATTAATAGCTAAAGTTTTAAATTAAAATACTTAAGTTATAATAGACTCTAGAGTAATAGATAATTTTATAAATCTAAAATTTTAAAAAAAGCTAAAAATTTTAGAAGTTATAAAGATTAAATTAGAGTTTATTATAAAATAAAATAATAAATTATTAGAAGAAAACCTTATAATTAAATTAAAATTAATATTTATAATTATAAAAAATTATTTTAAATATATAAATTTTAGTATAATATTTTTAAAATAATATAATATAATATTAAGGATTCTATAGCTTAGAAATTATAATTTAAAAATTAATTAAAAGATAGAGAATCTTTAGTTTATATAATATAAATACTTATAATAAAACTAGATATTAAAAATATTTAAGATTAAATAATATATTTAAAGTAAGAATTATTAAATTAATACTAAAAAATTATAAAATAAATCTATAAATATATTAATTAATAATAATAAATATAATATTATAAATAAAATTATAGTAGTAATTAATTTTACTAATAAAAAATAATTAGCACGACTATCTAATTAGATACTAGATATAAAAAAATAATTTTTATTTAAATAATAACTATTATTAAATATTATATAAACTTTTATAAAAAGATTAAGTTATAATAAATAATTAATATTATAAATTTAGTAACTAATAAAGTGTTAAGTAAACTACTATATAAGTATAAAAGATTTTAAAAACTTTTTAAATAACTAGAAAAATTTAAATTATTTAAATATAATAAGTATAATTATTATATTCTATTTAAAAATAAAAATAAAATTATATATAGAAAGATTTATTTAATATTAAAAAAAATTATAAGTCTTATAATAATATATTAATAAATAATTAGTAAAAGAATATATTTAACTATTAATATTACTAGTAGAATATAGGATATTATTTGTGTTAGAAAAATAAAAATTTATAATTATATATAAACTATTAATTATTAAATAAATAGATAATTAAGAATCGATATTTATTATTATTTATTGTAGAAATTTAAGATAAGATTAGAGAAGTAAAATAATTTATTAAATTTAATATTATTAATATATATAATAGACTATAGATTATAAAAAAAATAGATAGATAGTTTTTAAAATAAAATATAAATATTTTAAATATATAATTATATTATTTAGATTAACTAATATATTAGTATTATTCTAATAATTTATTAATAAAGTTCTAGGAGAACTATTTAATATATTTATTATTATATATTTAGATAATATCTTAATATTCTTAAATATTTAAAAAAATATATTTAATATATAAAGTAAGTACTATAGAAGCTATATATTATTAAATTATAATTAAAACTTAAAAAATATAAATTTTATATTTATAAGATAGAGTTTCTTAGGCACTAGATATTTATTAAAAATATATAGATAGAAAAGAATAAAGTTTAGATAATTAAAAATTAATTTATATTAAGAAATTTAAAAGAAGTCTAGTAGTTTATAAAATTAATTAATTACTATTAATAATTTATTAATAGTTATACCAGTATTATAATACTAATATTTAATCTAATAAAGAAAATAGAAAAATTTAAATAGATAATAAAAGTATAATAAGTTTTTTAAAAAATTAAAAAAAAAATTATTATTATATTAATTCTTATATAATATAATCTAGATAGATTAATCACGATTAAGATTGATATATTAGATTATATTATTAGAATAACATTAATATAACTAAATAAAAATAATAAAATAAAATTAATAGTATTTTACTCGCGAAAGTTTATTTAAATAGAAATAAATTATAATATCTATAATAAAAAATTACTATCTATAGTAATAGTATTTAAAATATAAAAAATTTATTTAAAAAAAATTTAATATTAGATTCTAATAAAAATAAATTATAAGAATCTTATATTCTTTATTATAATTAAGAAGTTAACTAGAAGATAAGTAAAGAAATTAGAAAATTATTATAATTTAATTTTAAAATTAAATATTATAAAGAAATAGAAAATAGATAAATAAATATATTTAATTAATAATTAAATTATAAAATTACTAATTAGATTATAAAACTAGTAATTCTTAAAAAAAATAAGAATAGTTTACTATTATATAATAAGTAATATTTAATCTTAGTAATAATTAATATTAATAATAATCTAATTAGTAAAATTATTAAAATAATTAAAAATAATATATTAATTTAAAAGATTCTAGCTAATTTAAAAGATAATAATAAAATAGCTACAAATAAGAATAAAATAATATATATATACAGACTTATCTATATATCTAAGTATATAAGAAATAAAACTATTATAATATGCTATAATAATCTATTATATAATTATTTTAAAATAGAAAAGACTATAAAATAAATCTTAAAAAATTATTGTTTTCTAAATATTAGATAGAAAATATAGAAATATATTAAAAAATATAAAATTTATATTAAAAATAAACTAGTAAGATATTAGTTCTATAAAAAAAATATAATTAGTAAATATATCTTTAAAATTATAAAAATAAATTATAATAGATTTTATAAGATCTCTATCTAAATCGTAAGAATAGAATATAATTATTATTATTATAGATAGATTAATAAAATATATATATTTTATATCTAATAAAATTATAATAATAGCTAATAATTTAGCTTATTTATTAATTATATATATTATTATATAATATAGAATACTATAGCAAATTATTTTAAATAAAAATTAGTTTTTTACATTAAAATTCTAATAATTAATTATAAATATTATAAAAATTAGTTATTTATTAATTATAATATGTTAACGTAATTCCTAACCGAGCGGGCCACCCCTACCGAGCGGGCCACCCGCACTGAATTTTGACCGCTTATACAAAAATGAAGCCTTTTTAAACAATAAAACAACGCGAATTTCGCTATATAAATTAAGCTGCGCGTATAGGACATCTAGTTCTCGTATGATCTTGAATATAATAATTAGAATATATTGGTAGAGCCCTTCTTGGAGCCCCTGAAGGAGAGGTTCGGGATACAAGATATAAAGCTTTATTCTTATTCTATTGATTGTTCCTACGCTAAATCAACTCCCTAGTTTCCTACACGGAGAATCCCTTATTCGGAGTTATTTAACGCCTTAATTACGTACTTTTAAACCTCTCTTTTCTATTTACTAAGCGTAAATCGTGATTTTCTTTACTTAGTATAGCGGTACTCTATATTATAATCTCACAGCCTTTAATAAGCTGCTGTAGAGCCGATTTTGAAGATGTAAAAGGACTTTAGAAACCTTTTTTAAGTAACTTTCTAATTAACAAAGTCTACTTTCTTAATTGATGCACTATATAAGGCGTAGCAAGCGTAGATGAGATAGATCTATAACTTGTAGGTAGTATAGGTATTGTTAATTATATATTTAACTTATTAAGAACTACCTACCGTGAAAAGGACTGTATACCGGTTGCTACAAAGCCGCTTTAAATATTTAAAGCTATAAAGATCTTTATACGAGCGGTAGGATACGCCTTTAAAAAATTAAACTTATCAATATAATTAAAGCCGCTTCTTATCTACTACTTTATAAGGCCTCCGTAGGCCTTCTTTAGAGGACTAAAACAGCTAATATTAAGAGGCTATAAAAGATACGAAGAATATGTAGATATATATAAGACGATAATCTTATTATCTATATATATTTTATTAAATGCAGGCGTAAGATAGCTTCCATAATTATTAAGAATAAGAAGCCGATAAAAGCTAACAATACGGTAAGAAGTTATAGGAATAAAGACTTTTTAAAGCTATTTAAGTCCGATTTTATTAATAGTCTATTTATTTACACTAACTTTAATTCTTTAATCGCCCGGAATACTATATTCTTTATACTATCCCTGTATATGAATCTTTCCTTTGAAGATAATATAAGTAGGAATTACCCAGCCGCTTGAATTAATATATTTAATTATAGTAACCCATTCGCGATTGCCTGGCTAAATTAGATAAGATTTTCCGGCTATATTAGCTCTTATTACTACCTTAGTAGTAGCGATTAAGTCTATTGCGAAGCCAGTTTCGTTAAAATTAAAAATATCTTTATCTTATATACCGTACTATATTCGAGTCTTCTATAGACTATCAAACCACGCGTTTATAATCTTCGGGTCTTTATATTTTACACGAGAATAATTATATCACCTTATAAAGCGAGCCTTTATCTCGGGATATCGTTTAATAAAAAAAATAATCCAATTTTTACTTATAGACTTATACTAAATTAATTTCTCTACTTAAAGAAGAATATTAGCTATTTCTTATATATACGAAGGTCTCGGAGCCATTCTATGCGAATCTAGCGAGAGTATCTATTATACAAGCGAATTCTCTTAAATAAGCGATAGTCGATAATAATTTATATATTTTTCCACACAATATTCGCGTCCTTTAAGACGCGCCTAGAGGATCATATACAGAATTTGAAAAAGCTCTACTGCGCGACGAATTAATCGAATTTCTTGATTTTTAATTAATTAGATTACCAGTAGAATCCTCCCCTCTTAACTCTCTAATTTTTGCGATGATTGACTTCTTTTCGGGATTATAATTGATGATTGAATTGCTTCATTCATGAGCGTTGTGGAGAAATTGAAGTGGTGGCCCGCTCGGTAGGGGTGGCCCGCTCGGTTGGGAATTACGTTACCTGTAAGGAAACGGTTAAACAGAATAAATAAATTAAATAATAGAATAGTATTTAAGATATTATATAAATTACTAATAAAATAATTAAATAGGACTATTACTTATAATATTATTTATATATAATAATATAATATATTTAATAATAGAAGTAATACTATTCTATATAAATTATAATTATAATCCTATTTTAACTATAAAATTAAGAAAAAAAGTACTAGTTATAATAAAAGTAGAAAAAATATTTAATATATTTAAATATCTTTATATATAAATAATAAAAGATATTAATTTTTTTAATTTTAAAATAATAGTTTACTATAATAAATACTATAAAGAGAAATTTAATCTTAAAAAAAATTTATTTTATAGAAATATTAAAATTAGATAATTAAGCTAGAAACTTAACTATTAGAAAATTAAACTATTTAGAATTAATAAAAAAATTAATTATTACTCAAAATTATTAGAATCGATAAAAATATATCTAGTATTTTATATCATATTATTAAAATCTATACCAGAAAACGCCCAGATCGTAGAAAATATAAAAATTATAAATAATATAAAATAAGAATATAAAATTAAGAAAATCCTATAATATAAAAAAATTAAAGAAAAATCATATTATTTAATAAAATAAAAAAGTTATAATATCTTAAAAAATACTTAAAAATCTATTAAAAATCTAATAGAATACTATCGACTAGTTTTATAGTATTATTAATAGAAAAATTAAAAAACTTCTAAAAAAAATAATTAAGTAATCTTCTTTATTATCTAAGTAAAATTGAAAAAATTATTAAATAAAATAACTAGCTAAATAATCTTTATAAAAGATTAAGATATACTATTATTCTTTTTATCTAAAATTCATAATAACTCTATATTATATTCTAATATTTTAAAATCTTTTTATTTAAGAAAAGCTATTTATTTCTATAATCTTTATTAATAAAATATAGTCTTCTAATATTATCTCTATTTTTCTATTACTTATTTATATAGAGTAACTAAATAATTTTAAAAATTATTTAATTTAAACTCTAATAAATCTAATTTCTTATTATTTTTTTTTATATCCAGAGTTAGTGTAGACTTAATATATTTTAAAAATAATTATTTATTATTAGTATAAAAATTGTGCTTGCAAATCCGATTATAATAAATATAAATAATATAATTTAAATATCTTCGAGAACAATCTATTATATATATTTTATTAAAATAAAAATACTAGTTGTATAATAAAGAAAAAATTAAATTATTAAATTTAATATAATTAGCTTAATAATAATAACTAGATTATTAATTATAAAAAGTCTTAAGAAAACTTTTTAATATATTATTAGTATAATATTTAGATATAATAAAAATAATATTAGAAAAATAAAAAAATTATTTAGTAAATATTTATCTAAAAAAATAATTAAATTTTTATACTTTTAGAGATAAAAGCCTAAAAGAAAAAAGTTAATATTATAATATTAATATTAATTATTTAGATAAGAATAGCTATACTAGATAAAATATTAAATAAATAATAATTAATTAAGTTTTATAATAAAAAAATATTTGCTATTTATTTTAGTACTTAATAAGCACATCCTAAATACTAAATCAAGAATAGTAAGAATACTAGAAATTATAATATATATATATTTATATAAACTTAAATTACTACACGCGCTATATATAACTAAGAGTAATAGTATAATTATATAATAATATAATTATAAAATAACTAGAAACTACTATTATACCATTAGCTATTATTACTACTAAGTTACTAGAGATTAGAGATATAAGAATATTTATTATTATATATTTAAAATAATTCTTATTTAATTTTTCGTGTTTAATATAATTACTATCTTTAATAATTATAAGAGTTATACTACTAGTATAATTTATTTATATTTTATTAAAAAAAAATTTTTATATTAATCTAGTCTTACTTTTATCTTAGCTATTTAGGAATCTTTCGATTATCGAGTTAATTTATTAAAATTCAGATTTAATTTCTAAGTATAATCCTTAATTACTTAAAAGTTATAGTACTCTTTAGATAAGTATTACCCGTTCCTAGGATTAGTCGGACTAATTACTAGAGGTCTAAACTATATCCTAGTAGATAGTACAGCTTAGGCGGATCCTAGGGTTTGACAAAAAGTTAGATATATTTATATAAATTATTTAAAATATTTGAAGAAAAAAGATATAAAAATAATATAAAATAAAAAATTTATAATTATAATATTTTTTTCTATAAAAAGACTATGTTAGAATAAAAATTAACTTATTATAAAATGTATATTTTTATTAATTAACATAGTATTATCTAATAAAATATCTATAGATCGCGAGGCCTTAATTAATAGTAAAAATTAAATAAATATAATACTATTCTTATTTATAAAATAAGTTAGATAGCGAATACTTTTATATTAAATATTTACACGAATAGTAAATAAAAAGAAGTTATAAAATAAAGATATTATAAAAATTATAATTAATCTTTAAGATTCGCAAGATATTTAGAGAAAGTTTTAAATATTTATAATAATATTTTTAAATCCAAAGTAAATACTACTAAAAATACTCTAGTTAAAGATCTATAATCTAGAGATATAATAGATAATTAAAAAATATATTTTTTATAAAAAACTAATTAAAATTAATAAGATCTCCGCGGACGACTTTATAAAGATAATATATAAAGATTTAGATTAATTATTTTAGATTAGTATAACTATTATAGAAAAGGATTATATAGAGAAAAATTTATTAAAATAATATAAGAATTTTATAAATATTTTTTTTAAAAATGAATCTTAAGAACTTTCGTTTTATTATAAAAAAATAGATTTAAAAATAAATCTTATAAAAAAATTTTTATGTAAATTACTTTATTATTATTTCTCTTAAAAAATAATAGCGATTCGCAAGTATATCTAAATAGTATTTATAAAAAAAATAGATTTAATTATTAAAATCCTTCGCGGATACGCTACTATTATATATATTTAAAAAGAACGGAAGAGTTTATATATATATATATAAATTATTATAGATTAAATAAAATATTATAAAAAAATTATTATTTTTTTTATAAATAAGATTACTATATATTTATTAAATATAATAATCTTTACGTAATTAGACCTTCGCGATATATATAATTATATTTATATTATGAAAGATAAAAAATAAAAAATAGTTTTTTATATAAAATATAAATTATTTAAATATTTAATTATATTATTTAGCTTAATAAATACTTCTATAACTTTTTAGAAATATATAAATTAGATATTTTATAATTTATTAGATATTATGGTAATAATATATATTAATAATATTATTATTTTCTTATAGAATAAGAAGACTTATTATAAATATATTTATAATATAAAAGATTAACTTTTTAGAATATATTATTATATTTAATAAAATTAAAATAAAGCTTTTATAAGTAGTTATTGTCTAGAACTAGTTAATATTAGAGATTATTTATAATATTCTAATGTTTCTAAAATTTATAAACTAGTATTATAGGTTTATTTATATGTATATTAGAATAATAGCTATATTAATAGATTTTTTTTATAAGTCTAAAAATAAGTTAATATAAATAATTAAAAATTAAAAAAGTATTATAACTCTAAAAACTCGCGAAACTGTAGATTAATTAAAAAAATAATTTATAAAAATAATTAAATTTAATTATTTTATAGAAGAATTAGTCTCGCGAATTAAAATAAATATTTTAAATTATAAGTTTTATAGAATCTTAATATAACTTTATTTTAATAATTAAAATTAAAGACTAGTAATCTTTTTTTTATAAAAGTTTATAATTATAAAAAAGAATTATATTATAAAGAAGTAGAAGCTTTTTATAATAATAAAAATTTTAAAAAAGTAATAATATTATTTTTAAAAAATCTTATAAAAGATATAAATATTTATAGATTATAAAACTTTTAGTATTTTTTAAATATCTATTAAAATATTTTTATAAATATAGATTTACTAATTATAGTTTTTAGCTAGACTTTAATTTAAAATTATTTATTATATAGAAAAGCTTAATTCTATAAATAATTTTTTATAAAGAGTTAACTATCTCCGAAATAATTAATATAAAAAAGATTAGAAAGAATATAATAAATATATAAAATATAAATTATTAAACTAACTAGAGTTTACGAGTAAGTATCTAATTTTAGAGATTATTATAAGTAATATTTAAATTATAAGTATTAAAAAGATATAAAATAAAAATAATTAATTAAAACTCGCGAGTAAGTATTTAGTCTTAGAAACTATTATAGATAAAATCTAAACTATAAATATAAATTACATATAAAATAGAAGCGATAATATTATAAAAACTTAGTTAGAAAATAAATAGTTTATAATTATATATTTTATTAAAGATAAAGATTTTCTAGAAATAGAGTTTTTATAAAAAAAAATATTAAAAGAGTTTTTAAAGCTTTTTATAAAAAATGGATTTATATACAAAATTTAGATAATAATTAAAGAATTTAATAATTATTAAAAAAAATTATATCTTCTAAATTATTATTAGTTAAAAATAAAAAATTTTATAAAATTATATAATAATCCTATTATAAGATACTTCGTGAAGAAGAAGATTTATAAATTTATAAATTAAAAAATTTTTTAATCTAAGTTCTGTAAATTTATCGTAGAGTATATAAAGACTTATAAAATTTATTAAAATTTTTAGATAAAAAAAAAATATATAGCTTATTATAATTTTTATTAATTATAATAAATCTTTAATAGAAAGTTATAATAAACTTTATTATAGATTTTTTTATAAATATTAAATAAGAAGATCTAAAAAGTTTATAAGAATTATATAATATAGTTTTAATAATTATAAATTATTTAAATAAAATAGCTTAATTTATTTTTATATAAAAGATATTAAAAAAATTTAATATATATTTTTATTTATAAAATTTTTAGCCTCTATAGAGTATTAGAAATAATAGTTATTAATTATAAAAATATATTTAAAAAAGATTTTTAATCGGATTTTATTTATTATTTATAAATTAAATATTTAATAAGTACTGCTTACTATCTATAAGTAGATAAATAAACTAAACGGTTAAATAATATACTAGAATGGTATTTATAAGAATATATTAACTTTTTATAAAATAATTAAATAGACTATTTATTACTTATATAATTTACATATAATAATATAAAGTACATATTTATAAAAATAATTTTATTTTAACTAATTTATAATATAGATTCTAGAATAATTATAATTAACTTATTAATTTATAAAAAAATAAAAGAGAATATATATATCTAGATAATATATATAAAAAATTTTTATAAAAAATCTAAAAAAATATTATAAAAATTTAAAATTGTTAGATAAAGTACTATAACTTAAAATAAATTAAGAAAATATTTATAATAGAAGATTATATATAAATTTTTAGTATAAATTAATTATAGACTAGTCTATAAAGGACAGTTAAAAAAATAAATTAAAAATATTTATTATATATTAATTTTCCGCGAATATAATAAAATAAAAAATATAAATATTTATAAATAATTTAAACCTCGTCTTATAAATAGAAATAAAATAAAATATTAAATAAATGAAATTCTAGATCCTAAAATAAAAAATTTTATAGAAATCTAAATTAAATAAATAGACTATATAAAGATAATTAAAAAATCTTATAAAAATTTATAATATTTATAAATTTATAAAAAATATTTTTATAATAGTAAAAATCCTAGTATTTAATTCAAAAAAATAAGATTATTATAATAAAAAGAGAATAAAAAGTATTTTTATAATATAAATTTTTATTCTATTATTCTCGTATTAGGCGCGAGACGCGGATTATTATAAAAAAAAATTTAAAATTATTTAATAAAAAATAAAATAATTATTATAATTAATTAAAAAATAAGTAAAATTTATATTTATTATAAATATAATTATTATAATTAATTAAAAAATAAGTAAAATTTATATTTATTATAAATATAATTATTATATTTCTATTCTAGTTTCTCTAAGATATATATCATAAATATTATAAAATTAGATAGATTATAGTAAGATTTATATTTTTAATTATTAGAAAGCTAATTTTTAGTATAAATAATTTATATATCTATATATGCTCTACTAACTAATCCGGATTAATAAAGCTGTATTAAGATATAGAATATATTATTAATATAAATATTTAATAATATTTATAAATTAATAAAGACTAGTACTCTACCAATAAAAAAATTTAAAAATTATAATAAAATTAATCTATATAATCTAATAGAATTAGACTATAAAAGATAATTTAATAAAACAAATTAAAATTTATTTTTTATATATTATTACTAGTAAAGTCGGCTAGTTCTAATTTATTTAAAAAATATTTAAAAAAGTAGAAAAAAATCTTATAATAATTAAAATATATTTTATAAAAATAGTTTAAATATAATTAAAATAGAAATAACACTCCTAAATTTATATAAAGCGGGCGGGGGTAGAAATTATAAATAATAAAAAAATAAAATTAATTAAAAAAATAAAATAAAAATAAAAAATATAATAAAAATAAAAAATATAATAAAAATAAAAAATATAATAAAAATAAAAAATATAATAAAATAAAAAATATAATAAAAATAAAAAATATAAAAAATATCTTCTTCTTTATAAAAAAAACTTATCTAAATTAATTTAAAAAAATTATAAAATTTAAATAAAAAAAAGACTTATCCTATTTTTTTTATAGAGAGTAAAATAAAACTAATGATGCAGCAGCCATGGAGTCGATGAAATCGATCATATTCATGAAAGTAAGTAAGTTGTTGAAGAAGGAAAAATAACTAAGTCCCACTACTAGAAGAGCCGGCGGGAGCTATAAGTAACTATACTAATCTTAACTATAATACGGCGGATCACAAATATTATTCCCGTATCTATTAAATAAATAGCTAGTAAGTAGCTATAATAAAATAAAAAATTTATAATCATAATATTTCTTTCCGCGAAAAGATTATTTTAGGATAAAAATTAATTTATTATAAAATATACTCCGGTTGACCCCGGTGATTTTGTTAGTACAGTGGGTCAAAATCCTTTAAAGCGGTTAAAGCCCTTTAAGCACCCTCTTCCTAATTAGTTTTAGAATAAAGCTAATAAAATCTCTTTAATAGCTTAGTTTAAAAGATTTCTAATATTAAATATCTAGTTTATATAGACTCTTTCTATAATATCTACTACATCTAAACCTCCTAAAGTATCTGAATTAAGATAGAATTCTGTACGCCTTTAATAAGATAATCATATTCGAGTCCTAGCCCTACGAGATGTTAGGCTTATATATTAATAAATTACTTTATAGCTTCAAATATCCTATCGGCAGGTCTAATATACATATTAATCTTATTAAGCTATTTCTAAAAAAATATATAGATAAAGGTCTAAGCTATTCGAAGAAGATATTAATTATATTATTAAATTTATATCTATATCTAAGTAAAATCGACGCATACCTTATTATAAAGTTATTTAAAAATTAAATCTTTTTATTAGTATAATAGCTCTATCTCGAGCACTTAAAAAACGAGATTATATATAATATAAAGCCCTTCGAAAGCCACCTTTATTAGATTAAAATAAACGTGTACATTTAGCTTGGGCTCTTAAGTATATAAATTAGATAATTAAGTAATAAAATCGAATTCTTTAGTCTAATAAGATTTGGGTTACTTTAGGCTTTTATAAATAATACTATATAATAAGAAAGGCAGGTGAAGAGCTTAATAAAATTTATTTATATACTTCTTCTCTAAAAAAGTATAGCTAAATATTTTAAAGATTATTCTATACTTCTTATAAAGATCTATACCTTTTTTAGAAGAAAAAATAAAGATATATTAATTTAGAGATATATTTTAAGCGAATTATATCGATTATTAATAGTTATATTTATCTATTTCGATAATAAGATAGCCTAGTTTAGCTTATATAGAATAATACACCAGACTATACTAGCTAAAATATTCTTCATAAGCTTAGTAAGTAAAAAATTTATTCTATTTTATAGCCTGTCTGTCACGGTGCAGACCCAAGGATGACTAACATGCCTACTAGAGTATTATATGACCCCACAATCTCCTATCCTTCCGTTGCCTAAAGATCCTGTTGTAGCTCTTTGAGCTACGTCTTATTTATTAGTCTATATATAGCTTAATCCTATAGTAATTAAGTATCTGGTATTAAGAAGCTTGTTTGTCTGCTTACTATTAGCTCTACTAATCCTGCCAGCTTGTATTCTAATACTATATAGCTTCTTTCTATAGAGCTGGTGTTAAGTGTTAACTTAATATATCTAAAATCCTAAAGCCCCCGTTCCTGTCCGAGGATTCTAAATAATTTGTCTAGTATATAGCCGAATATACCGAGGAATAATATCTGTACTATAAATAAATCTACGGATTTGCTATTAACGCAAGTATTAAGCGAGATTATTTTTAAAAGGATATAGTAGCTGCTGTAGCTATTATCTTTTATTAGATCTAATAGAATAAAAATCTAAACTTCTAATTAATTAAAGCTATAGCTATCTAGAAGATCTTAATAAAAAAATATAATTAAGCTATTTAGACTATTATCTTTGGAGTTAGTACTCTAAACTAAATCCTTAAATTAGTTACTAAGAAATCTTTAATTATTTTAATAGAAATATCTATATTAATTAATTTTAGATCTTTTATCTCTACCTATTTTTTCGAACGCCTGCCCGATTCTAATAAGTTTAAGGGCACTTGATTAGATCTTTATTACTTTATTTTTTAGATTAAGAAAAAGATAACTATAAATTATAATTATTTTCTAACTTCCAAGACTCGTATAGCCTATATTACTAACTATCTAAAAGAATTATCTTACGTCTAAGTTTTACTATATATTAAGAATAGGATCTACTAGTTAAACAACTATATTGATATTCTAGATATTCTAGATAAAATTTATAATAATTTAAATTATATCTATAATACCCGTAACGCTCTCTTTACTCTAAAATAAAAAAATTAGAAGTTTTCTATCTTCTTTATTAAGTTTTAATATCTAGTTATAGAAGGCGAGATAGCCGAAGATAGTTTTATAATATTATTAAAGTACACGGTTAATTAAGAATTAAAGAATATACTATTTTATTATAAATCTTCTATTAGCTTTTATATCAACTTCGCTATTTTTTTATAAAAACTAGAAAACCGCCGAACTTAATACGCCCGTACTCGGCTATAGAGATTTATATTAACTAGAAATTTAAAAAACTAATTATCTATTAATATTTCTAAAAGCTTCTTAAGAAAGATTTTTTTAGATATTTTTAGGATTTAATTTATTTCCCCCGATCTTAATCTTATAAATTTATTACTATTCTATTATTAATCGTCTAACTTATATAGCTCTACTCGCCGCGATTATAGAGAATACTTTTAATACGGTTCGAATAAATATTTAATTAGAGATTATCTCAAGCCCGATAATTATATCTACTAAATTAATTATACTAACTATCTAGATACTTTCTAAATAATATTTTTTTTTAAAAAACTATTCTCTCTAGCGCCTCTACTTTACTATATTTTAAAAAATCTACTTTATTTACTTCTACTATATATTTTTTAATCCCGGATAAAATTCTAGTCCGAGCGCCTATACTTACTCAATTCGAGTAAATAGTTAAAAAGAGTCTGTCTGATTTAAATCACGATTAGACGGACGAATCCGTATAGTTTTATTAAATATCTAAAACCGCTACTAAAGGACTTTTAATCGAAGAGAAACTTTAAAAGAATAACTTATTAATTACTATAATAATACTAAATCTAAATAAAAGTAAGATTATTAGCTATATTTTATTAGATATGAGCTGCTCTATATCCCGCGTAGTAGATAATAGCTAGGCTAAGATCTATTATCTTATATTATATTTCTTAAAGAGACTTAAACTATTAGTAGGTTTTAATAATATAAAAAGTAAAACTAATAAAATTATCTACTATATTTATATAATCCTAAAGATATACGATTACGTTAAGAAGAATATTCTATTTTTAATTATATAGTTAACTTACTTCTCGGTAGTTATTAGCCTATTATAGTTTAAACTATATAATCTATAGATAAATTTTATCAAATATATCCTCTAGTTTACTAGTTTATATTATTAGAAGTATTATAATATTTTAGAATATCTTAAGAAAATCTAAGTTTTATATAATATTTTAGCTTAAGTCTATTTAGAAAATCTAAAAGATCTTGTATCTTTATATTATAAGGATATTTACTAAATATTATTTAATATCTATTCCGCGTATACCTGCCGAGAAGATCAGATCTATCTTATTATTATAAAATAAATTAATCTTATTATTAAAAATATATCGAGCGCGCCTAAACTCGAGCTATTAAAGAAATTTTAAGATTTTATAGATATCTTCTCTTCTAAAAAGGCCGAGAGATTATTATTATATTAGGATTATAATTATACTATTATTCTAGAACTAGAAAAAAAAATCCTGTTTAGTTTATTTTATAATATATTAAGAGAGGAGCTAGCAGCTTTTAGAGAATAGCTATTAGAGAATTTATAAAAAGATTTTATTTAATCTAATTTCTTATCTATAGTATCTTCTATTTTATTTATTAAAAAATTAGATAGAAGTCTACGCTTCTATATAAACTATTATATTTTAAATATAATTACTATTAAAAACTATTATCTACTCTCGCTTATAAAGAAAACTCTAAATAATCTAAAGAGAATACGCTACTTTACTAAGATTAATATTATTAGCGTATTTAATAATTTCCGTATTAAAGAGAAATAGGAATAACTAATAATCTTTTATATATATATAGAACTTTATAAGTCTCTAGTAATACTATTTAACTTAATAGGAATATTTAGAATTTTTTAATATTATATTAATAATATTCTACGCGATTATCTTAATATCTTTTATATCGCTTATCTCGATAATATTCTAATTTATAGCTATATCTATTTTAAGTATACTAAATATATTTATTATATTTTTATAAAGTTATAAGACGCGGGTCTATATAGAAAATTATTAAAATATAAGTTTATAATTTTAGAAACGAAGTTTCTAGATCTGATTATTAACTAAGATAGTATTTATATAAATCTAAATAAAATAAAGATTATAGCAAATTAGTCTATATCTATCTATATAACTAATATATAAGTCTTTCTAAGATTTAGTAACTTCTATTAATAATTTATTTAGAATTTCTCTAGGATTACCGTACCGCTAGTAGTTTTAACTAAAAAAAATATATTATAGAAATAAACACCTGCTTACTAAGTAACTATAAATATCTTAAAAAAGACTTTTATAGACTTTTCTATACTATAATTATTTAATTAGATTCGATCTATTATTCTAGAGATCGACGCGTCCGACTATATATCTACTAGAGTATTATTTTAGTATAGTAAAGATAATATATTATATTTAGTTATTTTTTTTTCTAAGAAATATTTATCTACCAAGTATAATTATAAGATTTATAATAAAGAACTACTTACTATTATTTATTATTTTAAAAAATAATATTCTAAGCTTAAAGAATCTCTATTATTAATCTATATTATTTTTGATTATCGTAATTTAGAATATTTTATATTTATTAAGCTTCTAAACTATTACTAAATCTAATAGTCCGAGTTTCTCTCCTATTTTAACTTTAAAATTATTTACTAATCCGGAAAATACAGTATAAAGCCCGATAGTCTAACTAGAAGATTAGAAAATTTTTTTAAAAAGAAGAATAAGCGCCTATTATACTAAAGTTAAATAATTCTAAAATATAAAAATCTTAATATATCTAACCCGCTCGAACCAACCTATCCGTCTCTCCGACTAGAGCTAATACTAGAAGACTAATTTTAATTAAAATTATTAAAACTTTCTTTTACTCTAATAGCTCCGATTATCCGATCTTGTCGAAGAGTTAATTTCGAGAATAAATAAGATTTATAATTACTATCCGAAATCTAGACTAGTCTAAAAGATATTTATAAAAAAGATAATCTAATCTATAAAATCTAAAAGACTTTAGCTATAGAAAAAAATTATTATCCGAAAATTACTTTAGCCGTCTATAAAAGGCGAGACAGCTTCTTATTTTATAAGAATTATTTATAGATTTTAGATAATAACTAGTTAAAAGCTGATTTAATCTAATTAATCTATAATAAACCCGCCTCCGGATACCTTGAAAGAAGCCGAACTTATAAGTTATTATTTTAAGAGTACTACTAGCCTGATATATACCGCTATATAGGCTAATAAATCTAGAACTATTATATATATTATTATACTACTCTATTATAAGAAGTAAAATAGGATATTCTAAAATCTTTATTAGTATCTAAATATATATAGTAAGATATATTTATAGACTTTATTATCTATCTATTTTAGAGCTAGAGCTATAACGCTATATTTATAATAATAGATTAACTAATTAAAATAAAATATCTAACCCCGTGCGACGCGATAGCTAATACTTAGAATATAATAGTAATATATATCTAATATATCTAGAAATTATATAGCTTATTCTAAATTATTATCTTAGATAAAGATTCTTAGTTTATTATTAAATTCTAAAAATATCTAATTAGACGTCTTAAGATAATAAATAAATTATTAATTACTTATTACTCCGAGATAGATAGCTAGACTAAGTATATAAATATTATAATAGAGTAATATTTATAAGTTTATATAAATTATCTATAAAATAATTAAAATACTTAGCTTTTGCTTACTAAGTTCGCGCTAAATAATATATATTTAGATATTATTAAAATTATCTTATTCTTTATAAACTACAACTTTTATTCTTGTATAGGCTTCGAATTAATACTTATAAAAAATTATACTATATAAAACTAATCTACTATTTAAGATGCTAAATAATTTACTATTAAAATATAAGCTATTATTAAATTTATTTATATAAAAATAACAGCCGTCTAAGCCTAATATATTAAATAGACTAATAAAAAATATTATTCTACTAGAAAGTTTAAAGAGAATTAATTAATATAATTAGATATTTAATATATTAAGATCTTACGCTTTAGTAAGAAGCTTAATTAGAATATATTAGATCTATATTAAATTAATAAAGTTATTAGCTTATATATCTACCGTCTAGAACTATTATCTAGTATAAAGATCTATTTTATATTTAATATTAATCTACTTATACTAACTAGTTAAAACTTTTTACTAAATTAAGTCTAATCTCCTCTATTATATATAGAGATTAAGAAACTCGAAGAATAAAAAATAAAGAATATTCTTAATTTTTTTTAAAACTATTAGAGGCGTGGCCGTCCCTATCTAATATATATTATAAAATAGATAAAATATCTAGATCTAACTATAGAACTGGCTAAATATCTAAAATATATAAAGTAGATTATTCGTAACTATTATTATAGATATCTAAATAAATCTAGCTCCCGTCGGCCTTAACAGAGCTCGGTTATAGAAAAGGAGTGTATTATTATAATATAGATCTAAGAATAACTAATATATCTACTAGAGTATTATATAATCCTATAATCTTCTATTCTTCCGCTATCTAAAGATCTTATTATAGCTCTTCGAGCTATATCTTATCTATTAGTCTATATATAGCTTGACCCTATAGCAATTAAGTACCTGGTATTAAGAAGCCTGTCTGCCTGCCTGCCACCAGCTCTACCAACCCTGCCAGCCCGCACCCTGACACTGTCTTCTTACCAGATCTAAATCTAATTAAAATAGTATAGAATTAGATAAAAGACTAGATTTAAAAGCAATATCCTAATAATAATTAGCTATCTTATAATTCACTACGAGAGGTTATACGGGCTTTATAAAATATAGTATTTAAGGATTTTCTAAAAGGTTTTATTAAATCTATACAAACAAGGTATTAGATTATAATAGAGGCGAAGAGTAGCTATACGAAATATTAGCTAGCTAGCTTAGGAATAGCTTTATTTTTAATATTAGCAGAATTCGAAGGATCGTAATCCTAGTAGGGCCCACCATACTAACAAAATCACCGGGGTCAACCGGAGTATATTTTTACTAATTAAAATAATATTATTTAATAAAATATTTATAGATCGCGAGACTCTAATTAATAATAAAAATTAAGTAAATATAATATTATTTTTATTTATAAAGTAAGCTAAATAGTAAATATTTTTATACTAAATACTTATACGAATAGTAAATAAGGAGAAATTGTGAAATAAAAATATTATAAAGATTATAATTAATTTTTAGAATTTATAAAGTATCTAAAGAAAGTTTTAAATATTTTAATTAAAGATCTATAATCTAGAAATATAATAAATAATTAGAAAATATATTTTTTATAAGAAGTTAATTAAAATTAATAAAATCTCTATAAATAACTTTATAAAGGCGATATATAAAAATCTGGATTAATTATTTTAGATTAATATAACTATTATAAAAAAAGACTATATAAAGAAGGATTTATTAGAATAATATAAAAATTTTATAAATATTTTTTTTAAAAAAGAATCTTAGAAATTTCTATTTTATTATAAAGAAATAGATCTAAAAAAAAATTTTATAAAAAAAAGATTTTTTTATTTAGATTATTTTATTATTATTTTTTTTAAAAAATAATAGCGATTCGCGAGTATATTTAAATAATACTTATAAAGAAATAGATCTAATTATTAAAATTTTTTATAAATATATTATTATTATATATATTTAAAAAGAATAAAGAAGTCTGTGTATATAGAAATTATTATAAACTTAATAAAATATTATAAAAAAATTATTATTTATTTTTTTTATAGATAAGATTATCGCGTGTTTATTAAATATAATAATCTTTATATAATTAAATTTTCGCGACGCGTATAATCGTATTTATATTATAAAGAATAAGAAATAGAAAATAATTTTTTATATAAAATATAAACTATTTAAATATTTAATTATATTATTTAGCTTAATAAATTCTCCCGCGAATTTTTAGAAATATATAAACTAGATATTTTATAACTTACTAGATATTATAGTAGTAGTATATATTAATAATATTATTATTTTCTTATAGAATAAGAAAACTTATTATAAGTATATTTATAAGATATTTTATTAATTATATAAAATAGAACTTTACTATAAATAAAGTAAATATATATTTATAATATAAAAGATTAACTTTTTAAAATATATTATTATATTTAATAAAGTTAAAATAAAGTTCTTATAAGTAGTTATTATTTAAAACTAGTTAATATTAGAGACTATCTATAATATCTTAATTTTTTTAGAATTTATAAACTAGTATTATAAGTTTATCTATATTTACGCGGGAATAATAATTATATTAATAGATTTTTTTTATAAGTCTAAGAATAGGCCGGTATAAATAATTAAAAATTAAAAAAATATTATAATTTTAAAAACTCGCGAAGTCGTAGATTAGCTAAAAAAGTAATTTATAAAAATAATTAGATTAAATTATTATATAAAAGAATTAGTCTCGCGAGTTAAAATAAATATTTTAGAAAATAGATTTTATAGAATTCTAATATAATTCTATTTTAGTAATTAAAGTTAAAGGCTAATAGCCTTTTTTTTATAAAAACTTATAATTATGGAAAGAAACTATATTATAAGAAAGTAAAAGCTTTTTATAATAATAAAAGTTTTTAAAGAGTAGTAATATTATTTTTAAAAAATATTATAGAAAATATAAGTAATTATAAATTAATTATAAAGTTTTTCGTATTTTTTAAATATTTACTAAAATATTTTTATAAATATAGATTTACTAGTTGTAGTTTCTAGCTAGATTTTAATTTAAAATTATTTATTATATAAAAAAGCTTAATTTTATAGATAATTTTTTATAGAAAGTTAATTATTTTAGAATAATTAATATAAAAAAGACCGAGAAGAATATAATAAGTATATAAAATATAAATTATTAGACTAATTAAGATTTATAAATAAATATCTAGTTTTAGAGATTATCGCGGGCGATATTCGGACTATAAATATTAAAGATATATAAGATAGAAATAATTAATTAAAATTTATAAATAAATATCTAGTCTTAAAGACTATCGCGAGTAAAATCTGAACTGTAAGTATAAAATATACGCGAGATAAGAATAATAATATTATAAAAATTTAGTTAGAAAAAATATAATTTATAATTATATATTTTATTAAAAATAGAGATCTTCTAGAAATAGAGTTTTTATAAAAAAAGTTATATAAGACTTATAATAAAAAAAATTATATTATATTAATCTTTTATAAAGACTATTAGAAAAGCTTTTAAAATTTTTTATAAAAAATAAATTTATATAGAAAATCTAAATAGTAATTAAAAAATTTATTAATTACGATAAAAGTTTTTTATAGATAAAAAATATTTTATAATTATAAAAAAAATAATAATTACAGAAAAATCTAATTTATTATTAAAAAAATTATATTTTTTAAACTATTATTAGTTAAAAATAGAGATTCTCATAAAATTATATAATAATCCTATTATAAGATACTTCGCGGAGAAAAAAATTTATAAATTTATAAATTAATAATTCTTTTAATCTAAACTCTATAAATTTATCGTAAAGTATATAAAGATTTATAAAGTTTATTAAGATTTTTATATATAAAAAAAAATATAACTTATTATAATCTTTACTAATTCTAATAAATTTTTAATAAAAAATTAAAATAGATTTTATTATAGATCTCTTCACAAATATTAAATAGGAAGATCTAGAAAGCTTATAAGAATTATATAATATAATTTTAATAGTTATAAACTATTTAAATAAAATAGCTTAGTTTATCACTTTATAAAAGATATTAAAAAAAGAAAAGCTAATATATATTTATATTTATAAAATTTTTAGCTTTTATAAAGTACTAGAGATAATAGTTACTAATTATAAAAATATATTTATAAGAGATTTCTAATCGGATTTTATTTATTATTTATATATTAAATACTTAATAAATATTATTTACTATCCGCAAATAGATGGGCAAACTAAATAGTTAAATAATATACTAAAATAATACTTATAAAAGTATATTAACTTTTTATAAAATAATTAAGTAGACTATCTATTACTTATATAGTTTACTTATAATAATATAAAATAGATATTTATAAAGATGACTTTATTTTAACTAGTTTATAATATAGATTTTAGAATAATTATAATTAATTTACTAATTCGCGAAAAAATAGAAGAGAATATATATATTTAAATAATATATATAAAAAAATTTCGCGAGGAGATCTAAAGAGGTATTATAAAAATTTAAAATAAATTAAAAAAGTATTTATAATAAAAGATTATATATAGATTTTTAATATAAATTAGTTATAAGTATAATTAAATAAAAAATTAAATTAGCTATAGACTAATCTATAAAAAATAATTAAAAAAATAGATTAGAATATTTACTATATAAATCTCTTAATAGAGTTTTATATATATAATATTTTTTATATATTAATACTCCGCGAATATAATAAAATAAAAAATATAAATATTTATAAATAGTTTAAATCCCGTCTCGCGAATAGAGATAAGATAAAATATTAAATAAATAAAATCCTAAACTCTAAAATAGAGAATTCTACGAAGATTTAAGTTAAATAAATAAATTATATAAAAATAATTAAAAAATTTTATAAGAATCTATAATATTTATAAATCTATAAAAAATATTTTCGCGATAGTAAAAATTTTAGTATTTAATTAAAAAAAAATAAGATCGTCGCGATAAAAAGAAAATAAAAAATATATTTATAATATAAATTTTTATTTTACTATTCTTATCTTAGACGCGAGACGCGGATTATTATAAAAAAAATTTTAAAATTATTTAATAAAAAATAAAATAATTATTATAATTAATTAAAATATAAATAAGATTTATATTTATTATAAATATAATCATTATATTTTTATTTTAGTCCTCCTAAAATATGTAAGACCCTCGCGATATATACTTAGCTATAGAAGTTATTCGTGAATGACTTAGCCTGCGGCTAAGTTATTATACGTATAAGTTTATCTTCGCGGAAGTAGAAAGTTTTATTTTTTAGTATTAATTTATAATATTAATCTTATTTTTAAAATCCGATCTCGCGATATTTTTTTTTAATTATTATTATTTTTTATATCTATTATAAATCTTTTAAAAGATCTAAGATTCTTATAATTTTAATATTAAACTTTATAATATATCTATTAGAGATAATAAAATTAAAAAAAATAATATATTAATAAATTAAATCTCGCAGAAACTTATTTTAAAGTATTTATTATTTTTATAAGAAAATAAAAAATTAAATTATTAATAATCTTAATAAAGAGATTAATTATTTATAAATATTAATATTAATTATTAAAACTAAGATTTTAACCGCCAGTTAAAATAATTATAAAATAATAAATTATATAAATCTCTTATTAGATAAGCTTTGCGAAAGAATAAAAATAATTAAGATTATTTATAAATAAAATAAATATATTAAAATTATTAAATAAAATACTAAATCAGTCTTGTGAAAATACACGTAAGTAAAATTCTAAATTTATATAATATCTTTTTTAAAATAATCTTTTCTGTCGCGACTATCTTTTAAAAAGAAATAGTATTAAATTTTAATATATAATAATTACTACGAATTCACACGAAAGATAAGATAATTTAAAATAAATTAGCTTATAGAAAGAGATTATTTTAATTTTATAATAATATATTTAAATTTTATTTTATAAGATCTATAAAAACTCGAGAAGAAAATTAATCTTTTATAAAATTAAAAAAGTTTTTATTAATTTTTATTAAGATAGTTAGAAGATCCTATAGATAAATAATATATAATATAAATAAAAATCTTTTATATATAATTATATAATAGAAAGAAAGAGTTCGCGTATTTTAATAAATAATATAAGTAGTAGAATAAACTAGAATTAAAAAAATTTTTTATAAAGAATATCCTATTTTACTTATTTTATAAATCTTTTTTTTTACGATTTAATAGAAGATTCGCTAGTAAAATTAGTTTTTTTTATTATAAGATAATAATTAAGCCTATTAGTAGTAAATCTATAAATAATTATATATAAAAGAATTCTCGCGAGCTAAAAAAATAAGTAGTATAATAATTTATTATAATTGATATAGATTCGCGGAAATAGTCTAAAAAAATTTATATAATAAAAAAATATAAAAGATTTTTTATAAATAGATAGCTATTAGATAAGAAAAGTAAAGAATTAATAAATAAATAAATCTTTTATTAAAGATTATTTTTATTACGGAGAAGCTAGATATATTTATATAAATTATTTAAGATATTTTAAAAAAGAAGATATAAAAATAATATAAAATAAAAAATCTATAATTATAATATTTTTTCCCGCGAAGAGATTATTTTAGAATAAAAATTAACTTATTATAGAATATATATTTTAACTAATTAAAATAATATTATTTAGTAAAATATTTATAGATTGTAAGGTCCTAATTAATAATAAAAGTTAAATAAATATAGTATTATTTTTATTTATAAAAAAAGTCGGATAGTAAATAATTTTATATTAAATATTTACGCGAATAGTAAATAAGAAGAAGTTATAAAATAAAAATATTATAAAAATTATAGTTAATTTTTAGAATTTATAAAATATTTAAAAAAAGTTTTAAATATTTATAATAATATCTCTAGATATAGAATAAGTACTGCTAGAAATATTTTAATTAAAGATTTATAATTTAGAGATATAATTAGTAGCTAAAAAATATATTTTTTATAAAAAATTAATTAAAATTAATAAAGTTTCCGCGGACGACTTTATAGAGGTAGTATATAAAAATTTAGATTAATTATTTTAGATTAGTATAGTTACTATAAAAGAGAACTATATAGAGAAGAATTTATTAAAATAATATAAAGATTTTATAAATATTTTTTTTAAAAAAAAATCTTAGGAACTTTCGCTCTATCGCGAAAAGATAGATCTAAAAATAGATCTTATAAAAAAATTTTTTTTATTTAGATTATTTTATTATTATTCTTCTTAGGAAATAATAGCAATTTGTAAGTATATTTAAATAATATTTATAAAGAGATAGATCTAACTTTTAAAATTTTTTATAAATATATTATTATTATATATATTTAAAAAGAATAGAGAAGTCCGCGTATATATAAATTATTATAAATTTAATAAAATATTATAAAAAAATTATTATCTATTTTTTTTTATAGATAAGACTATTATTTATTTATTAAATATAATAATCTTTATATAATTAGATTTTCGCGACGCGTATAATTATATTTATATTATAAAAAGCGAGGAATAGAAAATAGTTTTTTATATAAAATATAGATTATAAATATTTAATTATATTATTTAACTTAATAAATACTCCCGCGACTTTCTAGTAATATATAAACTAGATATTTTATAATTTACTAGATATTATAATAGTAATATATATTAATAATATTATTATTTTCTCGTAGAATAAGAAGACTTATTATAAATATATTTATAAAATACTTTATTAACTATATAAAGTAGAACTTTACTATAAGCGAAGTAAATATATATTTATAATATAAAAGATTAACTTTCTAGAATATATTATTATATCTAGTAGAGTTAAAATAAAGTCTTTATAAATAATTATTATTTAGAATTAGCTAATATTAAAAACTATTTATAATATTCTAGTTTTTCTAGAATTTATAAATTAATATTATAGATTTATCTATATCTACGCGAGGATAATAATTATATTAATAAATCTTTTTTATAAGTTTAAAAATAAATTGGTATAAATAATTAGAAATTAAAAAATATTATAACTTTAGAAGCTTATAAAGCCGTAGATTAATTAAAAAAATAATTTATAAAAATAATTAGATTAAATTAATTTATAGAAGAATTAGTCTCGCGAGTTAAAATAGATATTTTAAAAAATAGATTTTATAAAATCTTAATATAACTTTATCTTAGTAATTAAAATTAAAAGCTAGTAATCTTTTTTTTATAAAAGTTTATAGCTATAAAAAGAAACTATATTATAAAAGAGTAGAAGTTTCTTATAATAATAAAAATTTTTAAAAAGTAGTAATACTATCTCTAAGAAATATTATAGAAGATATAAATAATTATAGATTATAAAATTTTTAATATTTTTTAAATATCTATTAAAATATTCTCGCGAATATAGATTCGCTAGTTATAGTTTTTAGTAGAATTTTAATTTAAAATTATTTATTATATAGAAAAGTTTAATTTTATAAATAATTTTTTATAAAGAATTAACTATCTCTAGAATAATTAATATAAAAAGAATCGGAAAGAATATAATAATTATATAAAATATAAATTATTAGATTAATTAAGATTTATAAGTAAATATCTAGTCTTAGAGATTATCGCGAGTAATATTTAGATTATAAGTATTAAAAATATATAAAATAGGAATAATTAATTAAAACTTATAAGCGAGTATTTAGTCTTAGAGATTATTATAAGTAAAATCTAAATTATAAATATAAAATTTATATAAGATAATAGTAATAATATCGCGGAAGTTTAGTTAAAGAATATATAATTTATAATTATATACTTTATTAAAGATAGAGATCTCCTAGAAATAGAGCTTTTATAAAAAAAGTTATATAAGATTTATAATAAAAAAGAGTTATATTATACTAATCTTTTATAAAGACAATTAAAAAAGCTTCTAAAGCTTCTTATAAAAAATAAATTTATATAAAAAATCTAGATAGCGATTAAAAAATTTAATAATTATAGTAAAGATTCTTTATAGATAAAGAGTGCCCTATAATTATAAAAAAAATAGTAATTATAAAAAAATAGTAATTATAAAAAAATCTATTTTATTATTAAAAGAAGTTATACCTTCTAAACTACTATTAATTAAAGATAAAGATTCTTATAAAGTTATATAATAATTCTATTATAAAATATTTCGCGGAGAAAAAGATTTATAAATTTATAAATTAATAATTCTTTTAATTTAAGCTCCGCGAGTTTATCGCGGAGTATATAAAGATTTATAAAATTTATTAAAACTCTTATATATAAAAAAAATATAGCTTATTATAATCTCTATTAATTCTAGTAAATCCTTAATAAGAAATTATAATAAACTTTATTATAAACCTTCTTATAAGTATTAAATAAGAAAATCTAAAAAACTTATAAAAATTATATAATATAATTTTAATAGTTATAAACTATTTAAATAAAATAGCTTAGTTTATTCCTTCGCGGAAAATATTAAAAAAAAAAAAATTAATATATATTTTTATTCGCGAAATCTTTAGCCTCTATAGAGTATTAGAAACGATAGTTATTAATTATAAAAATATATTCGCGAAAGATTTTTAATCGGACTTTATTTACTACTTATAAATTAAGTACTTAATAAGTACTACTTACTATCCGTAAATAGATAGATAAACTAAATAGTTAAACAATATATTAAAATAGTATTTATAAGGATATATTAACTTCTTATAAAATAATTAGATAGATTATCTATTACTTATATAATTTACTTATAATAATATAAAATAGATATCTATAAAAATAACTCTGTTTTAACTAGTCTATAATATAGATCCTAGAGTAATTATGATTAACTTATTAATTTATAAAAAGATAGAAGAGAATATATATATTTAAATATTATATATAAAAAAACTTTATAAGAAGGTCTAAAGAAGTATTATAAAGATTTAGAACTATTAGATAAAGTATTATAACTTAAGATAAGTTAAAAAGATATTTATAATAAAAAACTATATATAGACCTTTAATATAAACTAATCGCAAGTATAATTAAATAAGAAGCTAGATTAGCTATAAACTAGTTTATAAAGAATAATTAAGAAAATAGACTAGAATATTTATTATATAAATTTTTTAATAAAATTTTATATATATAATATCTTTTATATATTAATACTATGCGAATATAATAAAATATAAAATATAAATACTTATAAATAGTTTAAACCCCGCCTTGCGGACGGGAATAAAATAGAATATTAGATAAATAAGATCCTAGATTCTAAAATAGAGAATCTTATAAAAATCTAAGTTAAATAAATAGACTATATTAAGATAACTAAAGAATCTTATAAAAATTTATAATATTTATAAATTTATAGAGAATATTTTCGCGATAATAAAAATCTTAATATTTAATTAAAAAAAAATAAAATTATCGCGGTAAAAGAAAAATAAAAAATATATTTATAATATAGACCCTTATTCTATTATTTTTATTTTAAATACGAGACGCGAACTATTATAAGAAGAAATCTAGAACTATTTAATAAAAAATAAAATAATAACCGCGATTAATTAAGAAGTAAGTAAGACTTATACTTATTATAGATATAATTATTATATCTTTATTCTAGTTCTTCTAAGATATATACTATAAATATTATAAAATTAGACGAATTATAGTAAGATTTATATTTTTAATTATTAGAGAGCTAGTACTTAATATAAATAATTAAAAAGATTTTATATATCTATATATATTTTATTAATTAATCCGGACTAGCGAAGCCGTATTAAGATATAGAATATATAATTAATATAAATATCTAGTAATATTTATAGATTAATAGAGACTAGTACTCTATCTATAAAAAAGATCTAAGAATTATAATAAGATTAATCTATATAGCCCGGCGGAATTAGGTTATAAAGAATAGTTTAATAAAATAAATTAAAGCCTATTTTTTATATATTATTATTAATAGAGCCGGCTAGTTCTAATTTATTTAAAAAATATTTAAAAGAACAGAAGAAAGTCTTATAATAATTAGAATATATCTTATAAAAATAGTCTAAATATAACTAAAATAAAAATAATACTCTTAGATCTGTATAAAGTGGACAAGAGTGTTACGAACCCCTGCTACACCAAGAGCCGCGGGGCAGGAACGATAGGCCAACGGCAGCCCAGGAACTGTGATGCTACTAGGGAGGATTTAGTCACGTAATATAGTATATTGATATTATATAGTATATTATATACTATCGGGTATATCGCGACTAAATAGTATGGGAGAGATCAGATAATATACTAGATAATATATTTATAGAAAACTATATAAAAATATTTATTATTTATTTATTTAGATAGTTCTTATTTTAATTTTTTATATTTAATATAATTATTATCTTTAATAACTATAAAAGTTATACTACTAGTATAATTTATCTATATTTTATTATAAGAAGATATATATATTAATCTAATTTTATTTTTATTTTAGCTATTAAAGATCCTTCGATCGTCGTATTAATTTATTAAAATCTAAGTTTAGTTTATAGAAATAGTTATTAAGTTATTTAAAAATAATAATATTTTTTAAATAAATATTACTTACTTTTTAGATTAGTTAAATTAATTACTAGAGGTCTAAACTATATCTTAATAATATAATATAATATATAGCTTAGGCGGATTTTAGAGTTTAATATATTAAATATTAAGTTAATATAAATTAGTTTAAATAATATATTAATTATTTCGAGTAATAATAGAACTTCTTAATTCTTATTAAAAAAATTAAATTAGAGTTAAAAATAAGTAATAATTATATATAATCTTAAAGATATAATCGACTAGTTATAATAGTAAATTATAACTTTAGAAAGTCGCTTAGCTATTAAGTTAGTTAAGATTAGACTATCTGAAGTATTTAATAGTACTAGATTTAAGTTATAAGCTTTTATAATTTAGTTAGATATATATTTTTAGATAAATTATAAAAAATTAATATATAAAATAAATAAAATTCTGTTTATATTAATCTATCTTACTAGTTTAGTATTCGATTAGTTTAAATCTTTTATTAAAGATTTCTAAAAGAAAAGTAAAGATTATTAAAATAATAATATTAAAAAGATTTTTACTAGTTATAATAAATTTAAAAAATATCTTTAAATAATATTTAGAGATATCAACGTATTATAAAATATAAAATAAAAATTATAGCAACTTAAATAAAATAGTTTAATTATTAAGTATATATTAGAATTTTAGTAAATTATATCCTATCTAGATTAAAATAATAATATTTATATTATACACTTTAAAAACAGCCTAAAGAGTAAAGTTTAAAAGAAATTAATTTAAATAAAAAGATTAAATATATTTAGTAAAATAATTAAATACATAACCAAGATTAATAATAGATTTTATAATTTTAATATTAAAAAAAGAGAAAACCGATCTAGAATATAATTTTAAAAAAATCTAAGAATAAATAACTACTATATTAATAATAAATAATTAGTATAGCTAAAAAATTAAGAATATAATAATTTTTATAATTTATAGCTAATAGAGCTCGACGCTATTAAAAAATAATAATAAAACTTATTAAAAGATAAAATTAAATATTAATAAAAAGAATAATTATATTTTAATTATAAAAAAATAAAATATATATCTTAATAATATAAAACTCTAAGAAAATAGAATTAAGAAGATAAATAAAATAATTAAAAGAAATTCTAAGCTATAAAAAAATTTAATAAATTAATTATTAATATCTAAGATATATATAATTTAAGTAAATTACTAATATCTATATTATAGATAGCCTAGATATTATATAATAAAAAAAATATATTTAAGTAAGTAAGTAAGCTTAAAAATAATTAATATATAGAATTAGTACACGATATTTATAAATTATTAAATAATATAAAAAAGACTAAAGTTTCGAACTTATTATAATTATTTATAAAGAAAATAAAGAAGCTTTTTAATATAATATATTATAATAATAATTAGATAGAAAGATAGTTTTAGAATTTATAAATATTAAATAATTATAATTATAATTAATTTATTAAATAGAAGATAGATAGGTCTCTTAAATTTATTAATAATAAACTAAATTTAGTAGATAATAACTTAATTATAATATTAGAAAGCTTTAATCTTTTAGATAAATAATATAAAACTTAGTAGATTAGTTATAATCTTAATATAAAAAGATTTTATAAGATATTTAAAATATCTAATAAAATTCTTTATAGAATTATATCCGATTAAGATAGTATTAGTAGTAATAATTTAAAAAATAATTAAGTAATTAAGAATATCTCTAATTATAATTAAATAAAAAATAAAATCTTTAATTTAAGAAATAATACTGCGGCCGATTAATATATTATTTAATTAATATAATAAATTAAAAAAGAATAATAGATAAATTAACTAATTTAAAAATTAAAAAAAAATCTAGTATAGTTTATTAGAAAATTATAAAATATTTTTATATAATATCTATATTAGAAATTAGATTATTAGAATCTATAAATAAAAAATTAGAGAATATATTATCTAAGATATATATATTATAAGATTTAATATAAGATATATAATTAGTAGAATTATAACTATAATTAAATTATTATTATAAAAAATAATATTACGGGATATATTAGATTGCTATATAGATATTAAAGAAATAATTATATATATTTATATTAGAAAATATATTTAAAATATTATTATATTTTATAAATTATATATTATAATAACAACTATAACTACTTAATATATAAGATATTAAAAATAATTATATAAGAATATTAAGATTTAGGAAAATAATAATATTCTTATAAAAAACTAGAATATATTTATATTAGATATTTAGCTTATCTAAAGTATAATATATAATATTAAAAAGAATATTATAAAGATTATTATTTAGTATATTATAATAATAAGTTAGAATAATACTTTTTATAGTAGTTATAGAGATTATAAAAATCCTATTAAATAATAAATTTATTAATAATAATCTAGAAAAGATTATACTTAAAATTAATAATTAAAATTTTAAATTAAAATACTCGAGTTATAATAAACTCTAGAATAATAGATAACTTTATAGATTTAAAATTTTAAAAAAGTCTAAAGATCTTAAGAGTTATAAAAACTAGATTAAAATCTATTTTAGAATTAAATAGTAAATTATTAAAAAATAACTTTATAGTCGAATTAGGATTAATATTTATAGTTATAAAAGATTATTTTAAATATATAAATTTTAATATAATATTTTTAGAATAGTATAATATAATATTAGAGATTTTATAACTTAGAAATTATAATTTAAAAATTAATTAGAAAATAGAAGATTTTTAGTTTATATAATATAAATATTTATAATAAAGTTAGATATTAAAGATATTTAAAACTAAATAATATATTTAAAATAAGAATTATTAAATTAATATTAAAAGATTATAAAATAAATCTATAAATATATTAACTGATAATAATAAATATAATATTATATATATAGTTATAATAGTAATCGATTTTATTAATAAAGAATAATTAGTACGACTATCTAGTTAGATATTAGATATAAAAGAATAATATATTTAAATAATAGTTATTATTAAATATTATATAGACTTTTATAAAGAGATTAAATTATAGTAAATAATTAATATTATAAATTTAATAGCTAATAAAGAGTTAAGTAGACTACTGTATAAATATAAAAGATTTTAGAAACTTTTTAAGTAGCTAAAAAATTCTAAATTATTAGAATATAATAAGTACGACTATTAAATTCTATTTAAAAATAAAAATAAAATAGTATATAAAAAAATCTATTTAATATTAGAAAAGGAATTATAGATCTTATAATAATATATTAATAAATAATTAATAAAAGAATATATTCGACTATTAATATTATTAGTAGAATATAGAATCCTATTTAAATTAAAAAAAATAAAAATTTATAACTATATATAGACTATTAATTCTTAAATAAATAAATAATTAAAAATTAATATTTATTATTATTTATTTTAAAGATTTAAGATAAAATTAGAGAAGTAAAATAGTTTATTAAATTTAATATTACTAATATATATAATAAACTACAAATTATAAAAAAAGATAAATAGAAAATAGTTTTTAAAATAAAATATAAATATTTTAAATATATAATTATATTATTTAGATTAACTAACACGCTAGTATTATTTTAGCGATTTATTAATAAAGTTCTAGAAGAACTACTTAATATATTTATTATTATATATTTAGATAATATTCTAGTATTTTCGGATATTAAGAAAAAGTATATTTAATATATAAAATAAATATTAAAAAGTTATATATTATTAAGCTACGACTAAAACTTAAAAAATATAAATTTTATATTTATAAAATAGAGTTTCTTAGATACTAGATATTTATTAAAAAAATATAAATAGAAAAGAATAAAGTCTAAATAATTAGAAATTAGTTTATACTAAGAAATCTAAAAAAAACTTAGTAATTTATAAAATTAATTAATTATTACTAATAATTTATTAATAGCTATATAAATATTATAATATTAATATTTAATCTAATAAAAAAAAAAGAAAAATTTAAATAGATATTATAAACATAGTAAGTTTTTAAGAAAGCTAAGAAAAAAATTATTATTATATTAATTTTTATATAGTATAATCTAAATAGACTAATTATAATTAAAATTAATATATTAAATTATACTATTAGAATAAGATTAATATAACTAGATAAAAATAATAAAATAAAATTAATAGAATTTTACTCGCGAAAGCTTATTTAAATAAAAATAAATTATAATATCTATAATAAAGAATTACTAGCTATAGTAATAATATTTAAAATATAAAAAGTTTATCTAGAAGTTTAATATTAGATTTTAATAAAAATAGATTATAAGAATCTTATATTCTTTATTACTATTAAGGAATTAACTAGAAAATAAGTAAAATAGTTAAAAAAATTATTATAGTTTAACTTTAAAATTAAGTATTATAAAAAAATAAAAAATAGATAAGTAGATATATTTAGTTAATAATTAAATTATAAGATTACTAATTAAATTATAGAACTAGTAATTCTTAAAAAAAATAAAAATAATTTATTATTATATAATAAATAGTATTTAATTTTAGTAATAATTAATATCAGCGATAATCTAACTAGTAAAATTATTAAGATAATTAAAAATAATATATTAATTTAAGAGATTCTAACTAGCTTAAAAAATAATAATAAGATTATTATAATATATTATAATAATCTATTATATAATTATTTCGGAATAGAAAAGACTGTAAAGTAGATTTTAAGAACCTATTATTTTTTAAATATTAAATAAAAAATATAAAAATATATTAAAAAGTATAAAATTTATATTAAAAATAAATTAGTAAGATATTAGTTCTATAAAAAATTTAATCTAAGTTATAAGAATAGAATATAATTATTATTATTATAAATAAATTAATAAAATATATATATTTTATATTTAATAAAGCTATAGTAATAGCTAATAATATAATTTATTTATTAATTATATATATTATTATATAATATAGAATACTATAGCGAATTATTTTAGATAAAAATAAGTTTTTTATATTAAAATTTTAATAGTTAATTATAGATCTAATAAAGATTAACTATTTATTAACTATAATATATTATCTATAGAAAAATAGTCAAATAGAATAAATAAATTAAATAATAGAATAGTATCTAAGATACTATATAAATTACTAATAAAATAATTAAATAGAACTATTATCTATAATATTATTTATATATAATAACGCGATATACTTAATAATAAGAGTTATATTATTCTATATATACTATAATTATAATTCTATTTTAACTAGAGAATTAAGAAAGAAAGTATTAATTATAATAAAAATAAAAAAAATACTTAATATATTTAAATATCTTTATATATAAATAATAAGAGATATTAATTTTTTTAATCTTAAAATAATAATTTATTATAATAAATACTATAGAAAAAGATTTAATTTTAAAAAAAAAAATATTTTTATTTTATAGAAATATTAAAACTAAATAATTAAATTAGAAACTTAATTACTAGAAGATCGAACTATTTAAAATTAATAAAAAAATTAGAAAAGTTAATTTTTATTTAAAGCTATTAGAATTAATAAAGATATATTTAGTATTTTATATTTTATTATTAAAATCTATATTAGAAAATATCCAAATCGTAGAAAATATAAAAATTATAAATAATATAAAATAAGAATATAAAATTAAAAAAATCCTATAATATAAAAAAGTTAGAGGAAAACTATATTACTTAATAAAATAAAAAGATTATAATATCTTAGAAAATATTTAGAAATCTATTAAAAATCTAATAGAATATTATTAGCTAGTTTAGTAATACTACTAGTAGTAGAGTTAAAATTCGCGTAAAAAAAAATTATTTATTAGCTAATATAATATAATATTATTAAATATAATAATAAATTAGAATATTTTATATTTATTAATAATATACTCTAGTTTATAAAGATTCTTAGCGGTTAGAAAATCTTTTTTATTTAAAATATTTATTATAAGAGAATTATAATCTAATATTTTTTTATTATATTTTTTTAAAAATTTATAATATTTTTCTAAATATTTTAATTTAGTAAATAATTATTTTATTTAATCTTTAGTTTATTTTTTTTTGGTAAATAATTAGTTTTTATTATACTTTAGATAATCCTATTCTTACTTATTATAAAATTACTTTTCGTATTTTTAGCTATAATAAGTATATATAGTATAGTTTTAACTTTTTAAATCTATAAAGTAAAATAGACCACAAGAAAAATATTAAAAATAAAAAAATTTAATTTAAATATTATTATAAATAATATAATTAGTTTATTAATAATACTCTTTATAATAATCACGCTGAGATATAGTAAAAGCGTATAATAAAAAAATAGAGAGTAACTTATCTTAGAAAAATAAAAAAAAAAAATAACTATTTTATTTATTTTTTAGAGATAAAGAACCTAAAAAAAAAGAATAATATTATAAATCTTTATTATATTAAAAACTATAGAATAGAAATAATAAACTAATAATAATTTAAGAATTATAATATTATTAGAAAAGATTTAGTTATATAATATAATATATTAATACTATATAGTATATTATATATTATTAGATATATCGCGACTAAATAGTATAGAAGAGATTAGATAATATATTAAATAATATATTTATAAAAAATTATATAAAAATACTTATTATCTATCTATTTAGATAGTTCTTATTTTAGTTTTTCGCGTTTAATATAATTACTATTTTTAATAATTATAGAAGTTATACTACTAATATAATTTATCTATATTTTATTATAGAAAAATATATATACTAATCTAATTTTATTTTTATCTTAGCTATTAAGGATCCTTTAATTATTATATTAGTTTACCGAAATCTAGGTTTGATTTACAGAAGCAGTTACTAAGTTATTTAAAAGTAATAGTACTCTTTAGATAAGTATTACCCGCTCCCCGGATTAGTCAGACTAATCACCAGAGGCCTGAACTATATCCTAGCAGTATAGCATAACACACAGCTTAGGCGGATCCTAGGGTTTGACAAAGAGCAGGAATCGCGGGCGATAGAGGGATAAAATTAGTAGAAAGAAGAGGCGCGGGAGGACTGGAAGAGGCGGTAGTAACAAGTATAATAAAAATAGAAAATATAATAGAAGTAAGAGGCGCGATAAAGACTAGAGATATAAGAGATATCTTTTTTTTTATAGAAAAAACCTATCTAAGTTAGCTAAAAAAATCTATAAAATCTAAATAAAAAAAAGACTTATCTTATTTTTCTCCGCGGAGGATAAAACAAAACTAGAAAATAAAAATATAGCTTTAAAAATAATTAGCTCTAATAAAGTAGGCGAAGAGAAAATAGATAATATAATTATAAATAAGATAGTAAATTTTTTTTTTTTTAAAAAAAAAATAAAACTTATAGAGACGGAGGCGTGCTAAGTAGAAAAATCTAAAAATATATAAGTAGTTAGATAGATACAAGAATGTTTATAAATTTATAGATAAGAAAAATAATAAAAAATCTTATAAAGATTAACTATTATAGATTATAAAAAGCTCTCTATCTTATAATAATTAACCTATATTAGATAAGATAAATAAAAATTATAAAAAGCTATAAAATAGTATAAAAAAGAAAGATAGATTAAAGCTATATATAGGATCTAATTCTAAAATATATAAAAAATATATAAGATAATAAAAAATAATAAAAATAAATAAAAATTAATAAAAGTTAATACTAGAGATACTTATCTTACTAATAAAAAAAATAGTTAAAAAAAAAAAAGAAAAAAAAAAAGTTTCTTTTATAAAGTAAATAACTAATTAATAATAATTAATTAATTATAATTATTTACTACAAGACACCAGCAGTTATTAAATAAAAATATTTATAAAAAAAATAATTCTTAATAATATTCTAGAAATATTACGATAAAAAAATTAAAATAAAAAAATATTTATAAATAGAAGAAAGTTCGCGAAGAATCTAATACTTAAAGTAATTAAAAATATTATAAATTATAAGAAAATAAAGCCGGATATTATTTATAATTAATAATTAAATTTTTATATATTTCTTCTATAATATCTTAATATTATAAATTAGCTAAAAAATATTATAAAATATAGTATACTCCTCGCGGCGGTTAGATCCGACTAATATATATAAAATTATAAAAAGAAAACCGCAAAGCTATAGATAATATCTTTTTTTTATTATAAGATAATATTTTTTTTTATAAGATTTTTAATACTCGCGGAAGGTTTTTTAAGAATTACTAGTAAAAAAATAGCGCGTAATACTATAAAGTTATACTTATAAATAAGAAAAGTTTATAAGTAGGCTTTAAAAAACTAAGATCTTTAAAAAAAAGGATAATTATAAGATTCTTATAACATATATTTAGCTATAAAAATTATTCGCGAATAACTCAGCCTACGGCTAAGTTATTATATATATAAGTTTATTTTTATAAAAATAGAGAGTTCTATTCTTTAATATTAATTTATAATATTAATCTTATTCTTAAAATCCGACCTCGCGATATCTCTTTCTTAGTTATTATTACCTTTTACACCTATCGCAAACCTCTTAAAAGGCCCAAGGTCCTTATAAAATATATACTATAAATATTATAAAACTAGATAAATTATAATAAGATTTATATTCTTAACTATTAAAAGATTAGTATCTAGTACAAGTAACTAAGAAGGTTTTATATATTTATATATATTTTATTAACTAATCCGAACTAGTAAAGCTATATTAAGATATAAAATATATAATTAATATAAATATCTGACGGCTACAGTGGAGCCAGAAATATGTGGAATATCTAAATTGTATGAAGGCTCGCTTAGCGAGATATAACTAACTAAATATAATCTATTATAGATTATGTAATATGCTAACTATATTAGAACTAGACTAAGACTAACTAATTATTACTTTAATATATCTTTTTTAGCTAAAAGACTCGGAGTTTATTAAAAAATAATAAAGTATTTAAAATTATAATTAAAATTAAATAGATTCTATTTTCTTTTAGAGCTTAGCGCGGAATTAGATAAATTTAGATTTTAGAAAAATCTTAGTAAAATTATTAATAATATTCTAATTAGTCGAGATAAAGTAAAATTTAATAATTTTAATATTAATTATATTTTTTATAAAAAAATAGCGAATATTAATCTACTTTAGAAATAGGGAATAAGAAAACTTATTAATAAATAATAGTATATTATAAGAATTTATATAGATTACTATAAAATAGTTTATATTTTTATTAATAAAATTAATTAGCTTTTAAGCTATATAACTTTCTTAGTAATAAAGTCTTATATAATAAATTCTGTAATAGATAAGTTTAAAGTTATAATTAATTAATATTTTAAAATCTATAAAATTAGACGCGGTAGTAAAAAATAAATAACTTAATTAATTTAGAGCCTTTAAAATCTGTGTAAAAGAAATCTATATATTTATATAAAAAATCTTTAGAATCTTTTTCTAGAATAAGACTAAATTTAGTATTATAGCTTAAAAAGTTATAAATTTATAATATAGTAATTTTATTAGCTTTATTCGCTTTAGAGTTACAGCGCTAAAGGAATATAATAATAAAGATAATATTAGAATAGATTTTAATAAGCTAATTTAAATAATTTATTTTTATTATAAAGTTATAAAGTTTTATTTTATTTATAATATTATTATCCGAAAGTTTCTAGCTAGAAATTATTAATAAATTAGCTATTTTAATCTATATATTAAGCTGCTTTACGATTTTATTAATATAAGTATTTAGGCTAAGCGAGATTATATTAATAATATAATCTTTTTTTATATTATATTCAAAAAAATATATAAACTTACTAATAATCTTTATTTTAAATTTCTTTTTTACTTTTTTAATTTATAAAATTATAATCTCATCAGTATCTACTATTATAATTATATTATTAATATATATAATTAGTATAGTATTTTTCTTATTTATATAAAAGTAGGAGTCCTTCTTAATTAGAATAAAATTAATTTTTTAAAGTACGAAGTTAAAAATATAATTAAAAAAAAAACTAGCTTATTTAAGATTATAAAGTACTTTTAATATTTTATATATCTTATTTAGAATCTTAAAACTTGTTAGCTATATTATATAGATTTTATAAGATTTTAATTCTATATTAAGATAAGTTATAATAATATTAAAATAATATTATTCTAATCTCTTAGCGGCTATTAAAATTATAAAAAACTTAATAAAAATATTTATAATTATAAAAAATAAAATTTTATTAAAATTAAAGCCTTCTTACTACTAATTTTTATAGATTATTTAGCGGGCTCGAAATTATTTAATATTATTATATAAATTANTTATATAATATCTATTTTATCATCTTAATTATCTTTATTAGTTAATTTTTTATTAAATATAATATCTTTTATAATAATAATTCTATCTATTTCTTTAAACTATATTTTATATATATTTTTATTTATATATCTTTTAAAATAGCTAGTTCTCACTTTTTTATTTATTTTTACTAATTTTATTTTATTTTTTAATTTGATTAGAACGTAAGCTCTATATTTTTATATATAAATATAATTAAGTAAGATTTTAATATCTATAATATTAAGATCTTTGTAGAAATATTATATAAAAGATTTTTAATTAATTAACTTTTTATAAATTAAGTAATTTAGGACGTGAGCGGCTAATTTTAATATAAATAATTAAAAATAGCTAGATAAAAATAAGATAATTATTATTATTTTTATTATTTAAATTATATATTCTCTATAATATTTAGAGGAATTATTTTAATTAAGATAATATAGAATAATTATCTTAAATTATATACTATAAGAAGAAGCTTATTTCTTATAATTATTAAAATTAAATATTATATTTAAGTAAATTAAGATAATATCTTTTTTATAAAATTAAACTAATATAAATAAAGCTCTTTAAGCGCTTTCGAAGTATTATTTTTTAAATAAAATAAGTAAATAAATATATAGCGCGAGTAGTTATCTATAATAATTAAGATATAATAATAATTTTATATATCTAGAAAAATAAATTTCTATATATTAATATAAATTTTTTATAGAGATTTTAGTAAATAAGTTATTAAAATATATAAAATTATTTTTTTTATTTTTTTTTTCTATACGTCTTATAATTATAAATTCTTTTATAGTTAATTTTAATATTTAAATTATTATCTATATATATCTTATTTCGCTGAAGATAGCGGGTGTTTATATATATAAATTAAGTATAGAAAAATAAAAATAGGATTATTATAATTATTATAAAAAAATCCTTTTTCTATAAGAGTACTAGATAAATATATAAAATAAGATTTTTTATAAAAATATAGTCTTTTATCTTATCCGTATTAATATCACGAAAATATTAAAATTTAGTATTATAATAAAACTTAAGCTCTTATTTAACACGCTTAAAAAGAAAGAGATTATAAGAGATATTAAGATTTTAAATATATATAATTTTAAAGATATTTATATTTTTATTATTTATAAAAAAATAAAATATAATATTTCTCTTATCTTTAGAAGCTACTTTCTTATTATTTAAAATTAAATAAATAAGATATTCCGCTTTTTCTTTATTAAGGCGTTTAAAATCGGAAATATTATTAAACTATTTATATATAATATATAAAATATTTAAATTAATAAGTCAGCGTTTCTCTCTATATAATAAGAAGTTTAAAAAAAGTGAAATTAAAATTTTAAAGATATTAAAGTTTATAATAATATTTTTATTCTAAATTATTATATTTATATTTAAATTTATAAATATAAAGTTATTTTTTTTTCTTGCTTGTTTAGTGTTTCTAATAAAGAATTTAAAAATCTAAATATTAATATTTTTCTTTTACTTTTTAACTTACTTTTTAGAAATCAGGTAAGAGTAATTATTTATATTATTATAATTATTTTTATTATAGTATTAATATTTACTGTTTAATAAGTAATCTCTTTTAAACTAGTATTCTATATAGCTTTTTAAAATTATATTTTTAAAAAGAATTTATCTTTTTTTTATATATTTAGAGTACTTTTTAAGCTCGAAAAGAAAAAAAAGTTTAAAAATTATATTATAAAAATAATTACCTTAATTATAGTTATTTTATTAAGAGTAATATTATATATATTATTAAAATTATCTTATATAAGCTTTCTCGCTATTACTTTATTCTAGAAGTAGAGATAAATATCTATAAAAGTTTTTATTTCTATCTAAAAATTTTAGAAGAGAAGAAAAGTTATTTAATATAAAAAAAAAAATTCTTAGTATTTATAACCGATTTTATATTTTTATATAAAATCTTAATAAATTATTAGATTATTTTATAATCTATATATTTTATATTAATAGCTCTAAAAAAAATAGAATAAGAAAGATTATAGCTTATATTAATAATAATATATTATATAAGTTTTAATATATTATCTAGCTATTCGTATAGTTTCGACGAGTTAATAATTTTATTAAAGATTTATTCTAATATGTTATTAAATAGTTAAAAATAGATTATTAATAATATTTTAAGCTACGCCTCGTATCGCGGATTATTTTATTAAGGCTTAGGAAGACTTATATTAATAAGATTATTTAAATAATATATTTAAAAAATAAATATAATCTTTTTTATTTATATCTTTTATCTATTTCTACCGTTAAGCTTCTCTATCACTAAGATTATAAGATTTATAGTTATAGAAAAATAGAAGGTTTAAATCCTAGTAAATAGCGCTATTACTAAAAGATTTATATTTTTTTAAAAAATTATTTTAGACTCTTCTCCTTGCAGATCTTAATAAAATTAATAATTTCTTAATAATTAAAATACTTCTTTTAACGCCTTTTTAACCGTCGAGAGCGATATAACTCTTAATCTAATAATTATAGTAAAGTTAGAAATATGTAGAATATCTAAATTATATAAAAGCTTACTTAACTAATAAAAAAGATAATTAAAGAAAAAAAAAAGAAAAAAAAAGTTTTTCTTATAAAATAAATAACTAATTAATAATAACTAATTAACTATAATTATTTACTATAAGGTACTAGTAATTATTAAATAAAAATATTTATAAAGAAAATAATTCTTAATAATATTTTAGAAGTATTATAATAAAGAAATTAAAATAAGAAGGTATTTATAAATAAAAAAAAGTTTATAAAAAGATTTAATATTTAGAGTAGTTAAAGATTATCATAAATTATAAAAAAATAAAATTAGATATTATTTATAATTAATAATTAAATTTCTGTATATTTCTTTTATAATATCTTAACGTCGCGAACCGGTTAAAAAATATTATAAAATATAATATATTTCTTATAGTAGTTCGATTCGACTAATATATATAGAATTATAAAAAAAGAGTTGTAGAGCTATAGATAATATCTTTTTTTTATTATAAAATAATATCTTTTTTTTATTATAAAATAATATATTTTTTTTATAGAATTTTTAGTACTCGCGGGAGGTTTTTTAAGAGTTACTAGTAAAGAAATAGCACGCGATACTATAAGGCTATATTTATAAGTAAGAAGAGTTTATAAGTAGATTTTAAAAAATTAAAGTCTTTAAAAAAAGAGAATAATTATAAGATTCTTATAATATATATTTAGTTATAGAAATTATTCGCGAATAACTTAGTCTATAGCTAAATTATTATATATATAAATTTATCTTTATAGAAGTAAAGAGTTCTATACTTTAATATTAATTTATAATATTAATTTTATTCTTAAAATCCAAGCTCGCGATACTCTTTTCTTAGTTATTATTATCTTTTACATCTATCGCAAACCTCTTAAAAGGCCCAAGGTCCTTATAAAAAGATATTGAAAAATAAATAAGAATAATATAAGAAATTATAAATCGAATATAGTAATAATAAACTTTCCTTTCTACTAATAAATTGTAGACTTTGTAGTAAGAATTTAATAAAAATCTAGTAAAGGTTTTATTATTAAAAATATATTTAAATATAGATTTTAACTGTCTAGTACTATTACTAAGACTAAGATACGAATAATTTTAAATATAATTATTAAGTATATATCTTTAACTAATAGTAGATATTTATCTTTACTAATAAATATTATAAATTTTAATATTAGTATATATATAATCTATATCTTTCTATCTTTATTTACTATAAAGGCCCGGGAGGCTTTCGATAAAAAATAATAATTAAGTTTAATAATAAATAAGATAATAATATAAAATAATAATATTACTACTTTAATAATATCTTATATTTAGTAATAAGATCTAGCGTATCTAGATTATTAATACAGATTTATTTATCTTCTTTAGTAGGATAACCGCGCTAAAGGATAAAGTACTATATATAAAGAATTTAGTTATATCTAATATAAATAATACACTAATTAATAATATATTCAATTTTATAATAGTTCTTCTTAATAGAAGTATTATTATTTTCTATATAAATTAAATTAGATCGCTTATACTAGTATTTAAAGAGATTAATACTGGGTCGTGTAAACTTGAGTTAAGTAATAGAGAATATAAGATATATATAAAAAGTATAAGATAATTTTAATTAGTATATAAAATAATTAATTTATTTAAAAATCTTAAAGGATTCTATATATTATTAGAAGAACTTATAATCGAATTAATATATAATAAATATAATATAGCTATAATATAAATAGATATATATTTTATCTTTAGAACTTAGTTTAAAAAATAAAATATAGTATTAATTATAGAGATATTTTATATATATTTTTATAAAATAAAGAGCTTTCTCGGTATTATATTTTTATAAAAAGTTAAAATATATAAAGAATCTTAAAAGGTTTTATAATTTTTATAAATTAATATTAAATAGAATTTTATATAGTAATATATTTATAGTAGTATTAGAGAATTTATTAATTATATTTATAATAAAAAAAATAAAAAAGCTCTATTATTTATTTATATTAGAATTAGCTATTAGATAGTACTATAATATAACTTTAATAATATAGATTATATACTCCGACTAACTATTAATCTAAGTATAATATATAATAAAGTAAAGCTATATAGTATTTATATCAAAGAATATACTATTCTAAAATTTAGAAATAAAAAGCTAGTTATAATTAATAATAAATTATCTAGAAAAATCTTAGTTATAGATATAAAAATAATTAATAATAATAATATTTTATTATCTAGCGTCTTAACGAGCGTATTTCGAAAGTATATTAATTTACTTAATAAACTTATCTATAAGTATAAGATATTTATTATTATTATTATTAATAAACAGCTTGATAATAAAGTTTATAATTATAATATAAAATAGCTCGAATATAATTCTAATAGACTGTAGGTTACTATATAGTAGGTAGATATAAAACATATTAATATGATATATACAACTAATATATTTCTTAAGTAGTACTTAATTTTTATAGATATAGAAATCTTTTAGAATTACGAAATATTTATTAATATCTTAATAGTTATTATTATTATATATAAGCTTAAAGAGATTCTTAATAATTATATAAAAAATATAAAATTAATATTTTTTAATAATCTTATTAGTAGTATTATCTATATTCCGACTAATATATTACTTAATTATAAAAATTATATTATTATCTAAGATATAAGAAGGATTTTTAATATTAATAAATAAATTATTTATTATAATTAGAATCTCTATAGCTCGAGAATTATTAGAATATATAATTTAAATATAAATTTTAAGTTTATCTAATAATTCGATCAAAGTAGTAAATATATAGATACTATTAAAATTTTAAGAAATATTTTTTAAAATAGTTTTATAATAATTAATATACTCTAAAAGAAAGATATTCTTTAGAAAATTATTAAAAATATTCTTAAAAATATGAGAAATATTAGTAATACTAATATTAATTATATTAAAATCTACTAGCTATAATTTATTCTTTATAATAGTATTATAGGTAGGAAGTCTTAATAGAGTATTAATAATAATATTTTTTTTATCCGGCTAATAATAGATAGAAAGCCGGAATTACTATATATATAATTATATTTTAATAAGATATAGGTTAACTTATTCTAATAAGATTATATATATATTAATTTAATTCGCTATATTAATAGTAGAAAAGTAATTAGTATAAATTATAAAAGTTAATTAGTTTAATTTAATTAAATAATATATTTTTATAGAGTCTAAATAAAATAATATATTTTTATAGAGTCTAAATAAAATAAAATATTTTTAATTTAATTAGCTAATAGTTCTATTCTATTATAGTAAGAATTTAATTAAAAAATAATATAAGCTTAATAAAGCTTCTTAAAGAAGATTTAAAGAGATTTATAAAATTAATTTTAATATAATAAATAATAATTTTATAACTATTATAAGAAGTATCCAAGTTAATATAAAATTAGCGATTAAAATTAAAATAATAAAAAAATAGAAAGTTATTAAAATAACTTTATAAAATATTAAAAGTAGTCTTTTTAAAGTTTATAAAATCTATTAAAAACTTACAGAATTATATTTTATACTTTTATTTAGATTTAGAATTATTTTTAAATATAAAGATCTTTTAGACTTATAAAGATTTAATAATAGAAATATATTTTATAATATAATAGCGAAAATAGTTTATTAAATTAAAATAGTACTTAAGATAATCTAGAATAGTTAGAAATAGTAAATTATAAATAATAATAATTTTTTATCGAGAGTAGAAAGTTGTAGTAAATTAATTTTTTATTTAAATAGATAAGATAAATATTTAATATATTTATTTAAAATCTTACTTATATTAATAATATTATTAATATAAATATAATAAAAGAATAAATCTTTTAGAGACGTATTTATAATATATTAAATATAAAAAATAAAGTTAATAAAATCTATTATAATAATTTAAAATATCTTTTATTTTTAATAAAATATTACTACAAGCTAATTACGATAATTATATTTAACTAGTTATTAATAAAAGAAATAGTAAGTATCTATTATTAAGATATAGTAATAATTATAAATTAATATAATAATCTTATCTTAAAATAATATAAAATAAAGATTTAATTTAATTTTTTTATTAACTATATAAAAATTTATAATAGTTTATTTTTTCTACTTAAATAGACTAGTCTTATTATTTTAAATAAGTTTTTAGATAATAAATATAAAATATTTAATAAAAATATATAAAATAGCTTATATAAGCTTATCTTAATATACTAAAAAATTAAAGATAGTATTAATAATCTTATAATTTTTAAAGCTTAATTTATAAATCTTTATTTTTAGAAAATACTTCTACTAGTCCTTTTTTATAGAGACTTAAAATTATTAATTTTTAAAAATATTAATTATATTAAAAACTTTTTTAAAACTTATTTAAATATTATAATACTCTATTATCTCGCGGAAATAATTAATAATATAAGAGTTATTATTATAAATAATAATTTTATTAGATAAGATAATCTATCTAAAATTAATAGATTTAGGATTTTTAATAAAAAAATATATTTTAATAAGAATCTTTTTAACGGCTTTTTAATAAGTATAATTAAAAATCTAATATTTAAAAGCTTTTTTAGAGAGTTTTATAAATAAATAATATTATTAATACTTAAAATATATAAAGACGATATTAATAATATCTAATTTAATTTTATTAAATATAATATTATTATCTTTATTTTAGTAGGCAGTCGTAAAATTAATATTAGATATAATATTAATCTAAATATAATACTATATAATAATAAAGTCGATAGAGTTATTATAAATCTTAATAAATAAAAAATCTTTATTTACTAGATATAAATAGATATAGACGGGTATTATTATATTAATAAATTTAAAAAAATAGTTTATATTAAAAAATAATATTTTTTTAATATATACTAAAATCTTATCTATAGATCTTACTAGTATAATTATATATTTAATAATATAAATAAAAGCCTCTAGGACTCTTTTATATTTAATATTTATAATAATTAGAAAGATAAAGTTCTAATAAGTTTATATAATAGTAATATATTTAGCAAAGTTAAAGCAGATTTTATTTAAGATAAGAATATTTATATTAATTAATATATTTAAGTAAAACTTAGATATAATATAAGTAATAATAAAGAGCTTATTAAAGCTATTTATTTTATTTTTATAAAAGTTAGAAAAGTAGAGATTAAAAATAATTATTTTAATTAATTTATAAAAGAATTTATTAATACCGTAGATTATAATTAAGAATTTAATATTTTATATAAAAATATTTAAAATTACTTTAGTAAAGGCTTTATCTATAATAGTAGATAAATAATTAATATTAAAATAGATTTTTTTAAAATTTAATTTTAAACTAAATAAACCTAGTATAACACGAGCTATAATATATTATTAAAAATATATATTTATAATATATTAATCTATATTAAAAATTGATATAATATTAGATTTATAGATTTATATCTTACTTAGTATCGAGTTAGCGATATAAGTAGTATTATACTAGTATTAATATTTATTAATATAACTATATAGCTTATTATTAGACGGGAAGACTTTATAATAATAATAATAAATAATATAATTTTAATCAATTTAAATTTAGTATATTTAAAAAAATAAATAAAAGATTTCTTAAATTAACTTCTAAGATTAACTATTTATATTATATAGATATTATTATAATTACTATAATAATTATTCTTAGAACTATAGCTATTATTTATATTAATTATTATAATATTATAATAAGATTTATAATTATCTTTATAAAGATCTAAAAAACTAGTAGATTTATATAAAATAGACTAATAAAACTAAATAATATTTAAAAAATTATTAGAGATTTTATATTAATTTAATATAATTTAAATATTAATATTATTTATATTAATTTTTTTATATTAATATTAATATTAATCTTATAGGCATATCTGTAGGACTTATTATTATTATTATAATTATTATTTTATAGATACTTATAGCTATTCTAATAATAAAAATTATTATAGAATTAATTATTTATATTATTTAATTAATTCTAGTAATCTTATAGAAATAAAAATATTCGTATAAATAAAGATCTATAATTATTATATTTATAAAACTAGAATTATTAATAAATATATAATTAGTTACTATATTAATACTATTAAAACTACGGAAATAATAGATTTTATTTATATAAAGTATTAGCTTTATTATTATATCTTTAGTAATAGTCTTAAAAGCTAGTAGAGGATTATTTTAAAAGATTAGGATAAAAAAAAAATTATTATAAAATTAATAGTTATTATAGATCTAATTATAAAATTTATTATATTTCTTATTAAACTGCTTTTCGCGGTATTTATAATAGCTATTATAAAGTTTTTTTTAAGCTATTTAAGGAACTCTAAGTAAGTTATAATAAGCTTTAGAATAGATATATATTATTATAATTAAAAATTAAGACTATTCTATAAATAGTTAATTTACTAGAATTTATTTTTAACTTATATATTATAATAGAGGCGTATAATGTCTTTTGTATAAATTTAAAAAAAATATCTTACTATTATATTAGTATAAACAAAATAAAAATTTTTTAATTATTTTAAAATAAGTTAGAAATTAGCCTTAAAATACCTTTTTAAAGTAATAAATTAGTCTTTTTTTAAAAATAAGTTATAAAGTCGATGTTTGCGATTCTTTATTAATAAGATAAACTAGATTATAATAGTATTATAAAAATATATTTATATATTAGTATAAATTAACTCGATATTTTTATAGTTTATAATATCCGCGAAATAATTTATAAAAATAAAAATATTTTTATAGATAATATTATCTAAGTATAATTTTTTATTATTAGTATCTAATTAAAATCTATTAGTTTTATTATTATAGAGAGCTTTATAATCTATATTTATTTTAATAAGATTTTAAAATTTAATCTTTTTAGGCGGTTTAAAAGATCTAGAAGAATTTTTAAAAAATTAAATTTATTATATAAACTTTATATAATAAAAATAATTATAAATATTTTTAAAATCTTTATTTATAACTTCTTAAGTCTTTTAGAGAGACTTTTAGTTTTAAAAAAATTATTTTAGAATAATATAAATCTCTAATATATTATTATTATTAAATAAATTAAAACTAGTATTATTTAATCTAGTATTAGCTATTCTAGCGGAATTATGATAATATTAATATATTAAATTAGAATTAATAAAACCGACCGAGATATTCTAATAAAATTTAGAAATAGTATTATAGAAATTATTAAGATTTTTAAAAAATTTTAATTTAATATTAATAAGATTCTTTATAAAATTATCGATAATTAGATTTATAATTTTATTAGATTTTAATAAAAAGAAAAGAAGAATAAAATTTTTTTTAAAAAAATTATTAATAAATAAAAATATTAGTTTTATTAGACTCTAGAAGAGATATTTTATATTATAAAAAAAGTTTAAAAAAATTATTAATAGTAGAAATAAAAAGAATATTAGTAGGCTATAAATATTTAAAATAATTATTAATAATAGATTTAGAAAGATAGCTAATAATTAAATTAAAATAATTAATAATCTTATTAAATAATTATCTAGTAGCTTTAAATAGATTATTAATAAGATTTTTAAGATAAGAAGATCTAATTATAATTAAAAATTTTAAGAGATTCTTAAAAGCTTTTATTATTTTTAAAATAGTAGAATTAAAATTAATATAATTAAAAAATTTTATAATAACTAAATTTATAAAAAGTTTAATAAGAGATTTTTATTTTAATTAAAATAAACTTATAATAGAGATTAAGTAGGATTTTATAATATTAAAAAATAATAAAGATTTAAAATAATTAACTAAGTATAGATTAAGCTAAATAATAAATTATTTATTATTATTATTTATAAGATATTTACTAAGCTTAATAGACTTTTTTATAATATAATAGATATTAGGCTTATAGATTAATTAATTAATTAAGAATAAATTATTTTACTTTATTAAAGAAGATTTTAGATAAATAATAAAAATAAATTAAATTTTTAGTATAAGATTATTATTAAAATTATATAACTAAGAATACTCTAAATACTTATAGAATTAATATAGTTAGTAATTAAACTCTATAAGGCGGGAGATTATAAGTTTTAAGAATATTATAAAAATACTTTAAAAATACTTAAAAGATATTTTAAAGATATTTAAGTAGAATTAATAATTAAATAACTATATTAAATAAGATTAAAATAAGATAATAGTAGTCGGAGAATTACTTTATAATTATATTAAATAAGATAAAAATAAAAAGATTATATTATTACTAGTTATAGTAAGAGATAAGAAAATATAAAAATAATATAATAAGACTTTAAGATAATAAGATATTAAAATTATAAGATAATAAAATAATAAGATAATAAGATAATAAGATAATAAGATATTAAGATATTAGAGTATTAAAATAAAAATAATATATAAATATAATTAAAAATAACTAACTAATATAATTAAAATAATATAATTATAGCCGTCAAGGCGAAGCGAGTTAAACTAAATATTAAAATAATAAAATAATAAGATAGCTATATAACGTATAATAGGACTTATTAAAAATTAAAAGACGATTAGAATATATAAAAAGCTTAATAAAAAATTACTAAAAGATTTAAAAAAAGGCTATAAAATATTAATTATATAGTAGATATTTTAGAGATATAGAATTAATAAAAATTAATAAAAAATAATAAAAAATAGCTAAAAATAATAAAAAATATTAATTTACTAATAGTAAAGGAAGGGGTGGAGTAATAGAGATAGATATAATAAAAATTTATATAAAATAATAAAAATATAGAAAAATATATAAAAAATAGCTTAAATAATATAAAAATATATAAAAAAACTTAAATAGATTAGAGATATCTTGATCTTAATAGATATATTATTATATTAATATAATAGCTATAGAGTTAATAAAATCAATTATATTTATAAAAGTAAGTAAGTTATTAAAAAAGAAGAAAAAATAACTAAGTCTTACTATTAGAATAGCCGGCGGGAGCTATAGATAATTATACTAAACTTAACTATAATATAGCGAACCACAAATACTATTCCCGCATCTACCAAACAAATAGCCGGTAAGCGGCTGCAACAACTAAATAATAATAAAAATATAATTTTAAAAATAATTAATTCTAATAAAATGAATAAAAAGAAGATAGATAATATAGTTTAAATAAAATAGTAAATATTTTTTTTTAAAAAAAATAAAATAAAATAAAACTCGCGGAGGCGGAAATATACTAAGTAAAAAAATTTAAAATTATATAAGTAGTTAAATAAATATAAAAATACTTATAAATTTATAAATAAAAAAAATAATAAAAAATTCTATAAAAATTAATTATTATAAATTATAAAAAGCTCTTTATTCTATAATAATTAATTTATACTAGATAAGATAGATTAAAATTATAAAAAAGTTATAAAATAATATAAGAAAAAGAAAGATTAAAATTATAAATAATATCTTTTTTTTATAGGATTTTTAGTACTCGCGAGAGATTTTTTAAAAATTACTAGTAAAAAAATAACACGCGATATTATAAAATTATATTTATAAGTAAAAAAAATTTACAAGTAGATTTTAAGAAATTAAGATTTTTTTTAAAAAAAAATAATTATAAAATTCTCGCGATATATATTTAGCTATAGAAGCTATTCGCGAATAATTTAATTATAGATTAAATTATTATATATATAAATTTATCTTTATAAAAGCAGAAAGTTTTATTCTTTAGTATTAATTTATAATATTAATCTTATTTCTAAAATACGACCTTGCGACACCTCTTTCTTAGTTATTATTACCTTTTACACTTATCGCAAACCCCTAGAAGACCCAAGGTCCTTATATTATCCACCATTCTAATCGCTGGGATACTCATCCCTGATATTACTTACAAATGTCCGACTCGCTTCATCCCATCGCTTGAAATACTTCCCCGCCACCGCGAAAAGAGATGGCGGCAAATCTGACGCACGAGGAAATATGATATCAACATTTTCCTCCGCCACATACCGAACAGTACCGTCTTCAAAACTGTGGGATGGTCAGCACGCAGCGAATGATTGCACAGGCTTGGATGAGCATACAGGACATGATAAAAAATCTGATGTCTTCCTCCACCCAAGCGATCAACCCAGTGTTCACTAGTATCCAACTCCACGTCCCATCCCGTGATGACAGCCCTGTATTCATAGCGTCGATGTCGAAGTAACTGGCCAATCCGATATTTTATATTACCGGCATAAGAGGTACGTCTCTTTTTCTGTTTTGGTAACTCATCTACAGCTCGCATGACATGTAAATTTTCCAGAATATGTTCATGTTCTACCATCCCGTGGAAGAGCGGCGCAATATATCGCTCAACAAGGAGCGTGTCGAAAGGAAACTCTGTAGCGAACAATTCCATCAACCAGGGCAGATGGTGCCTTAACCACCCGGGCCGGGAAGGGTGAGAAAGCAACATTGCCGACCAAAGCGCAGCGTAGGTAGCGCTAGCAACATCAACCGAAGTTACTATATCGGAGCGACGAGACATGCGCTGGACCGAATTTAAGATGTTCTTGCTGCACCGTAAAACGATATCAGATGTCGATGATTCACCCAGGAGTGCTGCTCGTTCAACAGGCGAGGCGCCCAAGAAGTTCAACTGACTCTCGAGGTCTGCAACTGGTGTCTCCCTGTCCGAGCGAAACGGGTCCATGTAAATCGGGTCGCCCTCGATTCCATCCAGTGCGTTGCCATCCATGTCGAAACCATGCGGAGGCTGAACGATAACATGCACATGAAAAGGAAACCCACAAGGTCGCGCACGTAGACCAAGACTTTCGGCAACACAACAATATATAGTTGCTGATACCAGCGGCAGTGAATTATGGCCCGGTTCATTCAGAGCAACCCCCAAAAAGTTGTGCTCCAGACAATGGTACTCCTGCCCTGCTTCGATGCCGGTTAGGTTACCTTGCCTCAAATGAGATGCGATGACCCTAGCCTTATCACGAGGCGTGTATTGGCCAATGTCGGGATTTTGTACAAAAACAAGCGCGGAAATCCCGTCCAGCCTGCGCTTTATCTGTCGCCCAACATTAGAAGCGCACGGATTTTCCATATGCGGAAACTCACCTCTTCCACACTTCCATAGCCACTTTCTGGAATAAAAAGGTCAAAGGCACCTAGTGCGCGCTCCAGTGGAACGTTCTCATTGTTGCCGAGTTTACTCCATTCCGGTACAGCAATGCTTCGATGGAGGCTCGCCAGGAGTGACTGGGAAAAGTATCTTCAAGTAGACAAGGTTTGTTAATTTTCAACGAAATAGGGAGCAGGCAGAAGAACCAAAGGGAAAGGCGACAAACCTTCTTGCTAGATAGTCGCCTTCATCCTCTGTTGCCGAGACATTTCGCAAGAGAGCATCTTTGGCATCACAACCATAATGGAGTATCGAACGAAATTTTTCAATTCTGCCAGTCTGCGTAGCCAGAATACTGTCTAGGATTTCGCAAGTTGAACGGTCGGCTAAATGCTTTGATACGTAAAGGGCCTTCCAGTTCACCGCGGACAAAGAACCCGTAAGTTTTTGTGTCAGATCATGTCGAGAATCCCAGAACTTGAAATGAGTTCTGCAGTATAACCTCCACAGCACGGGCTCATTGGTAATGTATCTGAATCGGCGAGCAGTCCGTTCCAGGGCGGCGCAAGAGCAAGGGTGGCAGTAGCATAGAATGTTGTGGAGTATTTCTTGAGGAAGACCGTCAAGCGACAAAACCATTCCGATGCATTCATTTGACAATTAGAATGATGGCTGATAGACAAATGCGGCTCCTCACCAAGAGGAGATGCGTATCAAAGGGACAGCCACCTGAAAATCTAGAACGAGAGTCGAGGCGGCGGGAGTTCATACTTCACAGCTCCAAACTACTCCGTAGTAACCGACCCAAATTTCCCGCTCACTGCGACCACCATCACATTCCATCGCTGCCTGAGACCAAGTTTCTCGACCAAACTTTGCCACGAACGTCCACCATCCGAGTTTCTACAGGCCCGTATAGTTATTTGCCGGACACATGGGACAATCTCAATCCACTAGAAGCAATGACGCCGATAACCCAACCGAGGGCAACAAAGCAGATTATTACGAGCTCCTGCGAGTGGATATAGATGCCACCGGGGAGGAGTAAGCCCAACTGCCTATTGCAATTTGTCATGCGAGGCATTGCTAATCATAGCCAGAATAAAAAAGGCATATAGAAAGAGAGCCCTGGAGTTACATCCTGATCGAAATTATGGCAACGTGGAAGAAGCTACGGAACTTTTTGCAGAAGTTCAGTCCGCCTACGAAGTTCTCTCGGATCCCCAAGAGCGTGCCTGGTATGATTCGCACCGCCAGGCTTTCCTGGGGGGCCATGGACAACCCGAAGATGCAGGCCATTCCTACAATACCCGTATGACAACATCAGACGACCTTTTCCAACTGTTCACAAAATTCAACCCCCGGATGGATTTTAGTGACTCCCCCGATGGATTTTTTGGGGGACTGCGGGACACCTTCACTCGACTAGCCACAGAGGAACGAGCAGCCTGCAAATGGGAGAACATTGATATGATAGAGTATCCGACATTCGGGTTTCAGAATGACAGCTTCGAAGATGTGGTGCGGCCGTTCTATTCTGTATGGGCTTCTTTTTCCACCAAGAAGTCCTTCGCATGGAAGGATGTCTATCGCTATTCCGAAGCACCCGATCGGCGTGTTCGTAGATTGATGGAGAAAGAAAACAAGCGTCTCCGTGAAGATGGCATTCGTGAGTTCAACGGAGCTGTTCGAGCGTTCGTGGCTTTTGTTAGGAAGCGCGACCCTCGGTACCAATACAATGCTCAGAGCGAATACCAACGGCAGGAGAGTCTCCGCCAGTCAACCGCCGCGCAAGCTGCCCGATCAAGAGCAGCAAATTCGGCAAAACTACGTGACCATGTCCAACAAGACTGGTCTAGATCAGAGTATCCCGACGAGGACCATTCTGACACGTCTAAGGAAGAAGTGGAACACTTTGAATGTATTGTGTGCAACAAGAAGTTTAAAAGCCAGAAACAGGTCGAGGCACATGAACGTAGCAAGAAACACCTGAAGGCCGTCAAACAGCTTCGTTGGGAAATGAGAGCACAAAACGAAGAACTTGATCTAGAAGGGGTACCTGATGACATCTCTCTGCAGTCAGACAAAGACATTCCGAGTGTCACAGCAGTCAGATCACAAAGCGAAATCAGTTCCAACCCTGACGGTCAATCATTAGACTCGGCGGTTAATCCCAGTTCAAGGCACAGCCCACGGAAAACATTGAAGGAAGATGAGCTCAGCGATTATCCCCCTCAATTGTCAACGAGCCCAGAATATCATCCAAGCTCTGGCGGCGAGGATGACTACGTGCCGAGAGAGTTCATTGAAACTAGGCTAGGCCATTCAAGTACATCTGACACGGGTGAATTCCAGGGTAACGAGATGGGGACACTATCCCAGGATTTATTGGACTGCAAACTCGAAGATGAACCAGGGCTAAATGGGAAAAGACCTGGCAAGGCTAAGCAGCGGCGCGCGCAGAAAGCCCAGCGCCCGACTGATCAAACTGGAGGTATCAAGTGTGCTTCATGCAATTCCACGTTTCCATCCAGAACTCAGCTGTTCTCCCATCTCAAGGAGTCAAACCACGCTCAACCCCCTTCTGCCGTCAAAAGACCTCAAAGGAGGAAAGCATAGTTCGCACAACCAAGTTCGACCTAGATTGCAGGGGATCTGGGAGTATGTACAAAAGCACCAATTTGCGAGTACTCACTCTCGCGTGGACAATCGTTATTTAGACCTATGAAATGAAATACACACAAACACGTAAACAAACCCAAAGGCGAGTCCATGTGCCACTGATGATTTCAGGATATGCCCTTGAGATCTTGATTAGATATAAAGTTACCCCAAACCAGCCTTGGAGTTTTTGACCACGTGTGCAACTGGCAAAAGGATTCCTTTGTTGTTAGAAGCCCCAAGAGCAGTACCTGTGCTCCATCCCATTTTTTCTAGCATGGCTCTCCCTTTATTCTCAACGCCTATTTCAGGCGCGGATGCGCCAACAATCTCGCCATCCATGTAAGAAACGGAGCCTCCAGGCTGGCCACGCCGAGACTTAGAGATATTGGCGACGTTTTGTTTCGTGGGCCTAGACTTGAAACTACCTGCTGATAGTATTCTGTTTATTTTCAAAACCGTCTTCTCGCTGTATTCTGGGGTGCGTGAAGTTTTGTGCAGGATCGGAAATCGCGAGGCCCCTTTCCCCCGTGATTTTGAGTTTAGAGATAAAGCATTCGCCAGATCGTGTATTACCTTCCTACGCTGCTTCGGCATGGGAGGGAGAGGCAGGCTAAATTTCCCATCTTTGTTAACCGCTTGCCGCGTTGTGCGTGTGGAGCAAAAGTACATACCTATTCCGTGGTGTGAGAAGGAATGTGCGTATTTCTGTTCTCAACTCTTCAGGTCCAATGCCATTTGCGTACTTGATGTTCAGATCTGCGTTGTCTATGTTCCGGCCTAACAGACCCCTAGAGCGAAGTTCTTCTCGCTTTTGCTTTCTCGTTTTCTTCTTTTCCCGATCATTTTGCCATGCTCTAACCAATTCCATCTCAAGCTCAGGATCAGAGAGCTCAAAATCGGGGACATGGCGCTTGGCTTTCGATTTTTTTCGAAGACTGGGTCTGTCGAAATCCATGACATCAAATCCATAATAAGGGTCCGATTCTAAGGCATCGGCGAATGCAGTTGCTGAGGCGAATTTATTTCCCATTTTTTCAGCAAGCCTCTGCTGGTTCAGGTTCCTTTGGCCTCGATCCTGTAAGGACAACTCCTCCAGAACATCTAATTCATCGAGATCCACATCAAACTCACTGTCGTAGGTGTTGCTTGACTGGCTTTCCATGTCATCTAGGGGGTCTGTGCTTTGGCGCTTGGGGGGTGTAGAGGTCTGCGATCTTTCCATGTCCTCTTCGTCCTCAGGGAGATACACATCGTCCATGTTTGATATGTAGTCGGTGAAGACATCGAATTCACCATCAAAGATATTGTCTGCATATTGTTTCTCGGGCTGCTGCTTTTGCGTGTCCGTGCATACGCTGCTATCCTTGATTGTTTTTGCCTCTTCAGATGACGTTGTCTGACAGCCATCCAGAGCTGGTGGTGTGTCATTGGCGGGCGTCTCAGCAGATGCTGTTGCAGACGGCTTGCTGGCAGTTTGACCTTTTCTCCTTGCCGAATCCTGGGAGTTGATATGTATTTCCGTGTGGTCATCTATAAGACGCGTGCTGGGTGCATTCCACTTTTTTCGGCCGTGGAACACTATTTCATCTTCGCTGGACTCATCCGATACGATATTAGTGATTGGATCTGCCATTCCCGTCTCCGGAGCAGCTTCGCCGATTAGGTCGATGAGAAATGGTGTGCCATCGTCCGTTATATTCGAGTCTATCGTTTGTACGGGCGTAGTAGTCGCGCTTCCTGTCACAGCCTGCGGTTCGTCGATTGTCCTGTTGACGCTTGGGGTCAGGTGTGGCAAGTCATGGTCCGTCGGTTGTAATGCCCCTGCGCTGACAAACTGCACTGCTTGGTGGCGGAGGAGAGAGCCAGGGCGCCATAGGTTGCGCCCTCCTGTGTTCCGTGCTTCTTCGTGCATGGTAAGGTGGGCTGTAGTAGAATGGCTGGTGAGGTGAGCCTGGTGTCGTCCATTGCGCAGGACAACATCGACGGGCGTCGTCTTGTTTCGTTTCTTATCCAGGGCCCTGCCCTTCTTGGTGCGGGGCATTTTGGTATTTGTTTTTTATCCTCGTTTCCCTTTTTCTGGGTAAGCGTAAAATACTTTGTACTCGATTCTCCCGGTAGCCCAATTGGGGATCCCGGGTTGGTGTGGTCAGTAGGTAGGTAACTCGGGCCTGTGTCGGGATTAAAGAGGGTAGGTAGGATGTCAGCAGGCGAGACCGGTTGGTTCGAATTTCTGCCGGCAGGCGGTGGGTCGGTTCACTTTACATGCTCCGTACTTCGACGAATGATCGGATTAACCAGCTTCCATGTACAGTACAGTACATACTGTAGTCTGTAGGGCTTAATGAAGGAAAACGCCAAGGATCATTCCAAATTTCTGGTATGATATCTCAGGGCAGTTAGTTATTAGAGCGATGTTTCGGTGCTTCTGCATACCCTTTTTGTAGGTAGGATATATCGCGATTCACCGATGATTCCGCGCTGGTGTTAATGACGTCTATTCCCATTGAGGGTCTCGGCCTCGTGACCGCCGGCACGGTGATGACCCCTCCCTCTCACTGGTGCCATCCATCCCTCGCTATTCTTTGGCCTTGGGGGGGTTTACTGTGCTTTTCCGTGACTGTGCTTGAATCTTATTCCGGCGCTTCCCTTGCTCTTGTTGCTTTCCTCTGGTGGTCGCTTTGTGTCAGTATAACGCCACCTTGACGGGGTAATATATATTTCTAGTCACTACCTACGGAGGTACTGTACACCATACCCACCAACCGAGTATTATCACGCCGTAGCCAGGAATATACGTCATCCAGGCAGCACATTGTACCCGCGAGGAACGTGAACATGAATAATGTCGATATAGGGCGATGTGGTAAGCGCATCGTTCAGTATTTATGGGACCCCGAACCTAGGAACGATGAGGACCCAGATGCCGTGATCTGGTGTCTAGGGACAGCGTACTCTCCTGGCCAGGAATACGCCTCGCCACAGCCGAAGTTCAGTAAGTCTGGATAGTAACACCCACACGATCTACTGCAGCCGGCAAGAAGGGTCACTGACACATGTGGACTGGATAGGTCCGGACAGGCCAAATCAGTCCAAGTCATCCAACCAAGATACAGCCCATGGCTGGCCCGAGGGGTTTCTGCAGGACTTTGAGTCGAGGATTTGGATGACATATCGATCGAACTTCACCCCCATACCTAAAGTCGACAGTCCCGATGCTAAACCCGGAATGACACTGTCCGTACGACTAAGAAGCCAGCTGATGGAACCGGAGGGGTTTACTTGCGACACAGGATGGGGCTGCATGATTAGATCTGGTCAGAGCCTCCTGGCCAATACTCTATTGATCTTGCTTCTGGGCCGCGGTATGTGGTTTACAACGCACAAATGTCTACGGAACTGATAGCGTGCCAGACTGGCGCCGAGGAAATGGAACCGATGAAGAAGTTCAACTGTTGAGGCTATTTGCCGATCATCCAGACGCTCCATTGTCGATACACCGATTTGTCGAACACGGGGCTCAGTCTTGCGGCAAATACCCCGGGCAATGGTTTGGGCCTTCGGCAACCGCCAAATGCATCGAGTATGCTTTCTCCCGGCCCTAACAGCATTTGAGTCGGAGGACTAAGAAGCAAAACAGGGTCCTATCCGATCGATGCGAAGATTTGAAGCTTAAGGTCTATGTCAGCAACGAAAGCTCTGATATTCATGAAGATAGCCTCCAGAAAGTAGCCCGAGCTACTTCGGGTGCTTTCCAACCGACGCTGATACTCGTAGGAACGAGGCTCGGAATAGACCACATCACACCAGTCTATTGGGAAGCCCTTAAGGCTTCATTGCAACTACCTCAATCAGTAGGGATCGCAGGGTAAGCATCGACCGACCCGCTAATACTTCAAGTGAAGCACACGGACGAAATACTGACGTATCTCCTGTTATTAGCGGACGCCCAGCAGCATCCCATTATTTTGTTGGCGTCCAAGGTTCAAACTTCTTCTACCTTGATCCTCACAGCACCCGCCCTGCTGTTCCTCACCACGAGATTCAAGTGCCCTACTCGAGTGAGGAAACCGATACATATCACAGCCGTAGACTGCGGCGAATTCACATCACGGACATGGACCCAAGTATGCTCATAGGCTTCCTGGTTCAGAATGAGGAGGATTGGCAAGACCTGAAGGGTCGCGTCGCGTCAGTCCAAGGAAAGCCGATCATCCGTGTTCTCGAGGGAACGAAACCTGATATTTATCAGGGAAGACAAGAAGCGCTCGATGAAGTGGAATCGCTCGACGAAGCTGAATAGATACCAGGCACAATTTGATCCAAACGGCACAAATATATCAACTCTTTGCAACTCCTCGATCGCTCTAGACTAGTTAGCATCACGAAATTCATACCTGTACAAGGGACCATGATTTTGAAAGTGATTTCGAATTCCTAAGAGGCCGGCTGCAGCCATAACCCCAGAGAACCGTGTTATGTTACACCGCGTTCACGTCTCGAATAAAACCATAAAAAACATTTGGCCCAAAGGGAAAATAAAATAAAAGCCATCCCATGACACATTAGAAAATCCCACGAACACCCTGTGACCCACCAACCTCAAAACCACGGTTGATAAGAGGCAATAAAAGAAAACAATCCTGCGCACAAAACAAAAGGAAAAAGAGAAGAAACAACCCCAGCGATAACTTATTTGGCAGAAGAAGAGTACTTCGTCACGGCCTTCGTGCCCTCCGAGACGGCGTGCTTGGCCAGTTCACCGGGCAGAATGAGCCTCACAGAGGTCTGGATCTCCCTTGACGAGATAGTGGATTTCTTGTTGTAAGCAGCCAGCTTCGAGGCCTCGGTAGCCACACGCTCGAAGATGTCTATGGAATTCATCAGTACACTGCCGGATCAGATAAAGGGAGGGGAAGACCAACCGTTGACGAAGGAGTTCAAGATGGACATGGCGCGAGTGGAGATACCAGTATCGGGGTGAACCTGCTTGAGCACTGCACATTTCGTTAGTCTCATGTAACTGACACCGGATGATCTGCAGACCAAGACGTACCCTTGTAGATGTAGGAAGAGTAGGTCTCCTTTCTGGTCTTTCCACGCTTCTTCTTCTCGCCAGAGGCAGCGGCGGCGGTCTTCTTGCCGGCTTCCTTCTTCTCAGCGGGGGCCTTGCCGCCAGCGGGGGCCTTGCCACCGGTGCTGGGCTTCTTCTCAGCGGCTTTGGGAGGCATTATGGTCGGTTGGTAAATGTGGATTGAAAGAGGTTGTTGAAGGTGAGAGTGGTGGAAGAAACGGTTAACGTCGAGCGTAGCTGGTGGATGATGGAGATGGAATGGACAGGAGGATAAGAAAGTTGGAAACGCGGTGACGAGGGAGACGCGCTACTTATACCGGCGTGCCAAAGCCCAGTTGATCCTGAGGTGCACAAAAGAAGAGGAATTTCAATACGGTAATGGATGCGTATGATCTGTATGATTAAGGGGGGCGGAACGCGTCGGGGGCCATAGAAAATCGGGCAGGATCACGCCAAGGTTACCGTACGGGTCCGTACGGCCGGGATGGGGAGGCACGGCTAGCCTGATGTGGGCGACCCGCATACCGCGAAGGCTGGGAATCAAAGCAGCGACCGCGCTGCCAAGCGGTGGGAGCGCCGGATCCTGATCTACCTGGTGATTGGCCAGCCCCGCTAAGCGAGAGGGTGATCTGAAGAGCGTCTAGCCGGCCCAACGTCACCCTCGGCGCGTCGTTATAAATGTCCTTTGCTCCCTCGCGCTGGCCATTTATCTTCGACACCCTATCCTAATCATTACCATCTGCCTCTCTTCGCCCAACGCGTATTTCATCGCTCTCATCTCTTCAACCCTTTCATCCCCACCCACCGCAAAAATGACTGGAGGCAAATCTGGAGGCAAGGCCAGCGGCAGCAAGAACGCGCAATCGTATAGTCCCCTCCCCCACTGCGATATCTGGTGTCCTTGGCATCTTATTGGAGTATCTTATCTAACCGATTCATCTGCACAGGCGTTCCTCCAAGGCTGGTCTCGCGTTCCCTGTCGGACGTGTCCACCGTCTTCTCCGCAAGGGTAACTACGCCCAGCGTGTTGGTGCTGGTAAGTTCTGCTCTTCTCGACTGGTCGTCGAATGCATTCTGATCGCGTTTAGGTGCCCCTGTCTACCTTGCCGCCGTGCTTGAATACCTTGCTGCTGAGATTCTGGAGTTGGCCGGTAACGCCGCTCGCGACAACAAGAAGACTCGTATCATCCCCCGTCATCTGCAGCTCGCCATCCGCAACGATGAGGAACTGAACAAGCTCCTCGGTCACGTCACCATTGCACAGGGTGGTGTTCTGCCCAACATCCACCAAAGTAAGTTTCAACCTTGCCATCGGTTCCCCACAAGGAGACGGCGATGCTAACCCCGCGTTCTCAGACCTTCTGCCCAAGAAGACCCCCAAGGCCGGCAAGGGTGGTGCTAGCCAGGAGCTGTGAGCTGTTTTCTTTCATGTTTGGGATTTGTCTTTCGGCGCGGTTTGGTTTTCATTGATGTGATAACGGGGTTCTGGACTGGGCACCTTTATGGCTCTGCGTTTCTGTTCTAATTTTTATGGTTGTACATTATGTCTACGGACATGGAATGATACCGGCACTTCTTACGGATCGAGACCTAGGAGACAGTCACATTCTGACTGTCATCCACGGAATGATAAGATTATGTGTTTCAAACCTGATTTAACCATTATGTAGAGCTTTTGTATATTGTTTTTCCAAGTCAAATTCTACATGGTTTCATGCTACGATGAGAGCAGTTCTCATACTGCGGTCCCGCCAGGTATGGTCCGTTTGAGATCAATCCATTCACTTCGAATTCTCTTTATAAACTAGGTATTGCACAGTGGGTTTGGTTCGCATCTAGGATTAATGGCTGCCCGAGGCATCTTATGCCGGTGTTAGTTCAAACTTTGCAAATGGTTCGACAGTTGACGTACAGGGCAGTATGCGTGCAGGCAGGTTCCGCTCATATTTATTGCCTAGAAAGATGATCAGTATCCAGTCTCAGATCATGGCTTTGGAAAAGGTCGAGAACATACCACCAGGGGCAGTGGGCGCTCTGTAGGGATCGGGATGTTTCCAGTTCTCTAGCAATTTCTCTGTCTCACGCAGGAGCACCTTGGAGATGTAGCCATTAGCAAGGTTGCGTGGAAAGCATTTGGCTATGTAAGAGAGTTTAAGCCCACCTTTTGCTGGCGAGGATCGCGCACATCCTTGTTTGCCTCGAAGAGTGACCGGATGTATACTGCCTGTCCGCGCCACAGCTGCCTGTGAACTGCCCAGTCAAGCGCGAGCTTTAGCGACCGACGATAGAGAGAACTGCGCAAGTAAAAACAATAGTGATAATAATTAGTTCCTTGTTCATCGCAGATTTGCCATTGTTTTCATAGTCAACGTACGTGACAGCGCTGGTAGACATAATGAACGGGCTGGAGCCGAGTGGAGGATTTTTGACGACAGTTGATTTTTGTTTTTTCCCGGTGGTCAGGTAGCTGTATAGACAGGTATTGCCAATCCTGCCGCCGACTACTTATCGCTCAATTGCGGTGGTGCTTCCCAGATGCTACCTTAGGGGAGTCTCTTGTCTTTGCCGGACGAGGAATTGCCCGGGCGGTGTTTCCGGTCCACTTGAATAACGTAATAACAATACTCCGGCCGTCATTCGCCGGGTGCAGGACTCCAGGCGTGCAGGGAAATTCCGGTAGTTTCGGCCCGGTTTGGAGCTTCCAAGTCTTGTCATCCATCCTCTTCTTCTTCGTTCATTTCGCTGCCCTGTAACAACGGCAAAGTTTTGTTTTTGCTACAAGCTCACCTGCCACCAAAATCCAACATTAGCTGGGTTGCTCTCGACCTCCGTTCCTTTGCGCATTGATTCCAGCGAATCCTGGTCATCATGGCTTCTCGATTACCACTTCCCCGTCTGCCCGAACAGCGCCTCAGGGCAATCCCTCGGGTCGCCCATGGCTCTCGCTACCTAAGTACTGTTGGCCGCAGGAACATCACTTCGCCTGCACTCTGCAGGCATCTCAACCGGTCCAACAGATCCTCCACCAGCCCACTGCAAGTTCCCGTCTCAGGGTAAGACCGACCTTTTTCTTCTACGACTTTTTCCGCCTGGAGGGGGTATTAATGAGAGAGTTATGGAGAAGGCGAAACAGTGCACTTGAGCTGACACGCTCCAGAGCTCCCCGGTTCGATCTCGGATTCTTTGGACGCCACCAGGTCCGGACTTATGGTAAAACGTCGCCTTACTCTTTGCGAATTATAGCTAGCTAACTGCAGAACAGCGGACTCCGTTGTCAAGGTTCCTCAGATGGCAGAATCGATCACGGAGGGTACATTGAAACAATTTTCGAAACGTATGGTTATAAGGAACCCCCTCCACCAAATGCTTCTTTCTTTCTTTGCTATTGTCGAGCCGTGTATTTACTTGTCTTCAAGAGGTTGGCGATTATGTCGAACGTGATGAAGAGATAGCGACCATTGAGACGGACAAGGTAAGCAATCCGTGCATGGAGCCTGTTCCAATTATGTGGCATGGCTGCATTGGGTGTAGCACTTGCTCACAAGCAACAGATCGATGTTTCCGTCAACGCACCTGAATCGGGCACGATCAAGGAACTCCTCGTGAACGAGGAAGATACTGTGACTGTCGGCCAGGAACTTGCCAAGCTGGAACTGGGCGGTGCCCCTGAAGGGAAGAAGGACGAACCTTCCCAGGAAAAGAAAGAGCCTGCCGCTGAAAAGCCCAAGGCACCAGCCGAGCCTGCGCAAGAGACGAAATCAACAGAGAAACCCCCTTCTTCGGAAAAGCCCGCGGCTCCTGCATCTGAGAGCAACAAGAAGCCCACGTCCGAAGCCTCTCAGCCTCCAGCTTCTGAGGCAGCCAAGGCCAGCCCTGGCGGTCGTGATGAACGGCGGGTGCGTATTCCCTCGGTCCTTTAGCAGTGGGCATTTTGCATGCATGCTAACCTGCAGTCCACTCTACAGGTCAAGATGAACAGAATGAGATTGCGCATTGCCGAGCGCTTGAAGCAGTCCCAGAACACCGCTGCCTCGCTTACTACTTTCAATGAGGTCGACATGTCATCTCTTATGGACTTCCGGAAACTATACAAGGATGATGTCCTCAAGAAAACTGGCGTGAAACTTGGCTTTATGAGCGCCTTCTCCCGTGCCTGTGTTTTGGCCATGAAAGATGTTCCTGCTGTTAATGCATCCATTGAGGGCCCTAACGGCGGTGATACCATTGTGTACCGTGACTACGTGGACATCAGTGTGGCTGTCGCTACCGAAAAGGGTCTTGTCACCCCTGTGGTGCGGAACGCCGAAGCTATGGATCTCGTTGGTATTGAGAAGGCCATTGCGGATCTCGGTAAAAAGGTCTGTGATGGAGATGAGCCATTCTAGGGAGCCATTCTAGGGATCGCGCTAATGACCGAATTCTTACAGGCACGTGATAACAAGCTTACGATCGAAGATATGGCTGGTGGTTCTTTCACTATCAGCAATGTAAGCATACCTGCTCGTGACGGCTTGGTGGTTTGACTGAACCCGCACTAACCTCACATAGGGCGGCGTTTTCGGTTCCCTGATGGGCACACCGATTATCAATCTGCCCCAGACAGGTATGAGAGCCCCGTCGCATGAGTTCTATGGATTTCAGTCTGACCTTTCCCCTTCTCTCTTCTTTTCTTTAGCTGTTCTTGGACTGCATGCGATCAAAGACAAGCCCGTCGTGGTCAATGGCAAAATTGAAATTCGCCCCGTATGTTGTTCCGGCCCCTCGTGCTTAGCCTACCTCTAACACCACAGCTAGATGATGTACCTTGCTCTCACTTATGACCATCGTCTCCTGGATGGCCGGGAGGCGGTTACGTTCCTCGTTAAGGTTTGTGAAATGCCTCACTTGAATGCTTTGGGGGTTCTATGCACTGATCACTTCAATCACAGATCAAGGAGTATATCGAGGACCCTCGTCGCATGTTGCTCGGCTAAATGCAACGACGAAACCCTGTTTGGTCCATGTGGTATGTGTCTACAAATAATGACAAACCTCTCTGTTCTGTTCTGGACCATGTCGGGTCTTCATGTACATTATCAGCCTGTGGATAGGGGCAATGTGGAGAGAGGGCGAGATAGGAGGGAAATGAAAAACCATATACACCTGCTTTGTGCCATCCTAGGGAACTTCAATCGACGGTATGCATGTGCTACACAAGGCCATATGTCATCTAAATCCCACTCGCTCCTTCAACCGGTTCGTTTCAGCGCGACTTAGTCCCTGGAGTTGGCCTCGCTCGAGCTGGACGAGTACCGGGGCGTCCAATCCTTCTATCAGGTTGGATAGAAAATCAACAATCGCATCCTGGATGTTCGGTAGGGGCATTTCCCGAGACGACGATTCTACCTGGACAGCCAGCGTGCTTCCCATCGGCGGTGGCCAGTAATTTGCCATGTCGATCCCCACTTGTCTCGTCAGTACCGTATTGAGGCTATCGACCGCTTTGAGAAGTTCTTGATCGAGGTTCTCCGATGTCCTCTCAGACACTGGTATTGCTTCGAGAGCGGCCTGCATGATTAGCCGCGCCGTTATTCGTCTTTGCATTCCATGGTGTATTTGGGTACGTGCGTTGTTGCAAAGTAGTATGAATTGGGTTACGATTTCGCGGAGGGCGGGTGGCCTGCCACGGCCATTCGCATCATCCCGTTTCGGGCAGACTTGCCAATGTCCAGCAAAAGAACGTGCATCCACAGAAGATGGAGACTGCGCCGTGGGCCAGGCATAGCGAAGGAAGTTGCGCATAAAATCAAAAACCTGGAGTTTCGTGCGGAGATCATCGGGGATTGATTCGGTGTCTTGGAAAGTCAATAAAAAGGCTTGGGCGGTTAGTGTGATCCACCGGCAAATTGTTTTCCGTGCAAGGGACCTGTTCTGGTGCATACTGTCGATCATATCTTGCGACCAAGTGACGCTTTCCGCCTCTCTAGTGTATAGCAGGCTACTTATAGCGGTGCATAATATGTAGTCCAGGATCATCAGATCCACTTCGGATTGGGTGTTTGGGTCCGCTCTGTCCGCTCTGGGACAATCCATTGTAAATTGGAGTAAACCACAGTGAGAATCATGGCCTAGGAGGAGATTTCGTCCGGCAATCAGCCAATGACTCGGGGAGGGTAGGAGGAAGAGAGGCCGGCAATCCTCTTCCAGGTAGTCTTTTGGGTACCTTCTTGTTTTTCTCCTCACGAGTGTTGCGCTCCGAGAGAAGTGCGTGAGTGATTAGTCAGCGACCGGTCGCGGCGATCGGGCTTTTCTGCGTCATGACGTCAGATCCACGTTATCGCAGCGCCATGAGGGGAAAGTCGATGGCACTCAGTAGTGTATATATAGATAGTGATGCATGTGTTTGCTAATATGATATTCTAGGATCTGCTTTGTGCTCACCAGTAGGTATGTGGCGGATAGTGACTCGGGATCGAATATAAATATCTATCTATATGCGGCTTACTCTTGTCTGTAAGTCAGGGTCTCTCTCTCTCTATATATACCAAGTACGGATCACGTAGACTCGTATACTATCTTACTGATTCCACCCCTCCCCTCTCAATGAGGCCACGTGATGCAGCAGTAATTGACATGTCGTCATCAAGGCGCATTCCCTTCAATTGTCTTCTTTGTTTGACCAGCCACTACACATACTAGCTGCAGCAACCGCGTAACCTACGCTATATCCATTCCCTGGTAACCTCCACGCTCACTCCCACAACGCAAGTCGCCGTCGTATGCCTAAGAGGCCCAGGACAACACCGATACTCGGAGCCGTAAGGAGATTCATATCTATGGCTTGGTATTGCTCAGGCTCAACCAACACGGAGTTGATTGAGAACCTCTCCAAGACGGGACTAATTAAGAATGAAAGAGTGAAAAAGGCGATGATGGGGGTAAGAGAGCTTCACTCCTTGAACCCAGCAGACCATATATCGAATGCCGTCAATCTTGAATCAGCCGAGATTCTGATCTCTAGAAACCAGGTCGATCGAGCCCATTACGCGCCCTCGAGGCCCTATTCGGACTCACCGCAGCCCATAGGCCATGGCGCCACAATATCAGCCCCCCACATGCACGGCCACGCTTGCGAGCACCTCATTGAATATCTCAAACCGGGCTCGCGCGTCCTGGACATAGGTTCTGGCTCCGGATATCTAACACACGTCCTCGCAAATCTGGTGGCGGGGCCTTCGTCCCAGGACGGCACCAATGGCCAGGTCGTTGGCCTAGAACACATACCGGAATTGGTGGACCTGGCTACTAGTAATATGCGCAAGTCCGACCGAGGTCGAGAGTTTCTCGATAGCGACGTGGTCAAGTTTGTTGCAGCCGATGGGCGCCTGGGATGGCAAGAAAGCGCCCCATACGATGCCATCCACGTCGGCGCAGCCGCGGCGACTCTTCACCCCGTGTTGGTCGAGCAGCTCCGTGCGCCGGGACGGATGTTCATCCCTGTAGACACGGAGAACGACGGAGGTCTTCTCGGCAATTTGGGCTCAAGTGGAGGCCAGTTTATCTGGGTAGTGGACAAAAAGGCCGATGGGTCGGTTCATAAGGAAAAGGTGTTTCCCGTTAGCTACGTGCCATTGACCGACCGTCCCGGGACATGATTCCCCCCTCCCCCCCTCTGTCTTCTTTTGTTTGATTCGAGTGTACGCGCATGGCAAGAAGGGGAGAATGAACGGAAGTACAGTTAATCATTTTACCTCAGGCAGCCCGTGAATCATAGTATCATACTTTACACTGTATTCTTCGGCAAACTATGGTCGTTGAATGGGGTAAAATTAAATAGGCACGAATCAAGGGTAGAAGTGTACGCGGCCTTTCCGCCCAGCCTCTCCGCAACTAGTCATACAAATGTATAACTATGGGAGACACTAGCGAAAAGGGAAGCCGCCAGGAAAATTGAATCCCTGGCCCGAGAACTTGAACTGTGGCCCACCACCTTGCTGAAAGAAGAATTGCTGCCCGCCCGAGCCGAATGGGTTTCCTTGGAACGGATGTCCCCTCTGAGATTCGTGGTCATTCGGGTCATCGCCGCTGTCGTAGCGCGCCCTCAATTCAGGGTCGGATAGGACCTCGTACGCCTCGTTGATGGAGGCCATCTTCTTTTCAGCTTCCTCCTTTGTGACGCCCTGAGAGACAGCCTTATCAGGATGGTGTTGCTTGGTTAGCTGGCGATAAGCTCGCTTGATTGTGCGCTCATCGGCGTCCCGACTGACAGCCAGGACTTTGTAGTAGTCCTTTTGTTTCGAGCGTTTTAGCAATACCTGGGCCTGTTGCAACATCTGTTGGACATCCTTGGAACCGGGGTGGTGCTCCTTGGCGGTGTTTAACATGCGAATGGCGTCCTCAAAGCGCTCGTCGTCGATAGCGACCTGACTGCGGAACAATAGCGCTGGCAGTGAGTTGGGATTTGACTCAAGCGCCTCGGAGCAATAGGGAGTTGCCCGCTTGAACAAGCGTGCCTGAGACTGCATGTTAGCTGGTGCTATTGCCATGTGTGTTCGAGAGGGCCACAAACCTCGCGGTAGGCATCACAAGTCTGTTCTACCAATGACGCATAGAGATTGTCGGGAGCCGTGCGATGAATATGTCCGGTCTCCCTCCCAAGCGCCACGTCCTCCTTCACATCACCAAGCAGACCACTTTCATCCCCTACACCGACAAGCAGATTGATGGCATTATTGAATTTGCGCGAATTAAACGCATCCTGTAGCTTCTGTAGTCGCTTGAGTAGGCTCTTTTCATTTCGGTAGAGGCGGTTGCACGGTTTTGAATCGGGGTCGGAATGAAGGCACTTTCGAATCTGTGCGATCCCCCGCTCGCTGTCTCCCAGGGAATAGAACAGCATCGAGGATATTTGTAGATGCGGCTCAACCAAGCCGGGTGAAATTAGCAATACGTGGGCTAGATCGCTAATCCCTTCTTCTATCTCACCCTTCTCAAACCGGCAATGCGCCCGGGTTTGTCGCAATCCTAGGGAGCCGCTCGCCTTTAGAACGGCCACGTTTGCCTGATTGATGCAGGTGTCCCAGTCGCCATTCTCCTCTGCCTGGTGCGCCTGAAGTGCCGCATCCCGCGCATCCTGAAGTTCTTGATAGTCCGGAGAAGATTGCTTGCCGGCCTGCTCCAGATCAGCCAGGGCACCGGTCCAGTCAGCAGAGTTGGCCCGAAGACGGGCGCGCTGTAAGAGAGCGCTTTCGAAGTCCGGCTTCAATTGTAGAACACGGTCAAAATCGCCGAGGGCATGAGAGCTTTTGCCCAGTGATAAGTACGCGGCACCCCGCTGGAAGATTGTAAGGTAGTTAGTGGGATCCCTTGAGACCGCTGCGTCGAAGTATAGCAAAGCCTCACGGGGTGAGCCACTGGCGAGATTAGTCTTCGCAGAAGCGACCAATGATGCCAGTGGAGTGTCTGGCGGGATTTGCGAAGGGGTCAGGCCATGGACAGCCGACAAGAAGGCAAGAAAGGTGGTCAAAGAAACAAGCATCATGAGCGAAGTCCCCTAGATTTGCGACGTTAAAGAAAGTTTTAGGGGAGGCCGAACATAGCAATTAATTATGTTAAGGAAACAGATTGATAGCGGCGAGGCCGTTTGGTAAGCAAGAGAAAATGAGCGAGAAGAGAGAGAAATGGCAAAGTGTTTACATGACCTTGGCTAAGGTGGTCGTTTATGATGGAGGGCGCCGAAGTATAGAGAAGGCCGTCGCAAGTCCTGAAGGAGGCAGTCTGGCCTTTACCGTCCCGTACGACATTACCGTATCGTAACTTGAGGCCACGTGATCGGCCGTGCGCCCGGAGTCCCGACATGCCTGTTGATCGTCTCCCCTCGGGACATCGTCCTACGATGTTTTCTTCGAGCGCACCAGGGATCATGTGGAGGGCCCCATGGGTGTGCTCTCAGTGTCTGCTGCGCTCTGCCCGAGTCCCTCTAGCCCGGTGGCCCCCGGCACAGCGCCGACGCCTGAACACAAGTATGGCATTTCTTCGCATCACCGTTGTACACCCCCAATCGAGCTGATCGAGTGTATGTTTTTTCTCATAGTTCCGGACTCAAATATCTCCCCGGCACTCTTTACACGGGCTCGCGTTCTTGCAACAGAACATTCCGCACTCTCGACGCGCCTGGCTGAAGTCTTTGATACCAAAACCGCGAGACGAGCCGGCGAGCTAGCACCGGTTGCGAAATCTATACAGGAATGGGATGATGCCAACGAGGTGCGCTTGCGCTCTACTGATGGAGAAGCACAGAGCATAACTGGATACCAACCGCTGACACCAGCTTTTCTAGTCCATATCAGAGCTGCAGACCCTGCTCAATGACCCAGAGACCGACGTGGAGCTAAGGACTCTAGCACTTGAGGACTTGGAAACCAGTAAGAGGGCCTTGTCAGTCATATCCGATAACTTGAAGCAGGCTCTTGTTCCCCGGCATCCTTTCGCCACTCTTCCATGTCTTCTCGAGATTCGTCCTGGCGCCGGCGGAGATGAGGCCGGCCTCTTCGCTTTCGAAGTCTTCAGAATGTACATTGCCTTTTGCTCGCATCGTGGTTTTCGATCAAGCGTCATGAAATTAGAAGTGGGGGAGGGCTCGGCGGAGGATCAGCTGAGTGAAGCAGTCATAGAAATCGAAACGGATGGAGCCTATGACGTTCTGAGAACTGAATCGGGAGTCCATAGGGTACAGAGAGTACCTGCCACCGAAACCAAGGGGCGGACGCACACCAGTGCCGTGAGCGTGATGGTTCTTCCTAGCTTCCCAGAGACAGGAGGCGGCTTGGATGGCGCCCTCAACGTTGAGGACCCAAATAGTGATTACTATGTCGATCCTCAGGAAGTGCGCGCCGAGAAAATGCGGGCTGGCGGTGCTGGCGGACAGCATGTGAACAAGACGGAATCAGCCATTCGTTTGACTCATATACCGACAGGAATTTCGATCTCAATGCAGGAATCTCGATCGCAGCATGCTAACCGTAAGAAAGCATGGCAAATTTTGCGAGCGAGGTTGGCAGAAGCTAGGCAGACGGCGAGGGAGCAGGAGATGATGGAGATGAGAAGAGGAATATTAGGGGGCGTAGCCCGAATGGGCCGTGGTGATAAAATCCGCACATACAACTATGGTCAGAATCGCTGTACGGATCACCGCAGTGGCATCACCGTCCATAACTTGGATGGCATCTTGGACGGTGGTGAAGGACTTGATACTGTCATGGATAGTGTACGGGCCTGGCTTACTGACCAAGAGATAACAGCCTTGGCCGCTGAAGAAGTAGCAAAGAACGCCCCTAAGAAGAAATAGAGACACCGGGCCTCTGTGCCAACCCCTCCCCGACACTCATACTTTTACTCAACAATAATTCACCCAACAATGAGATGCATGCTTTGCTGATGTTGGGATGTCATGTACAGATTGCTTATTATATCGTTCGCAGCGCGTATAACTGACTCTAAATTTTTTCTCTCTCCTTCTAACAGTGTTAGATATACTTTCTCTCCGGATCGACGGTGTCCAGCGCCTCCATCGTCTTTTCATACCTAGTATAGTGAATCTGTTAGCTGGCGAACGAGAGCAGATATTAGACTTAGGCTGGACAGACATCGTAAACACTATCCCTCCACTCATAATTAGCCTTGCTAGTCGGGGCATGGCTCCTGACCACAGCGTAAGAACCCCCTCGTCTTTGAAGATTCTTGCCGCACAGACGAAGCTGTTTTTGTAGTTCTTGCTCGCCTCAAGCGATTGCATCCTAATACCCGTCAGTGGCCAGCAACGCACGAGTCTCCTTAAGCTGTGGTCACTAACCTGGTTTTAACTGTATCAAGGGGTTGAGTGACATAACTGTAGAAGAAACGTTAGTACCCACGGACAGCATGGGGCGTGTGCAATTCAGCCAGAACAGGGGTAGATGGTGACGAACACCGTTATAAGACCCGCAATGCCACCAATGGCGAAGGTACTCGCAGTTCCTAGCTTTTCACCCGGCGCAACGTAGCCCTCCGCCAACTGTTTCAACATGGTATAACTCGAAAACCTTGTCGCCGAATTGGCTGCCTGCCTGGCCGTTGTAGGCACAAATCCCTGGAAAAAGCCGCGAATGCCTCGCTCCTGGAAGATCACCTTACTGCCATGTAAGAAACCGCGCATACGAGGGTTGGCGGATTTTCGGTCATCGATCCTGCATTGATTCCACTGTCAGCACTACCTTCGGTCTTCTTCCTCCGTCTCAAGTCGGCAGGCAGGGCGAGATAGACTTATTCGGGATGGTAACAGACAATTGGGTCTTGATGCTCTCAAACGGTGTCACTGCCAAAAGAGACTCGGTAAATCCAGCCCCGAACCCGGCAATCACGGTCCTTGGGCCGGAGATCTTGCCACTTTCATCTTGCAAGAGAGATTTGATCTTGTCAAAAGCAACAAACCCTGTCCACAAATAACGGCGTGAATATGATGATATACAATAGGGCTAGGCAAAACTTACGAATGCCAGCCTTAAGAGAGTTCCCGATGATCAGTGTGGTGCACCCGGCATACCACTGCTTGCCGAACGGCGGCCATGGTAGTTTCTTGGAATCATGTAGTCTGCGATTGAGTTGTGACCGGGTCTTTGCGACTTCAGCATATGCGTATTAGTTAAACCCAGATAACCGCGGATCGGCCAAGACCGTACATTCTGCTGGATAGGTTATCGCTGTAGACGGGTGATTAGCATTTGTTTGTTAACCACAATGACGCCGGGTGACTCTTACCTATTTCCACCGCACCCGCACTCGAGCCGGCGATAATAGATCGCAGACTGCTGGGCTGTATACAGTAAGCGAGAGGTCAGAAGCTCAATTAAGGAGAGAATTTGGGGAAAGCTGCTCCCCAGGCTGACATACCTTGCGCGTCTGATCCTTCTCCGTAGCAGACATTGTGCATGCAAAGCCAGGGCGTGACAGCGACAGGCACGGAGATGGAAGAGCAGGGGGCGTGCCCGAGGTACGGCGGATACCAGGCCGACTTCGGTACGGAAGGCAAGAAAGACATCTCATGCAACTCCGCAGACCCCGTGCGCCTACTCGGCTCAAGTGCCAAAAGAACAAGAACATCAATTCGGAGGATTTATTTGTCTTTGCATTGGTTTAATGCTACTTAAATACTAGTATGGGTCTACTAATACTCTCTGTCCTAAGTGGCAGCATCCGAACCAATTCGAAAATCCCCCTTCTTTTTCCGGTTTTCTTCATCTTGTTTTTTCTTCTTTTTTTGTTTTTGTTTTTTCTTTTCTCTTCAAAAAATGATCATAGTTCGCCACTTCTGCTTCTTACCCGCTGATCTGATCGGATCCCAAATGGTGGTTTTCATGCCGACGTTGGCCAAGGGGCCACTTCGCCCCAATTCCAAGTTCGATGATCTTGTTGCGGAGAAAGATTGCACAAACGACAAGGTGCAGACTTAGACAGTCACATCCCACGAGTAAAAAACGCCGATCGACGAAGTGTAGAACTGCCCAGATCAAGTCGAGGTGTAATCAGCATATAAGCTGCGAGAATTCGGGGCACACCTGGGAAATCCCTCATGGCTGCCAATGTACCCGAACGGAGCGAGCAACAGTAAGGGAAGGCGCATGAGAAAGAGGCGGAGAGTCAACATAAAAACAAACAGGTGTAGCGGTGCCTGACGCGAAAGGATAGCAGTGAGTAGCGTTGAAACAAGCAGAACCGTAGAAGATTGCTCGGGAATCCCCATGGCCTTGGCCATTCCGGTGGAGAGCTTTGGAAACAACTCAGAGCAATGTAACATAGGGAGCAGAGCACGACGAAAATCTCCGAAGCCTGAGTGGAAGAAAGTGACGACTGGCCGATGGATTTCACCTGAACACCACTTCCAAACGCCAGAAACATGTCATGAATAACGCCAATTGTGCTTCGGCAAAACACAGAATGCGGTGATGAATCATATGTACAAAGCTAAAGGGTCGATAACGCAGCCTCAAGGAAAACGTTGCTGTAAATTGACCAGAACGAGACGAACTCCAAAGAGTAGGGGAGAGAAAACTGAATGGCACATGGAAGCATAAAAAAACGACTTCAAGAGGAAGGGCGGAATGGAAGACAAAGAAAGTGGATTATGATACAGATCACATCATATTTATCATGCCACTGGAACAAAGTTAAGGTTTGAGGAAGCGAATCTGAGTAGTATGTCTAGTCCAGTAGAAGGTGGCCTGGAAGAAATCAATGAACAATGTCTTGCCGGCCAGAGATGAGCTAGCATGTTAAAGAAGTGTAATAAGGCTTGCTCGACACACAATGTGGCTTTCGTTCTCTAAGACACTTGCGCTGCTGGGGGTTTACCACCCTGCTGCTGACTGTGAGGAGCGTTAAGCTTATTTGTTTCGTTCTGCACATTGCGGCGCTGACCCTGCCCTCGACCTCCTCGGTATGAGCCTCGCCCTCGGCTAAATTGATAGTGATTGCCATTGGAGTGATGGTTGTGGCGACGATCCGAAGGGCCCTGATTATAAGCTGTGCTTGCTGCCGGGTTTGCCGGTGTAGGGTTTGCAATAGGGCGAGGGATGGTGTCCGGCGAATCGTATACATAGAGCTTCTTGTCGATGTTTTGCGGAATGGGCTGGATTTCAGTCCCCAGTTCTTGCTCAATCTTATACAAATTGAACCGGTCATCCCAATTGATAAGATTGATCGCGAGACCCAAGTGCCCAAAACGACCGGATCGGCCAATTCGGTGAAGGTAGGTCTCGGCGTTTTTGGGAAAGTCAAAGTTAATGACGACATTTACAGCTTGAATGTCAATACCACGGGTCAGCAAGTCAGAGCAGACAAGGTTGCGGCAGACACCGTTTCGGAAGTCGTGGAAAACCCGGTTGCGGTGTTGTTGGAGCATCCTGGCGTGTGAGTAGAAGCAGGAATAACCCAACTCTGTGATTTTTTTGGCAAGCAGTTCCACTCGATTCGTTGAGTTGCAGAAAATAATCGATTGGTTAATTTGCAACTTGGAGAAGAGTGTGTTCAGACAGTGGACCTTTTGTTTCTCCTCAACAAATGCATAGTACTGAGTGATACCGCGGAGAGTGAGTTCGTCCATCAGGTTGATTTCGTAGGGAGTGCGCATGTGTTTATCCTGTGGTTCCAAGCGTCAGCCAACCAAAGTTCACGAAGAGAACATGTAAGATTTACCTTGAATGACTTCACAATCAAAGGGAACGTGGCACTGAAGAGCATGACCTGACGATCTTTGGGGTGGAAGGAAAGGAGCTGCTCGATAACGGGGGTAAATTCAGGCGACAGTAGTTTGTCGGCCTCATCCATGACGAAGGTAGGGCATTCCGACAGATCGGCAACCCCTTTGCTAGCCAGGTCCAATACTCTTCCCGGGGTTCCAACAAGAATATGAACAGCATCATTCAATCTGATGATGTCATCCATCAGGCCAGTTCCTCCAGTAGTTACCATCACATTGATTCCCAGATGTTTTCCTAGAGTCTTGCAAACGTGAGATGTTTGAAGGGCCAACTCTCTTGTTGGAACTAGGATCAAGGCCTGTGTTTTTGTGCTCTTTGGGTTGATGCGCTCCAACGTAGGGATGACGAAAGCTGCCGTTTTCCCCGTACCATTCTTCGCTCGCGCCAGGATATCTCGGCCAGTGAGGGCGACCGGGATCGTTTCTTCTTGGATTGGCGAAGGCTTTTCGAAGCCAGCCTCGAAAATGCCCATCATAAGCTCGCGTTTGATATAAAAGTCTTCGAATTCGAGCCCTTTGGTAGCAGTGACATCCTAAGTCCCAGTTAATTTGACTGGGGCAGAGCATTGAAGTCCGGGGGCAGATCGAACCTCAGTTTGCGGCCTTCCATCCTTAACAGGGGCTTTTATTTGCTCTTTCCATTTCCCCTCCGAGTTTGCTTCTCTAGTGCAACACTGTTAGGAGATTTTCGCACCGGTAAACTGCACGAAGAATGGCATGGCGACATACCCTAAGCTTGTATTATTCAATTGTGAGGCAAGAGCATCGGCCATGATGATCGGTAGTTTAGATTGGCGAAAGTTGAGTGAGGTATTTTATCTGTCTCAACGATATTGATTCCAAGGTATAACGCAGAAAGTGAAAATTAATGAACGAGAATGTGGTGAATAGGTGTCCTGGTGGGCAGGTTTCGTCAACAAATCAGACAGTCGTAGATGTGAAGAGGCAGACGAAAAGAAGGAAGTGGACTCGACCGTGCTGCACGTGCACACAATTAGGTCTTTGCGATGGGCAATCAATAGTTAGAAGGTCAAGCAAAGGAATCTTCTGGGAAGTGAAGGCAGGTAACAATTGTAGTGTTTTTCAAGTTGGTATCGTGATAGAAGCGGATGAGCGAGGAGATTTTGGTGGTTTCTGGTCAAGCGGTGATTGCAGAGTGGTGACTTTCCGGGGGAGGGGAATTAGAGTGAGGTAGAAGCTCGATCTCAATTACTGACGAGAGGAAGGAAAGGGAAACTAATAACGTTACTTGTGCTGGAAGCGGTAACAAGGCTCCTACCGCCCAGGTGATTTTTCTCTGCCGCTCTTCCAGGTTTCATTGTAATGTGGTCGGTAGGGTTATGTACTGTACATACATACCATACAGTTTCAGAACAATACATGCCAGAATGGCGGTATTCACTTGTACTGTACATACCTAGGTAGGTTCGGACTCGATACGCAAGGTACGGTGGTACCTAAAGGAGTCTACCTGTATGTATGTACCTACTTTAGTATGGATGTATGGAATTTACCTACCAATGCATGTGGTATGCATGGACCTAATAACTACCAGGGCAGGATAGAAACGCTACCTGGGTACGCTCAAAAGCGAGTGTTCTAGAATTAATTTCTACATCAACCATTAAATATTTTGCAGATCTTCTTGTACCCACAAAATACAAATGCCCTGCCTTGCATCAGAGGGAAGACCCGGGGTTGAAGGAGGCACGGAGCCTGTATACTTCTCGATCAAGGCCGAAAGGACAACCTGGTCTGCCCTCGCTCGGGTTCAGCCAACCTGGAAGATATATTTTAGCTATGACGTCCTCGGTCTGCTCGAGGTTTACTTACTCCTTTACTCGAACGTCAGGTGCTAAACTGATTTCAGCTCTTGAGCCTGGCGTGATTAGAATAAACTGCCGTCCAATTGACCGCCTCGCAGCGAGCATCTGTAGAGAATCAGTTCAGCGAATCACGCTAGGTCTGGGACAAGGTGTTCCCCTTACCAGCATGTCAATGGCCATTTTTCTATTGATGTGATCCATATACACATCACTGTAGATTGACAGGTTAGCGTTGTCTGTTGTGGGATTTTCTTCCGGCTTACAATTCATCTAAACAGCGGATTGGAGATCCCATGGCCTCCCAGAGTGCCAAGAGTAGGCAAACTTGGGAGAACGATTTCTCACCACCGGAGAGAGTTTTGGCACCACGGCCAGTGCTGTCTTTCGTAATATCAGGCTCGACCTATATTGCGTCGTTAGCTACTTATGGCAATGGTGGCATCGAGACCAATAAAAGCAACACAAACCTGTAGATCAAGTAGTTTGTTTTCATGGTCGGTTAAGAGTCGGCCTCGAAAGCTCCTTTCACTCAAAAGGTATGTGAATTGGGCTTTAGCTCGGGACGAAATATGTGACCTGAAGATTTTCCAACGTTTCTGACGGTACTCGAGAGTTGCTTTGAGAACCTGTTTAGAGATCCTGCGTTAGCAACGCGCGGTCTTGCGGTTGAGGACCAACCCCCCACCCCCCCTCTGTTTCTGTCCTTCTTTCTGCCTAGAGAAAAATGGACGTTCAGGTTAACTTACATCTGCAAGCAGTTTGAACTCTCGTACTTGTCTTAATGCCCGCTCGTGGTCAGCGGCCGTTCTCTCGGCTTCAGAGGCAATTTCATCACGAGATGCTCCTAACCTAGAGTTTTATTTAGAAGCTGGTGCGCGTACTTCATAGGTGAGAACTTACTGCTGATTGTAGCGCTGTTCATCGTTATGAAGCTTCTCCAGCTTTCTGTCCAAACTGGAAGGTGTTTCACCTTCAGGGATCACTACTCGTGGTGAAACGAGACTAGCCTTCTCACTGTAATCGAGGATGCGGGCAGCAGCCTCTTCTTGTTCTTTACAGATCTTTTCGCTTTCTCGCTTCAAATCTTGAATCCGATCAAGGGCAACATTCTTGTCGCTGATAATGCTCCGGCGCTTCTCTGTGCCTAGGAGTTCCTCGCTCCGAGCAACTCGGAGTTGTTCTGCTAAAGCCGAAATCTGGGCGTCTTTGGCAGCGAGCTGTTGTTTTGTTGCTTTTAACTCTTTCATCATTGCATCCATAGCACTGATGCTGTCCTGTAACGATCCCGAGTTAAGACGTTTCTCTTCCTCGGCCTCTTCAAGAGTGGTCCGCAGCACATCAAGATGACCATCTTCTGCGGATTCTTTCTCAAGTGCAGCTGAAAGTTCTTCGACAAGATCCTCCTTTTGTTGGATAGAAATGCGTAGGTCGTTCGTTTTTCTTTCGTGTCTTGTGCGAGCTTGCTTGCAACTCTCCGACTGTGACCGAGAAAGGCGGAGTTGGTGTTCTAGATTATTTAGATCGCGTCTCAGATCTGACACCACGCCGCGCTGAATTCTAATTTGGGAAGCTAGGTCGGACTTCATCCGCGGGTTTCCGTTGTACGCCGATACAGGAGCTTGACTTGGCTCGCCAGTGCTACTGTAAGAGAGATGAATGCCGCGCCGTCTGTCTGCTCGATCAATACAATAACAGCGCCTCACATTCTTGGGCCTTTGTCCATCGAACAGAACAGCCGATGCGTCTTCTAGTCTTTCAATCAACAACATCTGTTCTATACCATGAGCGATGATCAGTTGACGGCGGACTAATTCATTATCGATTTGGAGAATTCGTAATGCAGTGTCAAAGTGAGGGTCTGGCTCGTGTCCCGAAATATCAAAAGCCCCGTCGCTCCCTATCAATATCGGACACACGCAATTGACCCTTTGCATGATCCTCGAAAGCAAATTCATGTCTCTTTTCGAAGTGACAATGAAACTGTTTAACGTTGTGCCAAGAGAGTTCTCGAGTATTGATGACCATTCGGGCTTTAACAGACTCACATGGTACCCAATGGGTCCAACGGGCTGTTTGTTGAATGCTCGTTCCTGGTGGACTGCCCTGAGAAGTGAGGGCATTTTCTCATGAAATCCCGAGTTTCTAACCCCCCCTTCTTCACTGAGACTCTTCAAACGAGCTTCAGCCTGCTCCACATCTGCTCTGGCTTTGCTGATTGGCGTAGATGCCATATCAACCGCCTTGTTGGCTTCGTCAAGCTCTCGAACGAGGCGACCATGTTCGCCTTGGTGCTCCTCAAGCTGTTCTCGAAGTCGGGCAGCCTCGTTTTGAACCTCCTTTAGTTGTTCTTGTTTCCGAGTATAACTTCCCCCATGAAGTTCAGCCAACCGCTGATTTTCCTCACTGATCTTCTGTTGCGTTTCGCTGATTCGTGTTTCCGCTGCCTTCAGATATTCCCTTATCTTACGTTGCTCAGCCTGCAAATTACTGTTAGTACGCGCAATAAGAGATTTAATCATGCGAAGTACCTGAAGGTCATGTCGTTCACTCATTTTTGTCTCCCATCCGGACTTGATTTCCTCTTTCTCCGCCTCTGCATCATCGACTCTCTGCTTGGCTTGCTGAACATACTCCGAGGCAGCTTCGGTTTCGGTCTCAGCTGCCCGAATAGCTGCATCAAGCCCCTCCAATTCAGTTTCTGCGACTGTTATCCTATCGCGGGAGCGAGCGAGTTCATCGTCCAGGGAGCTTTTCATCTGTCGTAAATTTAGAAAGAGCCCAGCTACTTTCGCAAAGAAAACTCACCTGTTCTTGCTCCTCAACTTGCGCCCAAGCCATCTGGCTTCGGGTATTCCGGAGCCGATTCCGGAGAGATTCATGCTGATCAGATATATCAAGCTTTTGTTTTGCCACATCCCTGCGGTTTTTCAAGATCGCAATGTCTTGCTCTCTGCTCCTGAGCTTTTCTTCTATCTGATCAGCCGACTCCTCGATCAGTCGATAGTCTTGGTCAAGTTGTTCCAATTGAACCCCCTTTACGAAGAACTTGTACTTCTCAGCAGGACTTGATGAGCTAAGAAATTGACGAGCCATGTCCTGTGAGAGCACATTCATCGGATTGTCGAATTGCAAAGTGAAAAAGTCAATAATGGAGTCCAGCTCTGCCTTTTTCGTAGAAACTATGCGTCCGTTATCGGCTTTTATCTTGAAGCCACTGGTGCCGTTCTTCGAAAAATGGCGTTCTACGACAATTGATTTCCCGTAGTCGTCCGGCATATATGCACCATCGCCTTGATTTTTTATTCGTACAACGATTGTAGCCGTCCTTGATTTGGTATTAGAATTCTGGCCAAATGAGATCTCAGTGGACTGACATACTCTTTTCCTTCTTTGATGAAGCTTTTCAAGCTCTGCCCTCGATTCGTGGCGGATGCTTTCCCACCGAGACAGAGTGTGATGGCAGTAAGGACTGCACTTTTCCCACTACCATTCTTTCCAACGATGAAATTTATCAGTGGACCTAGCTCGACATAGAAGCGATCATGACACATGAAGTTATAGCATTCCACCCGCTCAAGGATGCCATGCTCAGCAGGCACATTTGGTTCATCACTGGCAAAAGAGTACTTTTCCTGAATCACCTGCGTCGCACGTAGCTCCAAATCATCTTCTTCATCACCAAGAGCCTCGTTTATCAGGCCAGGATCGAGTCCTTCATCGTCATCGGCACTGGTCCCACTGCTGTCATCTGTGGCCGGGGAGTTCGATCTCCGAATGCGTTTTTGCTTTGCTTGAACGTTAATTCGTTGTTAAAGAAAAAGCCCGCGACAAAGATCGCATACCGAATAAGGAGGGGCAGAGGAGACACCCGATTCGCTTTCCTCATCAGAGTCTGCGGTCCCTAGGGACGCTTGAGGACGCTTTAGAGATGGCATTCAGGAAACACGACAGGACTAGAAAGGGCGATTAAGATGATTCATAGTCACGCAAGGAGGATCCAAAAGAGACCAAAATGAAAAACAAGAAAGGCAAGTAAGGGCAGGGCTTCAGTAGCACCCAGGCTATAGCATGCTACAACAGTTGGTTGCCTTTGTTGTCGGTTGGGCTAATGAAACCGCAAGTGGGAGGAGGCCTTGTCGCGTGGTCGCGGTCCCACGCGAACTTCCGCGCGTTCGTTATCTAGCTCCCCTACCACTAATTGAGTAGGCCGGCGCAGTGCCTCGCCTCCCAATGGGATCAATACTGACTTCTTAAATGCAAACCAAAAATGAATTTGGAAAAACAGAACCATATGAAAATGATTATACCATGTATATCCTACGTATTTTCAAAACAAGAAGCGTCAAGTACAGCACTTGGTGTAAAGGTTCAATTCAAGAACGTTATAGATAAACTCTTAATTCCGAAGACCGTAGAGATCCTACACTGTAGAGCGACGCACAGTCACAATTTTGACCGTGTTGGTGAGCCCTATCAAGATACTTGCCTATCAAAAGGATTCTACGCTTCCTCATGTCGAACCAGTCAGCCCCTGGCGAGTGATTCAAGCCTCCGTGGGCTCCTCGGCAACGTAATGCAGATAGGCGCCGAGCAGCTTGGAGCCCTCAATGTAGTTCCTTCTATCAAGCTTCTCGTTGATGGAATGAGCTGCATCTGTTGAGCTGCCCATGGGCAAAAGCAGAACGTTTTTACCCGTTGCTTGTTCAAAGCTCAGAGTGACGGGGATGCTAGAATTTCGAGTCAATTTCATCACGTAACGATGATGTACCCACAGAAAGGACGAAACTGTTGCTGAGAAACATACCTGCCACCTTCACGGGTCATGTCTGGCTCAATGCCAAATACTTGCTTCACGGCCTTGCTTGCGGCCGAGAAGTTCCAATGTTTCGGACTGGCAACCCACCACTTCCCGTCGTGCTGGAGCCAAACATCCATGGTGTTCTTGCTGTTAAGCTTGGCGAATTCCGCTCGGATGTAATCGAAAACGAGTTTGTTGACATCTGCGCTTTCCATGTTTGGGACAGTTCGAATGGAGAATTTCCCGATGACTTTGGCCGGGATGACTGTTTTGGCCCCGGGAGCCGAGTAGGCACCTTCAACGCCGTGAATAGACAAAGATGGGTATCTCCACCGGGCCATGAGGGTCTCCTCTTTGGTCGGGTGAATGCCAGTTTCGCTGCCCAATGACTCGTGCAGATTTTCCATCGTGTAGCTGATATTGGGGTACAGGAGCTTCTCTTCCTCCGACAATGGCTCGACGAGGTCCATGAGCCCGGGCACCTGGATTCTGCCGTGCGTATCAACAAGTTTGGACAGAATTTGGACAAGGTCGGTCATGGGCTCATGGGCAGAGCCACCAAAGACTCCACTGTGCAAGTCCTGGGCAGGACCCGAGACACTGATGGAGTAATAATTACAGCCGCGCAACCCGTAGGTAAGGCACGGCTTCTCGGTACCAAGCCAGTAGTTATCAGAGATGCAAACGGCATCGGCATCCTTGAAAAATTTCTTGCTCTCGGCTTGGATAAACTCCTCCAAACCTTCTGAGCCATACTCTTCCATTCCTTCAAAGCAGCAAAGAAGGTTCACAGGTAGCTCAATTCCGGCTTTCTTGTGCGCTTCAATCACATTGAGCCAACCCAAGACAGGGCCCTTATCGTCGGTGCTTCCACGGCCGTACATCCTTCCCTGGCTATCCTCCGTCAACTCGAAAGGTTCCGTAGCCCAGCCATCTTCCTTCAAAGCAGGCTGCACGTCATAGTGGCCGTAGACCAAGATGGTCCGCTTATTCTTGTCGTTGCCGTAACGCGCGATGACTACTGGGGGAAGGTCGAGATGCTCTTTTCCCGGTTGCTTGCCGAGCGGTCGTTGCTCCACCTCAGCTCCTAGGGCTTTCAGCTCCGAGGCCAAGAATTCTGCCATCTTCAAGCCAAGTCGAATGGATGAGCGACTGGTCCTTGTGTTATGATACGTAAGTTTGACGACAACTTACTTTGAAAACATCCTTTCGATTCTCATCCTGGGCAGAGACGGACGGAATAGCAACAGCCTTTCGCAACCCTTGTACACAATAAATATTCCCGTTAGTCTAATTCGAGAGAAAAGCTTCGATAACCAAAGACGTACGGTCAACGAAAGAAGATGACAGGTTGTCAACCCTGGGAAATAGTTAGCAAATCGCTATACGTACGGCAATTTTTACTAGGACCTGCCTTCCTACGCTCTCTGTAGTGCTGGATCGAAGGCAGGAAAGAAAGGGAATGAGGGGAGAGATAACGAGGCAGAGGGGTAAAGCAGAAGGGAAAACCACCTACTGTTGAAAAAAAGGTTCAAGTTGAGGTGCCATTTTCCGATCACTAATATTTCCGTAGAATGAACGACGAAAGGGAAGACGAGAGATGTTCGTGGGGGAAAGTTGAGATGTCAAACAGCTCCGTGGGGAAGAAGGAAAATGTAAATAGGATTTAAATCCTCCAATTGTCGCCGGGATACGACGGAGGGGGAGGGGCATTTGGTCAGGTGCGGAAGAAAATCGAAGTACCCCCGAGTTGATTGCTACCTAGGTCAAGAGCGGGGACCGGTCAGAAAGGAAATGAGACCAAAAAAAAAAAATTCAAATTCGAGTACATCAATCATATCTGAGGATTATGACCTGACCTTAGCCGCATCTAAGCGCTACATATCAATACGGCAACGCTGATAGGCAGATCGAGTTGGTGCGGGCTTATTCAACAACGTACCTTCTTGCTAAGTAGTTCCGACCCAACACTAGTTTGTTTTTGCTGAAATTACCGCTATATGATAACATGCATTAACGTTGGTAGTTAAGACATATGAACATAGACAAGTTGCAAGAATTGCTAAAATACAGGATTTTATACACAATTATCACCCCCTTGAGTAGAGCAAAGCTCAAGACTAGGGGATTCTAGCCACAGAGATATTCATGAAAGGTGAGATAATGAAATGGATCGAGAAGAAGATTATCCGCAGCCCGATGGATATGCCGATCTTGGGATCGCTTTTATTCACTCTTTCCCCAGGTCTCCTTTCGTAACTGGCGGTCCTCTCTGGCCATCCGACGTTTGATACCCCATCGCGATTGCACTGCCTCCAAAACCTGTCGCTGTATCTCCTTCTTCTGCGGGCCGGCTTCGCATACCATTGCAATGAACATAGGAGAACAATCGAAGCGCTTGGCTAGTTTCCAGCGGCTCCACATCATAGGATCACTGAGTCGAAGCTTGCGAATCTCCTCGATGTCCGACGGCTTCAGGTGGTATTTTTTCTGAGTAGTTGACTTGAAAACGGTAGGTAGTTCCTCGGATCCTTCATCTTTCACACCAGTAGGAGCGCGTAGCGTTCTTCGTGCATCATCCAAGGGGAGAAATTTCGCTGGTGTGTGGTAAACCGAAGGCGCACTGGAGGGTGGATTATGGATGATATTGTCATATAGCTGGTTGGTCGGCGAGCCAAACGAAGCATCTGGTTTAACGCGCAGGCGTTGTTTGGTGCGTGCGTACGAAGACTGACTCCGCCGCGACTCGAGAGCCACAGGGTGGCAGGAAGGAAGAAGGAACGGCAAGGCGACTACAGGCCTCTTGGGCACGATGACAGATGCAACCATTGCGAGTATAGACAGCAATGAAAGCTGCCGCGCAGAGACACAGCGGGAAATTAAGAGGATCGAGGAAGTAGTTGCGTCCCAAGATAACTACAATAGCCGGACCCAACAGTTAGCATTTTCAGATTTCTTTATTTCATTGACAGGAAGAGGAAGGGACGGGCTGTGTATGTAAGAGCCATACAGTCACAGATTGGTTTATGTTGATAGCATGCTTTGATTCAATGGCAGGTAGGAATTGAGTTGGGTTGGCCAAAGGAGGACCGGAGTAAGTTTTGAGATGGACTTTTCTCTTGAGCCGCGCAAGTCCCGTGACAGAGAAGGGGTAACAATACCGGGTGTCAGGGACATGTACTGTACGACCTGAATAACAATGACAAGATCTCACCTACTTAGGTATGTACCTACACAATACACCCGACATACATACACCACAATACATTGCCTACCGATGGCACGGGTGAATCGATGTATATAATACCGTATCTAATACCCAGGTAGGTACCGTACCTAGTAGGGTAAGTGCTCTAATGACTACTAGGTACGGCTACGAACCGGAGTCTATTTCGAAAGACAAAAAACTAGTAAAGCAAATTGGCTGCCATTGGGATATAAGGCAACAGCTGCTTGTCTTTGTAACAACTATGGTATATCCTCAAGCTACTCACTGTTACTATTTTGAGTAGGTAGATTCAAGAGGGGTTCGTCAAGTGGACTGGATAATTCGTCATAATCAATTTCAATTCCTGCACCAGAATCGTCAAATCATCTATGCCCGAGCACTAGCCGCAGCATCTAGGGCTTTTTGGATTCGGCCGCGGAGATCCGGTACGTCTTCTAGGCCAACACTTATCCTGACCAAGTCAAATTCAACCCCAAAGGATTTCGCCTGCACAGACCGGTTAGTATATGTGAAGTTATGGGGTAAAAGAAGGAAAAGGCCTCGGAGGTCCCCCCGCCCTCACACATACCCAGTCAAGTTCGCTATAGTGGGCTAGAAGGGTGTATGGGGAGCTGTGTAGATGTTAATATATGGTCGTCAAATGAAACATTATTGATTGATAATGGATCCAAACCTACCCCAAGGTAAAATTTGTGCCAAGACTAGGGCCCTTTAGGACCTCAAGGTAATCGAAGAAAGCGGCCGCAGCAACAGTGGAATGGAAGGTGACAGAGAAGAGACCGCCATAACCACCATTAGGAGTGCGAAACGCGTCGTAAAATGGCTTCGAGGGGCTGTATTTCGGATAATAAACTTGTTTGACTGTATGAGAGGACAAGTTAGAATTAGGTCGACATGATACCGACGAAAGCTTACCGAGCGAGGAGTTCTTTAACATCTCTGTTATCTCCTCTGTAGTCATGTTAATTTTTTCGATCCTGGACACAAAATCACGACTGTTCCTTTCCAGAAAGACAGCATCCTCTGCCCACAGATTATCGTCATATTCTCGGGAAAATGTTTCCTTCAATGCTTGATAGTACCGAGCATGAGGGTTGAGAACAGCACTTCCTCCCATGACATTGCTATCCCCACTGAATATTTTTGTCAGACTGCTGACGACGACGTCGGCGTATGGTAGAACATTGACATTGAGAAAGTTGCCCACCGTCTCATCTACAACAATAGCGAAGTCATATTTATCAGCGAGGGCACGAATCCGTCGAAGGTCAGGCGACTTCAATAGTGGATTTCCAGGAAACTCGGTGAAAAGCGCCAGGAACCTTTCACCATTACTTAAACGCGACTCCAAGTCATCTAAATCATCAGACGAGCCGTGCCCGTAGAATAGGCAGCCGGGCCCCCATTTCTCCAGAGTCTTCAGTGTGTCAATGTATGGGAATCCAAAGCACACACTTTTCATAGCACCCCTACAATTAAGTAGAATCTGATGCGTGCTAAAAATAGCGTTCATGCCTGTTGGAAAGACATAAACGTCAGACTCGCTCAAACCTGCTACTCTGCCTGTCCCAGCAGACTTCTGTAAAGCTTCGCTCAGATCGACATCTGCAGTTAGAACACCTGCTATCCTTTTGCGGACGGCCAATTTGGCTTGTTGGGATAGAGAGGTGCTCAGATTCCGACCAAACCGTTCCTCAATGAATTGAGCATATTCACGTCCTTCCTGTGATCCGTTGGTTGGGGCAGGTGAAGTTGTTGTCGTTGTCGTGGGCTGCGACCCTTTCCTTTGAACGAGTTCGGTGGCCGAGTCCTTCCCTTGGTACCTCCGCGGGCCCTTGCACATTCTTGGTGCTGTGGTTTCCAAGCCAATGTCCTTTTTCTCCTGCAGGAAGCCGTCTCGCAAAGCTCCAAGACAGAATTCACCTCGGCGACTTGATATACCACTTCCAGTATGCTGCCACACTTGCTTGGCAATTGGTGCATATTCCTTTGGAAATATCACACCCGACAAATGCGAGGTGACAGTAGGGGACTCGGTTTCCGGGTGAGATGGGGGAGCAAGATCCACTATACGAACTTTTTGCGATTCGGCGCTGGACAATCTCGAAAGGAAAAACGAATAGCATACTCGTGCCGTTTTAGGGGACGGGAACAGCATGACAGTTTCTGTGTCTGGCTTGCCGTGGCGTAGTACCACCTCCCTTGCAAGCTCCTGGATGATCGGATGCACAAAAAATCGAGGATAGCCGCATTGCATCTTGCTGACAAGCCACGGTTCTCCCTCTTCATAGGCAACGTTGTCTTTCCATGTTGGCAGCGACACACTGACTGCCTTGTTCTTAGTTAGCAACTTGACATCAATTATAAAGAAAGCAAACTAGCGCTAGAATTCCAAGAGTAGTCCGCATAGAGCCTTATGCCCTCTGAAGCACTGAAGATAGACCGTTGGGGAACCCTTCGTCAGGCATAAGACACAGTCAATTTGATGGAGGAAGGGGAGGGTAAAACAAGGGTATGATGAGGGGCTTGAACGAACATGGTCGGTGTTTGGGGGAACAGTGCCCCCAGCGTCCTGGAGCATTGTGGATAGAGATAAATCTTAGGTTCTTTTTGAGTGGATTTTGGCGCAAAATCTTTCGGTGTTGGAGCTTCAATGGGGGATATTTGGACAATGAAACAGCTGGAGAGACCGATAGTTAAGTACCAGGGAAGATAATGAGTAATGAGTAATGGCGGGGAAGAGAGAGCGACTTCGGCGAAAGGTGTAGAAAAGATCAGCCAATGATCACTGATAGGAAATGTACCCACATTTTCCTGTACTCCGTATTTATGTAGGCAGGTATAGGTATGTAAATACAGTTTTAACTGACAGAGGGAATAGTACCTAACCTACTGTACCTACTGTATCTAGCCCAGCTAGTGTAATTGGATTACGATACCTGCGTGGGTACTTATCAGCAAAGTTACCTGAACTGTCGGAATCACGTGGAGATAAAATCCCGGAGGTTTGTCACTTTTTTTTTTTATCAAAAGCTTCAAGTACGACGATCCCCAATCTTCTATTGTATCCAAATGTTTAGTGCACTGTTCCTCGATCCACCAAAAAAATTCAACTTGACCTAGCTTGATACTTTCCAACCACTCTTTGGAATACTGCTCCACAGTCCGGCTCAATACCACCAGGATGTCGCATTCTCCGAAGCGGAGAAAGTTGAGCACATCGTCAAAAGCAAGCGGGAATCCTCAGTTTTCTAAATCCAAAGAAGATAACTCTACCATGAACAAAGGCGATCGCTCTGCGGAAATAGCACTGGCTAGCGGCTTCTACAAGTCCAACCTTTTCAAGTTGCAATTGGACGAACTGCTTGCGGATTTGAGACCGAATTATGACAAGCAAGTCTCAAGGCTTCAAGACACTCTTCATAAACTGAAAGAAGTCATTGAAAACATTGCTGAAAGGCCCGCGAACGCTCCCCTGGACGCCGAAAAAGAGTTGCGCAACACTCATGGCGTTATCGTTCCCTACCCCCAGCCTCGCCCTGGCAGAGATACGAAATACTCGGTTTCATATTCCAAGCCGGTTAATATCAACGTTGTCGGAAGTTTTGCTCTGAGGACCGGCGCGAAATCGGCAGGGCCTTTGACAGTCGACCTCGCGGTGACTATGCCGAAACAACTTTTCCAAGAAAAAGATTATACCAATTATAGGTTCTTCCAAAAGAGGGCCTACTACATTGCTTGTCTTGCAGCTGGTATCAAGGAAACAAAAGGTCTTAGCCTCGACATCAAATTTGATCTACAAGATGGCGATAGTCTTCGCCCTGTGATCGTACTTACGCCTGCGGAGACACCCAAAGATTCTAAATCTTCAAAGCCACAAATTCGCATCATCACGGCAGTTGAAGATACATTGTTCCCTATCTCCCGAACTTTACCGATGAAGAACAACATTCGACAAGGGGCATCGGAAACGGCGGAGCAAAAAGAACCCACGCCATTCTACAATGCAGCCCTCCGCTCAGAGGCTACTGTGGCACAGTTTCATAAGGGGCTATATTCGGCTGCTCGGAACTGTGAATCTTTTAGAGACGGTTGTATCCTTGGCCGAACTTGGCTCCAACAACGAGGATTCGGTTCCTCGCTTCAGGCTGGTGGATTTGGAGGATTCGAGTGGACAGCGCTCATGTCTCTCTTGTTTGAAGGCGGGGGTCCCAATGGCAAACCAGTCCTTCTTAAATCCTACAGCAGCTATCAACTTTTCAAAGCGACTATTCAATTCATTGCGGGGAGAGACCTGACAAAACCCCTACTCCTATTTTGCCAAGATCTTCAAACCCCTGGCGACGGACCTGTCCTGTACGACGGCGCGAAGGGCCTGAATGTGCTCTACAAGATGACACCATGGTCGTATGAGTTCCTTCGCCGCGAAGCTGGAAACACCTTGAAGATGCTGAACGAATCCCGTGATGACAATTTTGAGAAAGTTTTCATCTTTAAGGTCAATGAGCCTTTGTTCAGGTTCGATCGAATTGCCACCCTCCCATTGGCCAATAGCAACAATGCTTTACAAGCATTGTACAACCATCGTGCGATCTACGAGGTGCTGAAAAGGGCTTTTAATGATCGAGCCGATCTTATCTATCTTTTTGGCAGCCGTGTCGATCCATGGTCCGTCGAGGCGAAAGCTTCCCGGAAAGCGGCAGGCGCAAGCCTTCATGTTGGGTTATTATTGAATGCCGATAATGCTGCACGTGTTGTTGATCATGGTCCATTCGCAGAAGAAAAGGAAGAGGCAGCCTCATTCCGGTCCTTCTGGGGCGAAAAGGCCGAGTTGAGACGCTTCAAGGACGGTAGCATTAGGGAAAGTTTGGTGTGGTCCGATCAACCGTCGTCATCTTCCATAGTGCACCAGATCCTGACATATGTTCTACAACGTCATTTTGATTGTCTCGAGAGCGAGTTAACGTATATTGGTGATGAATATGATGAAAAGCTTCGCAGCAAAGGCGATGGAGTACTGCTGTATTCCAGTCCACCTTTCCAAACCATTGCTGATGCTTTCAGTTCCCTGGAGAAATCTATTCAAAGCATGGATGAAGTCCCCTTGACTGTGAGGCATCTAGCCCCATCCAGTCCCTTTCTGCGATACACAGCACTTCATGCCCAGGCTGTTTCCGGTGCACGACAAGAGGCGGTGGATGTTGTTCTCCAGTTCGAGAGCTCTACCCGCTGGCCGGACGACCTGGTGGCAATTCAAATGACAAAAATGGCTTTTCTCGTCAGGATCGGAGACTGTCTCTCGTCATCTGGGACTGCTTCATCATGCAGGGTGGGACTGGAGAACGAATCGAGTCCAATTTTGAACAGTGCTTTCTTAGAAATTGTTCACGAATCTGGGGTCACATTCCACTTACGGATCCATCACGACCGGGAACAGACCCTACTAGAACGTCAGCTAAAGGAGAAAGGCCCTCGCTCACAGGCAAAACAGGAAATTGCCTTCGCGTTGTCAGAGTATAAGCGTCAATTTGTCCACTCCCCCCGCCTAACACAGGCCATCCGTACTCTATGCACCCGCTTTCCTCTATTATCGCCGACTATTCGTCTCCTGAAGTACTGGTTCGATTGCCATCTTTTTGCAGGTCACATCAGCGAAGAGCTCATTGAGTTGTTGGCTGTGCGAGTATTTACGCAACCGTTTCCCTGGGAGACTCCGTCCAGTATCATGGTTGGGTTTTTGAGAACCCTTCATTTGATTTCTCGCTGGGACTGGCAACAAGAGCCTCTCATGGTCGATCTGAGCGGAGGGCTAGACAACGAGACTATGGAAACGATTCGCACTCGCTTTGCCGCCTGGCGCAATGTCGACCCGGCGATGAACTCCGTTGTACTATTCGTGGCTTCTGATGTTGACACGGAAGGTGTAACTTGGACTCAGCACGAAATGCCCCCCAAAGTCGTGGCTGCTCGGATGTCCACCTTGGCTAAAGCGGCCGTGAAGCTGGTGCGGGAGAAATCGTATGCTCTTAACATATTTGATATTTTCCACACCTCCCTTGCCCCATATGATTTTATCCTCAACCTTCGGCCGGGGGTCTCGGATGGTGGTTCGGCTCCGTCGAGGTACAAGAATCTACAAGAGAAAGACGCTTCCCGTGGCAGCCGGAGGGCTGGTGCAGTGAGATCCCTCGTACGTGATCTGCAATCCTGCTACAGCCCTCATCTGCACTTCTTTTATGGAGGCGAGCAAGGCGATGTGATTGCCGGGATTTGGAACCCGCAAACCTTGAAACCCAAAACCTGGAACCTGAAGATGGCATATTCAACATCCCCGAGCGTGTCGGATGACACAGAGCAACTTGGTGACGAGGTGGTTGTGATCAATCGTGCTGCTATCTTAAACGAGATTTCCCGCCTGGGCACCCTCTTGGTGGACAGCATCGAGACAGGGCAGCATTCGGGTTAATGTATAGTATGTTTTCCCCTGGGGAGACGAACTCCTGGTGCCATGTCAATGCAACGATAATATTTTGAATTACAAACGAAGGAATCGAGTCCCCAAAAAGAAATCTATCTAGATCATAAATAAAAAAACAGCTTTGAACATTAATGGCATTACCTTCCTCCGGAGCTGATATCTCATCGTTCGGATTTCTCTATAGGGGTCTGAGAGAAGGAGCAAAATTTGTCCTTGATCGCCACGACCTCATAAGTTCCCTCATCTGAGGTCCTAATCGTTTTCTTGTGTTCGTAAGAGATGTCATGCTTGATGTCCAGAATCTCTGGCTTCTTGCCTTTTCGAGGGTTGGAACTCCGAATGTAGCTAAAATCGACGGTAATTAGTTTTGTCGCTTGCATCATGGAGGGAGAATATCAAAACATACGTAAACTCAAATGGCGGTGTCCCCCAGAACTCAAAGTGTAGCTCTGCCTCCCCGCCCTCGTGTATGTCAATAATAGAGGTTTGACCCCGGCTGATCCGGACGCTTGGCATTTCGTGGATAGTTTTTGTGATGTTCTTGTGGGCCTGGCACTTCCCACTTGCGCCGTCACTGACAGCGGTTATAGTGAACACGCCTGGTCTCTCTGCAATGCGACGGAAATCGGTGGTCCGGGAGTTTGCCTTTCTGGACGCTCCGTCAAATGTATAGAACACATCGAATGGAGCATGACCGGAAAGCGAGAAGGACAATCGTTCTCCAACGCAGTAATCAACCTTGGATTCAAGGGGGATGATTGTGGGAACGTCAGACACGGCAACTCTCACTGACGACGTGTCAAAGTCAATGGTTCGTTGACAGCCTCGTGCATCCCTCAACTTGTAAATGCTGACGACGTGCTGCCCCAAATCTAGATGACGTCTCGGTATAGGAAGCTTGTGTCGGTTTGATCCGATGCTCGGGATTGACACAATCTCGGCCTTGGCCTTCGAATGGTGCTTGATGGATATCTCGAGGGAAAATGGCGGAACCCCATCGAGGGTGATGGGAATTAGCTCCTCGCCGCTAACGTCCTCCTTGCAAAATCCATAAATGTGACCCGGAGCATCAAACCGCGCAGACGGGAGAGGGTTCACCTTTTGGGTCACGACAACGGGGTTGGCCTTGGGGTCGTGATCGTAGAGACTATCGCCAACTTCCCGGAACTTGTAAGTGTAGAGACCAGCTTCGGAAGTGTCCATTTCCATAGAGGCTGCATGTAGAGCGGTCTTCAATGTCTGCACACGCACAGAAGGTGATCCACGGCCTGCCTTCCGTTGTTGCTCATACTGAACGTTGTACGGCGGGTTTCCTGACAAGCGGAGTTCAAGGCTGTCATCGTCGCCCTGGCAAACATCTCGCTTCTCAATAGAGCCGGTGACCCCAACGGGAGAGCCATCCACGTCCGTGATGCGCGGTCGACGGATCCAGGAAATCCCGAAAGTCTTGGCTGCCTGGTCGATGGATCCGGGGCAGGAACTGTCGGTTACCCCGACGAGCTCATACTGTCCTTCTTGATTGACCGACAGAACGCTATTTTCCTGCCAGAAAGTTTTTTCGAAGACCGCAGAATCACTGCTTGTTTCTCTAAATCTGACGATCCACGGCCGCTCGCCACTTAATCTGAGAGGAATATCAACTCTCGAGTCCTGTAGAGCCGAGTAATCTCGTCGTTTCTCTATTTCACCAAATGACGCCTGTGGGGGCTTTGAGCGGGCGTCAATCCTAATGCTATCCCTGAGGCTTCGTTTGCACTTCGAACGATCTTTGACGTTTGTTAGCACGAGGCTATGCTCGCCGCCACCGACAAGCTTATTGGTTTTGATAGTGGCGATTTCACTCTCGGACTCCAATGTATGCTTCGTTTTCTTCCCATTGTGCACAAGTTCGTATTGCAAGGTCCATGGGGGTTCACCAACAAATGCCACGTCCACGGCTACCGGCTCGCCGAAACAGGCCCTTCGCACAGCACTCGAATCAAGGAAGTGAGCAGAAGCTGGAGGCTTGACATCTTGTTCTAGGACGGGAGTTCTGTCCTTCAAGGGCCGAGGCGCATAAATCGCATCCGCCACATCAAGGAAACGGTACCGGTAAAAGCCGGCTTCGGATGGCGTAAAATCAAGCTGAGCACGTAGGCCTTCGATGATTTGCGATTTCGTCTCCACACCCTTTGCGTGCTCCACGACATATCGAAGTCGAAACGGTGGCGACCCAGTGAGGTCAAGATCAACCAATAAGCCAACCGGATTGTTCGCGCACTTATCAAATATCTTCTCATACTTGACGGCGACTTCTGGCTCTGGTGGGTTGTGTAAGTAGCAAGATGACGGCTCCAGCACTTCTCCAGGGCAAAAATGACTAGAAACGTATTCCAAGTTGTACCAGCCCGGGTCCTTGATCTGTGGCTTCTGGTCAAGACTTTTGAGTGACAGCTTGTGAACTTTACTTGGCATGTCATCTGAACCCTCCTGCTCTCTGCCACTGAATGAGTACATAAGAGAAAACGGGCCGTCCTGGCCGTACTGTTGGCCCGAAGAGTGAAAGTTGACAGGCAAGTCTACGCTCTCTCCACGAGCGACCTGCAGAAACTGCTGATCGTTGCATCCATGCAAGGACAATCGAGGCCTTTCATGGACTGCAAAATTATGCGCTTGAGACACAGAGCTTGCGGTTAATTGGTCGCTTTCATGTAACAGGGCCGAGTAATTTGCGACGTTTCCACAACCGTCGTGAACTTCTTCAATTGAGTAGAGCCATTCTCCTCCAACGTTCAACGACTCATTCAGGGGAACTTCAATGACCTGACTCTGCGCCCAAGAGACATCCAGCTCCCGGGAACTGAACAAAGCCCCCGAGTTCCTCTGGCCTATGAGAGGTGAACGTAGATGGTCTGATTGGATATTTTGGAAGGAAAAGCCCCGATCAAGATGATTCACCTGTCTGCTGTACTTGATTTTCAAGGGCGGGGTGCCTTCAACCGTAAACACCAAGTTCGATAGCTCACCCTTGCATTTGTGCGTGGGAGAATCTTTGATCAGCGCTTGGGGACATGAAACAACAAGCGCATCGGATATACGCATGTGAACGTCGAGATTGGACTCATCGACTACTCTTTTGAGACGGTAAATACCAGGCTGTCGGATCGGGTAGAGAAGATCACGATGCGAATCTTTGGACGCGCGCTTCGACTGCTGCTTCATCTGTTTCAGCTGTTTGGATGATATAGGGATTGTCTCGTTCTCCCCGCTGTTGAAATCTAGGCGGAAAAGCTCCATCGCAATCGGATCCGTTTGATTTATTCGGATGGGGAGATTGACTGCATGTCCATGCGAATTGATACACAGCGGGATTTGATCTGGATTTAACACAGCAGATCTGCATTCATCAGCAATCGATATGGCAACACGGACACGCGGCCCAAAGAACAGGATATAGAGCTTACCCCTCCGGTAAAATATGGACTATCTGCTTTCCCAAAATGAGGGACGCATTGTGAATGATATCTCCGGGTTTGACACTTCGTTCGGAAATGGATAGCTCCCTATCATAAGCTATTTTTACCATTCCAGATAACCAGGCTCCCACCGGAATCTGGTCGATATTTTAGTGAAATGTTCACGAAACGAGTAGATATAGGGATAGGGGAGCCTACGGGGATCCGGAACATTAAAAACACATTGCCAACGGCGTGAAGAAGAAACGCAGCTAGTGTCGTCGGAAAGGTCCATTCCAGCCAAGGTATATGTAGTGCCTGGAGTCCGAAGAGGAAAACACCATCGATCGAGGCCCATTTGAGAAACAGCCAAGTGGAATCCAGATCATCGGAGGCACTCAGAGACTCGTAGACTCGCCATGCATGGAGCGCGAGGTAGAAAGCCACAACATAGAGGCGCTGTGACGGGGCATCTACGACCCCGGTTGGGATAAGCGGCGAAGATGCATCGTGGGTAACCGGCGGTCCTGTCGAGGCTTTCCGTATCCCGGATTCCTGGGGCGCCGGCCGAGACGGCGGAGTCTTAAAAGCTCGAGTTCTTTGCGTTGTCTGCGGCGTTTGAGGGAAGGCAGAGCGGAGTCGCGGAGTTCCGTTCATGGCATGCTGTGGTCGCGGACTATCCGCGAATAGAGATTTATAGCTTTTCAACCTACAAGGTGAAAAATTCTCCGTTAGAGATGAGCGGTCAAGCTGTTGTTTGGCATGCGTTGATTGAGGAGGGGGAGGAATAGGGAATAAGAGTAAAAGAAGCAAAGAAAAGAAAGAAAGCGAAAAGAGAAAAAGGAAGGAAGACTAACCGAACATACGAGCTCAAAGGGAAGTCCTTCCGGGGATGGATATAGACCAGCTATGTCCTCGTCAAGATCGAGGCGCAGGGACCGAGGGGATATGCGAGGTGTTGAAGGGTCCAACGAGAGAGAGCGGAAGTCTTCCAGGTTGAAGATGGAAAAACGCGTGGAGTCGCGTCCGGACGGAGCTTCGGCCAATCAGCGGTGCAGACGTCGCTGCTCGGTGAGTATAAGTACCGGTACTTGCGTTGCCGCTCAACATTGGCAGTAGCATGTGGTACTGGGTACTGGGTACCTACCGCATCATAAACTAGCTACCTTACTTTTTTACTCACGTACTGACTTATTCCCTCTCTCTGTACCTAGATACTGTCCTGCCGTGGTGGTAACTACCTATTTCGTCTGGTTTATCTCACAGCTTCAAATTGACGGTCGGTCTATTCTTCTTGCTCGGTGCTTTTAGGGCTTCTCACTTTTATTCATCAACTACTCAACTATCCAGGACCGACTGCCTAAGCGCCGGTCCCTCAGTACAGGATGAATCACGGTTCGAACCGAAAGAAGTCGAATATCCAGCCATCTGGGATTGCCCACCTTAGCAATGACTTATGTGGTTCAGCAACTACGCAGGAGAAGGAACAGTGGAATGGCTTCTGTGAAATCGAATCCGAGCCAGTGAGTCGTGGTGAATCTGCCATGGTTTGGTCAATCCTAATCTTTTCCAGGCGCTATTCAATGTAATGCTTCGGGAATTTGGCGTCGAGGGAGTAAAGGTCCAAGAGGTTGTGTCCTTGGATGAGGATATGATGGCAGGTCTAAGGTGAAACAGTCTTGATACATGCGAGATCTACTGCTAATACTCTACACGTGCAATCAGCAAGCCTGTTTACGGGTTGATATTCTTGTTTCGGTGGCGCGAGGACGATCCCAACAAGCAGGAAGCGAGCTGTCCTGAAGGGCTTTGGTTTGCGAATCAGGTCTGCTCTTCTTCACCCAAAGCGCATGTCCAATGGCTGAATTCTTTCGCTTAGACAGCAAGTAATGCTTGCGCGAGTGTGGCTCTCCTGAACATTGTCAACAACATAGAAGGAATCGAGCTTGGCGAAAATCTGCAGCATTTTAAAGAATTCACAATGCCCTTTACGCCTGCATTAAGGGGCGACGCAATCAACAATTTCGAGTTCATCAAGCAAATTCACAACTCATTTGCGCGGTAAGCCTGCAAGCAATTCATAGACAACTCCATTCGCTTTTCTGGGTTTGGCCTGACTCTGGGGCCAGTAAAATGGACATTCTCAGTTCCGACCTTCAGCTCAAAAGTGAAGCGACGTCTAAACGATCGCGCTCAGCTAGACATACTCAGGATGAATCCGAAACGGATGCAGGATTTCATTTCATTGCATTTGTGCCCGCCTTAGGAACAGTATGGAAGTTCGATGGCCTCGAACGCCAGCCACATGCGCTTGGTAAGCCATTGTCGGTCCAGAGGCGAGACCACCGCTCATTTGTGAAACAGGGAAGTACGCGTCGCACAAGGATTGGTTGGACCTGGTGAAGCCCAACATTCGCACCAGGATGGAAGAATACGAAGAGGGACAGATTGAGTTTTCAATCCTAAGTCTTGCCAAAGATCCGCTTTTTGATCTTGTAGACCGATTAGCTACCAACGTGAAACATCTGGAATCAGTCAACGAGCGCCTGATCTCTTCCCAGCAGGGAGAAACAGGTTTCGACTCGGCGTTGGAGGACCGTCTTCAAAGCGCCGTTCTTGGACCCGACGAAACATTTGGCCTGACCAGGAAGCAAATCGACCAAGCCAAGATTCCTGCAGAGCGGGAGGCTGAGTACAACACCTACTCCTTCCAGGACCTAGCTGAGCATCAGCAGCAGCTGGCGGATGAGCAACAATTGCTCCGAACTGCAATTCGCGAAGAGCAACAGGCCCTCCAAGCCGATGCCGATTACGTGGCGGGGAGAAGATATGACTACGGGCCCGCAGTCAGGGCTTGGGTGCGCTCCTTGGCCCGGAAAAGGGTCCTTGAGGACTTGACCTGACAAGATGTCGGAACCTGGCCTGTCATTGAATCGACACGCTCGACGACTTTTGTTTCGGCACGATTTACCCCTGCTTGCTCATCGCTGGCGCTGGATATACCTAATAGAAGAGCTGGAACTCCACAGAGAGGTGACCCAAGGGGCGTTCGTTGGGAGTGTAGGACTAGGCCGTGGCCGTGTGAACAATCCACGAGGGAGGGCTCCGATGTGTCGATTGGCCGACAGCGACCGACAGGGTTGATGGATGATGGATCGAACTCCTTGGGCGGTCTTCTCTTCAGTTCCTTTTTGCCTAGCCCTAGGAATGGTTGAGGATACATACTAAACGTCTTATCAGCCCGACTTGAAGCCCCGAGCAAGTATACGGTGTACATGTACAGTGTATGTAGGTAGGCGACTCGTAAACCAAGCAACGGAGGCGAGTCGGTGACGTACCGGTCAGAACGTCACCGCCTGGACGACCGACGCCGCCTTGTTTCAGCGAGGAATTCTGATCCGAGGTCCAACCATCATCTTTTCCGTGGATTGCTTGCCAACAATCTCCAGTGAGGATAGCCTTCTTGCCTGCTGCTTGCCGTTCCACCTGAATCGTTGCGTTGGCGTGCAGATTGTCTTCCCTGGGTGCTTTGTCGCCGCTCCTCCCTCTCGCCGCCCCCTTGGCTTCGGCTGCATAGCGCGTCGCCGCCACCTTACAAGACTCTCTTTTTGTACACTGTGAATACTCGATCATCACCTTGGAAAATGTCTTCCGCCGTGGCCTCTGAGGCTCCCGAAAAGACCCCCGATGACTCTTCTAAGTTGAAGACCTTCCTATCCATCCTCCGAAGGTATTGGGCTGCCTGCACATTTGTCCCTCGTTTAGCCCCATCGTTCCTGCCCCGAACCCTGCTAATTCCTTGGTGTTTGAACCGCTTCTAGATTTGTCGGAGTGACGGATATAGCGTCCGTTCGCTTCTCATTGCCTGCGCATCTCCTGGAGCCGATGCCCAACCTGGGTATGTTCTCGCCCTTCCCCCCCTTTCCTGTTTCGATATTTCAAAGGTGTTTGCTCGCCTTGAAGCTCGGCGGACTGTTGGTTAACCAAACCCCGCGATTGCTAGAGTACTGGAATTATTTGGATAGACCGGAGACCTTTGCAAGGTCAGCAAAGTAGCCGATTCATCGCCAAGGCTCAAATTCTGACAGGGAGCACCACACAGCATTGGTAAATCAGACGATCCGCTGGGACGGATGCTGGAAATTCTGAGATTTTGGTTCACCAAAGATCTGGTATACAACCTCTGCAGGATTCCCGTGTTGGAAAGGTGGTTTCACTCACGATCCTACAGAAATACATCAAGGGCAAGCCCTGCAAACCTTATAACTCTACGCTGGGTGAATTTTTCAGAGTAAGTGCCGCCTGAGCAGCTCTTAAGCGCCCTCTATTTCCAGGACTGATCGTGCCGCCGCGAAACTTTAGTGTAGCTGGGAACTTGACGACCTCCCCCCGGCGGTCTCAGCAGCTTCGAAGTCGGACCCAACCAGCGGAGGTTCCACCAAGACGGACGACAAGAACGGAGCGGTCAAGGTATGTTACTTGACCGAACAAACTTCTCACCACCCGCCAGTGTCTGCTTTTTTCATCGACTGCGAGGAACGAGGCGTCTCCGCCCGCGGCTTCGACCAAATAAGCGCCAAATTCACGGGCACGAGCATTCGCGTCGCGCCGGGGCAGCACAATCTAGGCATCTTTGTCAACATCGCCAAGCGAGACAATGAAGAATACCAGCTCACCCACCCCGATGCGCATCTTGGAGGGTTGTTGAGAGGCGCGCTGGCCATCACAGTTTCCGACACATGCTACATCACGTGCCCCAAGACCCGGATCAAGGTCATCCTACAGTACCTGGAGGAAGGTTGGATTGGCCGGGCTCAGAACAAGGTCGAGGGCGTGATCTTCCGCTACAACCCGGACAAAGATACCACGACGAGAATCAAGGATGTGCCGGAGGGGGATCTTCTTGCCAAAATCAGCGGGTCCTGGCATGGGCAAGTTTTCTACACTCTGGCGGGGACCAACGAGCCTCGACTGTTGATTGATATCGGGCCCCTGTTTCCTATCCCCAAGGAAGTGCCCTCCGACGACGAACAACTGTCCAACGAGTCCCGCAAATTCTGGTCGGGGGTCACAGAGGCTATCCTCGACAAAAGATACGGCCAAGCCACCCGGCTCAAGCAAGAGATTGAGGAGCGGCAACGTCAGAAGGCCGCTGAACGACAGGCTAAAAACGAGACCTGGCAGCCTCGCTTTTTCACCGGTGCTGTCACACCATTGGGTAGACCTGAGTTGACCGGAGAAGGGCAGAAGGCCCTCGAGGGACTCCGTCGTGGAAAATACGATTTGGAAGAAAGTGAATCGAAGGGTGCATAGACGCATGCCCGTGGTTGCGGTAGGGTAATAATAAATACACAAGATTGGACCGAATATCGGGCGTTTTGGGTTGAGAGTCTTCGGAACGTCCTTGAAATGGCGGGTTCCGTTATTTTCTTTCTATCTCCGCTGGTTTCGCCAGGGAACTGAGCATATAAAGTGGTTTTGACTCCCTTACACCCCCATATATAATATAATAGGCTTGATTGCTGGCTGTCAAGAAACAAGAATTCCAGTCGTTGTTTTCCTGAAGAACCCTTTTTCACGCCTTTTCCACAACAAATAAGAATCTATAGGCCTACTAAATACACGGGTGTCACTGTTTGATTCCTACCATTCAATCTGTGAAGTAGATGATGCATTGCTTGGTGCAGCCTGTCAAGAACATCAAAATGGCACAGTGGTATTGATTCCCAAATAAAACTTGAACTCAAAGATGAAGGATCAAGGCATAGAAGCAAAAATAAATAAATAAAAATTATCAACATGATCCATGTCCTGTTGCAAGCTGCATAACTCCTCCCCAGTCCTGTACTCGTCCACCCAGTGCGCCTGCAACCCAGACCGAAAGCATTAAAAACCAGAAACAGTCGTGTAATCATTCATCTTAAGCATTGGCTGAGACAACCTTGTTGAATCCTGCAGTTACTGTCTTCGTTATTTCTTCATTTTTATGGGGAAGAAGGGATAGTGCATATGTCACATCATTCCACTGTCGTTCGGATTCGCATCGCGGTAGTCGAGCGGCGAGCTTATCTGCCAATTGTCGGGCGTGTTTCTCCTGCAAAAAGATAAGGGTTAGATCGTAATCAAGCTGTTGACAGGCAGATGTCGTTTCATCAGTTGGGGTTGGTTCCTTCGGGATGGACTAACCTTCTCAATGAATCCAATCAAGAATTTGACGATACGTCGCAGCGATGCCTCTTCTAGATTGCGTTCGGCACTCAGCAGACTGAACATATCAACGAAATGGTTATACACCGCATTGTCCTTGGTGGCCAGTTCGGTGAAGAACATGCGTGCCAGGTCAGCAATTCGCTTATCGTCATCCTCCAGGCATTTAGCCATCTCGCCCAGCTGACCTTTGACTTTGACCTGGCCAGCCAAAATCAAGAACGTCAGTGTCATGAGACATGTGCGCTTTACGGAGGCATCATCGTCATTTAGTCGACGATACAAAAAGTCCGTATTCTCGTCGATTAGATGATTGAAGCACACCGCCATGTCACCTAGCGCAATCACTGCATTGCTGCGAACAATTGGGTTCTCGGAGCGCTCCATTATGGTGATCAGAAGAGGCAGATTCTTTTCGCAGTACTCTGCCGACACGCACATCAGTTTAGCCATGCATAAAGTTGCCGCTGCCTGGAGGTTGCGGTCGGAGTATGTGTTGCTGTTGGCACATATTTCGGCGACCAAAGGTCCAAAGTTAGACAGCAACGAATTCTCCCCATAGAGCAGCTCTCGCTCTCGAATATGGGCCATGGCATCTTGGAAGTCATCCTCAGTAGTTCCACCAATGAGGTCCAATTCATCAGCCTCTGCGTCGCCGTCGTCCTGGGGTGCAGTGACGGCTTTGTTCTTTTCCTGTTCCGCTTTGCGGCGCTTGAAGTCGAGTTCACATAGCTCCAGGTGGACAATTTGCTTGATGGCAATATGACCCACGACGAAAAGCAACTGGGATAATGCAATTGACGTTGGTTTCTTCTTTGATTCCTGAGGTTCACTAGAAGCTGTCCCTGGGCATTCTTGTTCGTCGTCGTCCGCGGGTGTCTTGGACGCGTCGCGTTGCGATTGCGGCTTAAACACGAACTTCGTCTTTCGTTTGAGAATGTCAGAGCAGAGGACATCGGGATGTTTTGATAGTGTATAAATGGCACTAATAGCCTGTTCCGAAACGCCGTACCATTCCTGGCTGTCCGACACAGTTTCGACCATAGCTGCAAGTTTAGCCAAAACAGGATGGTCGTTAGCGAGTTTGGGAATGCCGGTTTCTTTGGTTTTAGCCTGACGACCCGGAACCATGCGCCTTAATGCGATACAGGTGTACTTGGCGAGCACAAGATCTGACTGTCCCAAGTTCCCTAGACCAATCCTTAGCATCGCTTCGATCTCCTTGACCACAACTTCCGGATCAGCCAAGGCAAGCATCCCGAGAACGATGATCGCCCCGCGTCGTTGAGTCTTTGAGATCTCCTTTTTCTGTACACTATAAACTTGCCATAACTTGGCTATCACGGCTTCTGAAATGTGGCCCGCTTTCATCATGGTACTCAGCAGTTGCTCGAGACATGTAAGTTCGGCAGGTGTTGAACCAAAGGTTAAACTGATCATGTTCCGAGCGATATAATTTGCAGCATCGTTGGGGCTAAAGGAGTCTGGCGCTTCGAAGAAAAGTCCCTTATAACAATCAATCAGATGAGTTTGAACGCCTTTGCCTTCGTCACTATTGCCTTTGGTCCAAATAAGCCGGAGCATCCGCCGGATTCCGTTACGAGAGGTTTCGACCTTGTACGCATCAAGCACAACGAAGAAATCCATTGCTTCAATGACCTCACTCTTATTCCGTGACGACAGAAGCTGAGAGACGGTTCCGGCAGCTGTGTGGAGGACCTCGATGAACCGGAGGGCTTCGTTATAGTATTTTCTGGTGAGCTGAAGACGCGCGAGCAGCTCAGATGTTGCCGCCTGCTCCGCGGCTTTTTTCACAGCTGCAGCCTTTTCTTCATCTGTCATGAGTGATGGCTTTTGCGGAGAATCCTCAGGCATCTGTGTGGCATCATCCAATAATTCGCTGTCGACATGCGAGGTTTCCGCCCCTTCAAAACCAGGAGTCTCCGGGGGTCTCAAGGCATTGAGTTCGGCGTCAACATTCTCTAATCTGGCTGTCCATTCTTTGTGCGACAATTGTCCACCGTGCATGATGCTGAAGGGGTGGGTAGAAACTAGTTTAGCCAGCAGTTTGATGGCGTTGCGTCGGACGTTGCTGCTCTTGTCTTCAAGGCTCCTAGCTGCCAGTTCTGAAACTGCTTGTCGTCTCTTGGGGAATTTCTGTTCTAGGTCACAAATCTTCATGTAGACCTGGATAGCTCGACATCGACAATAAGGGTTGATATCCAGAAAACGCTCTTCCAATACATCAAAAAAGGCATTGATCTGAGTCTTGTAGTTGTCGCTTCGCTCTTCTTGACGACTGAGATCGGAAATCAAGTTGCCACAAACCTCGACAACGGCGCAGCGGAGAGTATATGACTGCCAGGGGTTAGTTGATGGTTACAAGACACGAACGGTGAGAGAAGTATAGTATGGTGTTGTAGTACCTCACTGTCTAGTTGTTTGGCCAGGAGAGTCATCTGCTTTATGATCAAACGTGGGGCAAGCTCGGAAAGTTTGACGATAAATGCGGACACTGATTTGGGTCCTCTGGTATCGTTCGAGTTGAACTCCTTATTTCCAAGCTCCCTATAATAGATAAGCGATCATTCAACCACAAAAAGTAGTGTCGAACATACTTCAAAATTTCATCGGAAAGTTGCGGATAATCATATTGTTCCGCAAGAATGTGCAGAAATTCGGCCATGGGCTCCGATAGGTGCTCGAAATATGTCAAGCTCTGCACAATAGATGTCTGGGCACCTAGTCACCTAATTAGCTTGCGTTTCACAGCGAGGCCGGTACACCAAAGCTTACCAAAGGCATGCCCATGATGCTTCACTGCAATGCAAAGGACTTTGAATGCATGCATCCTAATGGCCATACTCTTCACTCGTTGTTCGCTCTCCAGTATGAGATAGATTGTGCGGGTGAACAAGTTGATAAAAGTGTCGCGGTCAGACGTGGTTAAGAATATCCTGCTGAGTTTCAATTTCATGACTTTGCACATGGTTTCCATGGATATCTGAATCTGCGCCGTCCAATCCCAGTTTCCATCCTTGGCGCTGCCCTTGGATTTGGCCGATTTTCCTGCACCCCTACGAGCAGGCGCAGCCTCCGCAGGTTTCTCGGCCGCTTTGACTTCAACGGCCGAAAGAGCCCATTGGAGTAAGAAGCCGTACATCTCTAAAAGCTGCTTGTGGTGTTGGATGCCATCTTGTTCGTCTGACTCGAGATCTCCGTGGATAATGTCTGCTTCGACAGACAATCCAGAAACGACTAGATCGAGAAGCTTGCTGAGAGATCGCGTGGGAAGAAAGGAGGAGTATCTGCAGAGATTCAACCGTTCAGAATTAAATCCACACGGGCCAGAGGTATCAGGGAATGGGTTCGGGCCAGTGCGCACTTTAAAAGGAATTGGAGGGAGTCAAAGGAAGACGATCTGGCCAGTCCTTCGGGGCTTTCGGCCACCCCATCGACGATAGTATTCAAGACATGGTCAATCAACGTTGATGACAGATTATCCGGGTCAGTCTCGCAATCCAGTAGTTCCGGGTCGGCGTCGGGAGTCGGAACAGAAGTCGGGTCGCTCAAGTAATATTTGAGAGATTCATTGATCTCAAATTGGATCCTGTCTTCCATGGCGGGCGACTATGAGGAGAGGATTCCTCGGAAGACGCGAGCGGCGTGAGCGATCTATGGCGGCGGTGTTGGGTTGTCGTTGAACCAAGAGGGGAAGGAGCGGGGGGAGAATCGGCGAAAAGAAGTCAAAGAAAGCGCAAAAAGCACGTGGGCTTTGTTTGGAGATTTCCTGGTTGGGTATGGCGTGGCTGCGGCGGACAATCGATCATACCGTATGTATCAGTATGTATGTACGGATATTATACGTTGCCACAGCATAAGTCCATAGAGATTTACCAGTACCTGTACATGAATCTCGGTACTATACGGTATACCTTACTCCTACGAGGCGCCCAGGCAATCAGTCCGTGTTGTCAATACCAGAAAGTAAACACAAACATCCTTCCTCCACTAAACCGCTTTAGGGGATTTTTTGCGCGCGCCCTGGAGCATATCTATTACTACTCTGTACGTACTGGGTAGGTGACCTCACTTCGAAGACTTTCAATTCATTGACATTAGAATTCCTTCAGCTCTTAAATCCCCCGCCTGCATCACCTGCCACACGTCATCTTTCTTGCCCCTGCGTCTCACCACTGTTTGCCTCCGTCCACTCCGTTGATCCAGCGCATGCAACTGTCGCCAAAGCGCAACCTCCCCCCGGTGCCCTGAGCTCTTCTTCAGGTCTCATTGTTTTCCCGACATGTCCGCTCTCCACACGGCACCGGCTGGTTTCTTCGATTTACAAAGACCCGCTGCTTGGAGGTCATCGCGTCCGTCAACGCAGCCCGGCCACGCGGGTGAAGACGGTGCGGTCACGGACAGCGATGCGTCGGCAGCACAACCCCCCCGAAACGAAGCCGATCATGAGGAGGAATACGGAGAAGAGGATATCGATGATTCAGTGAAGGAGGACATGCAGAAACTTGAAGATACTTTCCCAGGAATCTCAGACCGGTTTCGACTGGTCAATAGGATTGGAGAAGGTATAGTGTGGGCTTTGGCACTCCTCTTGCCCGACTTAGGTAACTGATTCATTGCGAATCTGCAGGGACATTTTCCACCGTGTATAAAGCGGAAGATCTACTATATGATCATTACAGAAACGACTGGGACATGTTCCAAGACAATCACAATGACGCCTGGACCAGTCCACCGCCAAAGAGGCGCCGGTTAGAAGATGAGAGCGGCCGGTCATTGCCCCCCAAACGAAGGAGACCTCGATTCGTGGCTTTGAAAAAGATCTACGTGACAAGCAGCCCCCTTCGCATTCAAAACGAACTTGAACTACTGCATGATTTACGTGGATGCCGATCCGTATGTCCCTTAATCACTGCCTTCCGGTACCAAGATCAGGTCGTCGCCGTCTTGCCCTTTTTCCCTCATACCGACTTTCGAATTCAATACCGTACTTTCCTGGTTTCGGATATGCGAGATTATTTTAGGTCATTATTTACCGCCCTGCATTCGGTTCATAAACATAACATTCTCCATCGCGACATAAAACCAACGTAAGGATTCCAGTGCCTTTGCTCTTTCTACTGCAATCAGGACCGCCACTACTTGTCCCCAACCCCCCGGATACTGACTACGATATCACGATCTAGCAACTTTCTCTACAACCCGGAACTTCGAGAAGGCGTTCTAGTTGACTTCGGTCTAGCGGAAGTAAGTCGAAGAATCACCTGCAATACAGGCACTGGGCCGACTAGCTAACTTGTATTTGCAGCGCGAGGGGGCTGAGTATACTGGCACATGCCTGTGCGCCAACTCGGGCTATGTGCGCCGCAGTCGCTTCACGCAGAGTTACTATTACACCCATTGTTCGCTGAACGCGCCATCGGCAGGGCATCCAAAAAATGACTCCAGGCCGTCAAAACGAGCCAATCGAGCGGGAACCCGAGGCTTTCGTGCACCGGAGGTTCTATTCAAATGCACCTCTCAAACAACCAAGATCGACATGTGGTCCGCCGGGGTCATCCTTCTAACCTTACTTGGGCGGCGGTTTCCATTCTTCAACTCGGCTGATGACGTTGACGCAATGATAGAAATGGCAAGCATCTTTGGCACGCGTCGTATGAAATCGGCAGCCGTCATGCATGGCCAAATCTTCGAAACCAATATTCCAACCATCGGTGAAAAGGGATACAGTTGGGAGAAGCTCGTAAAGTGGGCTAGTTGTGTAGAAGAATTGACAGAGAGCGAGAAACAGGCTACGCGCCTACTGGCTGGTCTCATGGAACTAGATCCCTACAAACGCATGAGCGCCAAAGAGGCACTGCAACACGAGTTCTTCACCCAGCCCATAAGCCACGACGTACCATGGGGAGGGCACCCCGAAGACAGCGCAGATACTGGTGAGGAAGGCGAAGGAGACAGAGAAGAGGATGCAGACGAGGTGGCTATGGTTTAGCACCTCAATATTAATACGAGACAATGACAAACAGCACTGGTATTAATGCAAAATTTGGATTGCAGTTCTAATACTGTAGCAAACATCAAAATGAAGGAGTATGAAACTAGACCATGGGACTTTCGGTTCTTCTTTCCTAGGAATAAGAGAGCAAGTAATCACTCTCAAGGGCTCGGCCCGCGGTGCAAAGTCCTCATTGAACCAGGTCTTTTATTTCTGCTACTGAGTCGTTTGCCGAGGCACTAGAAGTCAGAATCTATACAATAAATATTTGTGTATCTTCACAACAGGATCACGAGAACGCCATTCAGTGATGAGCAAACAATGCATCCCTGGTCATGCACAGTCAATAGTTGTGTTATATACTGCCCAAGAGAAATTCGGAGCCGTTTCTCATTAGAAAACTGCTAGCTCTTTAGCCAGCCTCTCCAAAATTATAGTGGCCAGTTTGGGCCGCGTGCTGAGTGGCGCCTTTCTCCCCCGTAAACAGCCCTCCGCATATATTGCAACGAATACTGAATCCAGCAGTATCGGTGTAGTAATGCTTGCCCTGCAGGATTTTACAGAGTGCCAACGCCTTCTCTAGCACCAAGCTATCAGCTGAGTGGAAGACTTTTGTGTCGAGCTCAGGAGGGATATCGGAGTGAGCGAATGGCGGAGCGGACGGGGATAGCGCTATGGTATCATAGTGGATCCCGGAATAGACTAAGATACATCGTGTGGACGGGCCCTCGTTGAAACGGTCAACTCGAAGCGTTTGCACATCGATCGAGCATATCTCTATATCAAAATGCTCGCTCAGGATCTTGAGCTCAATTGCTCCTCCCCATGAATCTTCATTTTGGATCCAACGGCAATAGTCGTCCGGCCGCTTCTCTAACACCACTTCCGAGTACATATCCGGTCTCTCCTGGATTGTTTGAGCAACAACCGATCGAAGCTCGTTCATCGCATCCATACCTCCCATGACAGCGCTGCCCACGGCGCGGAAAAGGCATGAGTTATCATCGGGCATGATGCGCAGTACGAAAGTGCCCTCATGCTCGGGTGACGCGATCTCAGGAGGATCCTCCGCGATGCTCTCGGACGACGGTGCTTCAGGAGCAGAAGGGTTAGAGGTAATAGAAGCGGTCGGCTCGTTACTGCTCCCCGGAGTTTGGAAGGCGTCTTCTTTCCTTGTGACTATCAGTTGTTCCCCGTGGAGGTTGATCTCGCATTCTTTCAAGCTCCGGCTTGGGTCGAGCGCATCCAACGAGAGAGGTCTGAGGTCAGGATAGCCGTATTTTACCTCGTAGGCAGTTAACCCGGTTGCGTTAACAATTTGATTTCGGAGGTCATCCACGGTTGCTGTGTCGTCGAGAATGGCCGTGGACTGCCCCTCCGGACCACGGATTCGGAGCCTCATCCCCATGGCGCGGGTTAAATCTTATTGTCTATTATATATAGTTCCAGGAATGAGTATTGATTGAGCGAGAGGTTCGAAAATGTAAGGAATAGAAAGAGATCAAGTAATAGGCCGGTATAAGGCTGGTATAAGTGAGGAGGGAGGGAGAGCAGGCAGGAAGAAGAGCGGACTAAATCAAGCAACTGAAGTAGAATGAAGTAGAATGAAGTAGGCAGGTGCATGTGGGGCAGTCGCAGTACGGTGTAGTTACTCCATCATTTATAGTCATGGGTACATAGTAGTACTAATCCATACATCCTTATCGGTGAAGACTTCATGGAGCAAACACCACCATGTATGTCACTTTGGTTCCAATGTTGAGTCAATAAGGTCGCTGGAAATGGGTTTCTTCAAGCCGAATAAATAAAGAGGAAGAGGAACAAAGAAGGGAATGGAAGGGCGCGCCGGATTCCTTTCAGGTATCGGTCTTATGTAAGTATGCAAGTATGTAAGGTACCGTAAGGACTTGTATGAATACCGATGTGACAGTACCGTATCTCAGGTGATTCTTGCTGAATCAGCATTGCTACTGCGCCAAACGGTCAAACCTCTCCCTCGCTGAAGCTCGTCCTTCTTCCCTCTCTCGGTTTTTCATTGCGCTATTGCGCGCAGTGTCGCTAGGTTGAAATTTACTCGTCGAAAAGGTCTATAAACTATCCCTGACTCCCAACTGGTGGTCCTTGCGACTGTAGGTTGCCTTCAACATGGAGCAATCGGAGCCGTCGCACGTCCAGCCCACTCCTGAGGCGCCCGTCAACCCGGTCGCGAACGATGGGAAAGATGGACCTGTGGCAACGACAGGTGGTGTCTCTGAAGAACAATGGCGAGTGATGATGGATGTTGTGATGGCCATCTATGAGTATCGAGAGGAGGAGTAAGTTCTCGGCCCTGCTTGATCCCCCGTCGCATACCCCAGGCTAACCACTCCCGTCTCTTCGTCAACACGCAGCAATCATGACCCTTCGAAACTGTTCCAGCGCAGCGTCAACAAGCGCAATGTCCCTGATTATTATGATATCATCAAGGAGCCGATGGCCCTAAGTATCCTGAAACAAAAGATCAACAAGAGAGAGTACAAGCAATTCGCTGAGTTTGTGCGAGACTGCGCTCTGGTAACTATACCAAGTTTCCTCCCTGCTCACCCCGGAGAATACGTGAGCATAGCTCATCTGGAACCGCGCGCTGATCATAGTAGATCCCCCATAATGCGCAAACCTATAATCGCCCTAAATCTCAAGCATATGAAGATGCACTTGTCATCAAGGTTGGTTGCGCTTTGTCTCCCCGTATAGTTGTTTTGATTTCGCACAAGGCCAACTTGGGTTATTGACGATTTTCCCTGAAGGATGTCTTTATTGCAGAGTTCCAGAAGCTGGTGACCAAAGGAATCATTTCCGCTGAAGAAGCCGAGCTTCCGGATCTTGGCGAGATCCCCGAGGCAGACCCTCTTCCGGAAGAGGAAGAAGAGGAGGAAGAAGATGACGACGACGAAGACGAAGAGGAAGATTCGGACGATGATGGTCGACGAAAGAAGAAGCGGGGCCCGCGATCGGGAAGCAAGCGCGAGGGCAACAAAGAAGACAGCCAAAAGCCCAATGACCCCGAATTGAGAAAGAAGCGAGGCCGGCCACCGCGTGTCGATACTCCAATGGAGGCTAGGATTAAGGCGGTTCTGAAGGGCATTCGAAAATTGAAAGGACCGGGGGGGCTGAAAGTCGGACACTTTGAGCGCCTGCCTGACAAGAGTACCTACCCGGACTACTACGTGGAAACAAAAGAACCCATTGCCATCGACATCATCAAGCGGAAATCAAAACGGAAGAAGTACAGCTCGGTTGATCACTTCATGAGGGATATGGACCTCATGTTCAACAATGCGAAGGCTTACAACCAGCCCGAAAGTCAAATATACAAAGATGCTGTTGATTTGCAAGTGGAGGCCCGAAAGCTTGCCGAGATTGAGAAGAAGAAGCCGGACAGTGAATACCTCATGGAAGACGGGCGACTACCCTTGCCCGACGGTATCCTTTACAAAAACGAGCTTTGGAAGGTCGGCGATTGGGTTCACATCCAAAACCCCAATGATGTGACAAAACCCATTGTTGCACAGATATATCGCACTTGGCAAGATGGCGATGGTGACAAATGGATCAATGCCTGCTGGTATTATCGCCCAGAGCAGACTGTCCATCATTTTGAAAAGCACTTCTACCCAAATGAGGTGGTTAAGACCGGCCAATACCGAGACCACCGAATTGAGGAGATAGTAGATCGGTGCTTTGTGATGTTTTTCACTCGCTACAATCGCGGGCGACCCAGAGGCCTTCCACTTGATAAGGATGTATATGTCTGCGAAGCTCGGTACAACGAAGAGAAACACAAGCTGAATAAAATAAAGACATGGGCTAGCTGCCTCCCAGATGAGGTCAGAGAGAAAGATTACGAGATGGATCTCTTCGATGTCCCTCGCAGAATCAAAAAGATTCCCAGTCCCATCAAGCATCTGCTCAAGAACGAGGCCAAGGAAACGGATGATCTTCCAAAGCCCACCTGGGGAGCTGACAATGCGCCTCCGGCAGTTGGCGCCGTTCATCGTCGCCCGCGGGATGAAAATGTGAGGCCTTTCCCCCCCTCCCTCTATTCTGTACCCATTCGATCTCCGCCTAGTCTTCTTAGTAGGTATCTTGACGACTAACTTTTGTTAAATTTCCAGGAATCTCCACCCCCAGAGCCATCGCCTTCCCCGCCTCCAATGCCTCGACAATCATTGCCGTCTGCCCCCATTCGACAACCGCCGACTAACCAGCCATCTGCGCGACCAAGTATAGAAAGCCAAGGCCCAAGTGCGATAGCGGCGGCTCCCCCGCCAGCGCGATCCCCGGCTGTGCCTGTCGCGCCGGTACAGCATTCCCCGGCAGCCATCGCCCCAGTGACGTTTCAAGCACCCCAAGTGCCATCAGGCCAGCCGTACCAGCCCGCCTTGCAGAGACGCCCCAGTAGTCTTGCACCGCAGCCTTCACATCCGGTCCCATATCAGGCATCTGCAGTGTCGCATCCGTATGCTTCTGCGCAGCCGTCGCCATATGCACCCTACCAAGCCAATCGCATGGCAATGCCGGGCGCGTCGATGTATAACCCCAATGCTCCTCGTCCAATCGAGGTATTCCATCTAAGTGATGCCGCAAACACGGCGATCCCGGAAGATATTCGGGGGCAATTCCACTGCGACGACCAGGGCCGTGTGCTTTTCTTCTCTTCTCCGCCACTGGATATCATCCCATCGACTCAACAAAGACTCGGCCACTCACTCAAGTATCTGGCCGCCAAAGAAGAGCGACGAAAATTCGTCGAGCAAAAGAAGCGCAAGGAACACGCGGAGCAGGAAGAGCTCGAACAGCGAACCAAGCGCCAACGAGCCGACCAGGAGACAGCTCTTGCGGCCAAAATAGAAGATCTGACTGCCCGAGCAGTCAACACCATGACGAGTCAGATAGTGTCGGGCACGGACACTCTCTACGAAATCCTGTACGCTGATCAGGCAGAGAAGGCAAAGTCGGCCGCGAACCAGTCTCGCGAGCAGAAGGTCCTTGCCGATCAAGCTTCCCGGAAAAGAACGGCCCGAATCCTAGCGCATTCGGAGGAAGCTAGCTTCGTGAGCCTGAAAGGGAGTGCCATGTACATGCAGGGCATTGATACTGGAACCTAATCGAGCCGGTCTGCTTGCTGCCTGTTTGTTCGAAACCGGCACGATTGATCGATCTGACATCGATCTTTTGGGTGGAAAATCATCAGATCAGATCAGGGCAGGATCGGGTTCGTTCTTGTTTAGATTAGCGTAGGCTTAAACTAATGTATGGAATGCCTTTATCGTTCAAATTATCTTCGTACTGGACTCGTAAGATACCTTTATCTATAACAGTGGTTTGCAATCTACTCCCGGGGTTTCCAACTGGGAGATTAGACCGTCTACATGAACTTATGAAGCTGATCTCTGTACGTCGCACATAGACAATGTCCGTTGAGGCAAAATTGAACAATAAAAATGTCTCCTAAGAACTCAAGAGAAGGTCATGAACTCGTCAATTGGGAAATGAGGATAGATCAAGAGGTGGGAGGGTAAACAATGAGACCAGAATACACACAAATATACACATTCCAAGGCATGTAGAGGCGACAAAGAAAAGAAAGAAAGTAAAACAAAAGATAAGCAAAGACAGGGAGCAGACCCAGCAGATTGAAAACAGATCTACAATTAAATGTTCGCTCCTGTATCGACTTGTATGTCCTGGAGCATCGGGAAGTCGTGACATCCCAACTAGACAAGGAAGAATGGTTCCCACAGCCAAGCAATAAGGGGGATTTTGTAGCCTCCAAAACACTCATGAACAGACCCAACAATTGTCTAATGGCCGATTATCAAATGCAAGAAAGAAAAGGGTTGCAGTGATTTCCCGGAGTTCGGTTAACCAGTCTATGCAAAAGAAACAAAAAGGTGTAAAGAGAAGCCCCAACTGTAGTCGCTCCAACATGGGCATTTGAGATGATCTTTTGAAAGTATTCAAAATTAGGCTCGTTATGGACTGGTACCGGCGTGACTTTTATTGTTTCGTCCGATCTTTTTTAGGCGGGAGGGTTTTTGTGGTTGAGGGTAGCAGGTGACAGGCAACTCGACATTGTGTTCAAAACGGCCCGATGTTTGTCATGTCACAAACCATGTGTGTGGTATGATATTTCTCGGCTTTCAGGGTCAGCTAAGACTGAAAACCGGAGTTGCTGGTCGCGGTCGTATCCTCATTGGGATCCGTCTTGTGCATATCCCATGAGGCACTGTTGCGCTTGTTGTTGCTCTCTTCCTCTTCCATAGAGAACACTAAATCACTCTGTTCTTCGTCAATCTTGCTTGTGCTGACAGGCGACGACACAGTTCTATCTAGGCGACTATTGGGACCGGAGGACGACAGATGGCGAGCCGATCCGGGGTGAAGAGACATGCCACTAAGTTGCTGAGAAATCATGGATGTCGACGTTTGTCGGGAAGGAGAAACAAATGTAGGAATATCACCAGACACCTGGCGGCTTCCAATGGGACCCAAACTGGGGCTTCTCATTTCCAAGTTCAACGAAGACTCACGAAGAGGCGATCCAACCTGGGGGAATGAGGTTCCATGGGCATCCTCTTCTTTCTTCTGTCGCTGCTTTGCAAACAAGGCACCAAAGCGAGAAGGACTAGACGCCAGGGGCGAGCCAACTTTTGAGAGGCTAGTGCCAGTCATGCCAAGCCCACTGAGATCACGATGGCTCGAACTAAGCTCATGATCAGTTCGAGATAGACGACGGAGCCGCTCCTGGGGCGTCAGCACGTCATCGTGTAAATTCATAGGTAGAAAATCCTCTTCCATGGGGAAATTGCTTTCATCCCAATCTTCCAGGGCTGTGGGTCTAGGCACGCTGGCAGAGAGCATGCGAGGTTTGACGGGACGTTGAGAATGCATGAACCGCGGGCCCAAACCATCTTCGGGAATCCCAGGAGGAGACGACCCGATAAAGGAAGCTTTCCGGGCGTCTGGTCCGTAGGCCGTGTCGCGGAGATTGCGGAGGGCGTCTGACGGAGCCCCTATCCGTTGAGCAGGTGGCGAAAGTTCCAATCCGAACTTCGAGGGCATGGATGCGGCTACGGGACCATAGCGGGCAGCATGAGATATTCCCTGGCTGTCAAAAGACGCAGGCAAAGGCGCGTCAAGAGCGGTCAAGTGGTGATGGTTTGGAGACATGGGAAAGCGAATGTCGTCGACTGGCGACCCGTACTTAGAACCCGTATCCGAAGCCAGGCCCGTATCGATCGTAGGAATGGCATCATATGGCGGAGCCTGCGGCTGCTGTGGCTGCTGCTGTTGCTGCTGAGGGTGTAATGAGGCGAAATCTTCTTGGTGTGAAATTTGGGAGGCAAAACGAGGATCATGCCCATTCATCCGTTGTTGCGAAAGCACCGAATTGGTCAGGGCTGAATCTTGGTTGACATAGGCTTGTGGATTGACGCGGCCACCGAGATTGAGATGGCTTCCCCCCATTGCACTGGGTCGATTAACCCGCCGTCCATCGGGGAGGATATGCGCCAGCGCACATTTGGCACCGAACTTGCAGTTTCCCTAGAGCAACGAGTATTTTAGTCACCTGCAGTCAGGCTAACAATGACGGCCTCTTCGCCCGGTTTCGCCCGATTCATACCTTGGTAAAGTATTTACACGGCGCATAGTCGATCGCAGCATCGGTGGAATGCAAAAAGGGACAGGCAGGCCCAGCCTGGCAAGCTCCCTGACGATAGAATTTGCAGGGTACATGCTTGGTGTCTGTGGCGAAGTCAGCCTCAAAAATTTGAAAGAAAGAAAATAAAAAAAAAAAAAAAAAGGAAAAAGCCTCTTTCTCCCCGCCGCTGGAAACGAGAGATTTCAGTCGCTTCACGAGCCAGGGCAGAGATTCTAAGGTCATTATAGCCTGTCATAAAACACAAGCTATTATAAGATGAAGAGGGGGTCCCTTACTGCTTTGGTTGGGAGGACTCCGGGCAGTCATGTCAAGGCCAGAGAGATTGCGGGAATGACCGTTCTGCAGCGGTTGAGACCCGGAGGGAACGGGGAGAGGAGCGCGACTTTTCATATCAATGGAAAGCCGAGACGAGTTGATCGAGGAGGCAGGCAGGATAGGAAGCGGGAGCAGGAGAGGGGATTGCAAGAGGCCGACAGCAGCATGGCCAGGAGGAAGAGCGAGAACTGGGCGAATATCCGGAGGGGTTTATCGGTCTCCACTCGGTGGGGAAGTTGCGCCAAACCGGTTGGCGGTGAGCCTCGAGGTCGACCTCATCACTCGGAGGGGATCCCTACGGAGTACTTGCAGAGTACCGCCGTGCTGCTGCCAGTCGCCGTACATCGGAGCGGTACTCTGCAAGTACTCTCTTCCCTGGCGAGATACCTGCGGAGTACTTCGTCTACAGTAGCCAGATCCATACATCTCTAGGTCCTTTTGGGGTAGTCACCGTCAGGAGTCTATGTCTACAATATCTATATATATCTTCACCCCATGACTGTCAATGTGGACATGGAGGGACATTAACATCGTGGCCGATATCGATCTACAAGAGACAACCGTAGACAACCAGAGAAAGATGCCCTGCATGGGAGCTAGAAAATGAATTCCCTCGCGCATCCAAGGAAGACACTGCATCGGATCACGTCGCATGACAGGTCTAATGGCGTCATCCTCGCACGCTCACGTCCATCAGTCATCTGCAGACTGCAGACGCTGGGAGACGATGACTAGCTCCACTGACTCGCTCGTTGTCCATCTGATGCAAGCAAGCTTCCCTGCCACCCAGAAGCTTTCCTTCAAACATTATTTCCATCTCCCGCCGATCATCGCTCGTTTCTCCACAAATCCCGTATCCCCAGATCCCCCAATCTCTCGGTCTGCAAAGAAACCTCCTTCCTTTATTTCTTTTTCGCTCGTTTGCCCTTCCATTGATCCTCAAGGCAGTAGAATATTTTTTAAAACACATAGCAATCATAAAAGCAAACATCAACCGATTCAAACCCATAAAAGAAGGCTGAAGCCCCTTCAATGAAAAGGATCCCCCTCGAGCCCTAAGGATTCCTGCGTGCCGGGGTTAGGGCAACCATGTTGTAGATACAAAATCCGAGTAATCCATACGTACCCAAAGCTCGTCCCGACTCATGTCCCCCGGAATGACCTCCGAGCACCTCCGCCACATATCGAAACAAACTCGACGGCGGGCTTTAGCATGCTTTTGCCACCCTTTCCAGTCTTTACTGACATCGGCCAAACTTTCCGGAGACACGGGGCTAGAATTCGCGTGTCCGTCCCGTGTCAGATGGGCGAGGGAGGATTGGATATCTTGTTCTAGCTGGTTGATATCACGCCGGAGCTCACAGAGTAAGGGTCTTGTACCGAGGGCTAGCAGCTCCGCATGCGCCTTTTTTTCGTCTTCCTTAAGGCAGCCGAGCTGTTGCCGCAGTCCCTGGATTTCTTCATCGATCGAAGCCACGGTTTCTGAAATGGCCGCATTGGGCCCCTCCTGTAGGGCGTGGTACACGGTTTGCTTTCCTAAGCCGCCGGTATTCAGCGCTCTTATCATCCTCTAGGCTCCGAGCAGGGAATGCTCACTGACCGGATGTTTTCCCTGCAATTCGTTTGCTCTGGTGCAGTTCCTTGAGAGCCTTGGTTGCATAGGCTTGGACGAGAAGTGGTCGTAGTTAGAGGCAACGGTCGAGTCTAGAGCTACGGACTGTCTCACCTTTGGTGACTTTGTTATGTAGGTTCGCCGAGATGTCATTGGCCTACTCAGAGTAAGCTTCGAGAGACAGATCTCTTGTGCGAAGACATCTGAACTGACCGAGTATGGACGACTGCGGGAGTTAAGCGCCGGTCAATTAGAGTAAGAGAAAGACTCATACTTTTGCTCCCCTGATCTCACCGACAACAACCCTATGAGCCAAGCCCTTGGTAGCTTAACGAACAAGCTTACGAAGATAATCCAGAATCAACACAGCCCCTTCCTGGGCAACTGATCACGGTTAGATACACTCGACGACCACAGGTTGTTGGCGGCCACCAGCTCACCATTACCCGAACTTTTGCCACTTCCCGGTTCTGAAGACATGGTGGGTGACAAGAAGTCGGATATCTCATCAATGAGCGAGTCGACGTCGGTGCAAGTGGTTGTCGCTGGTATGGTTGATGGGCAGTTGCTACAGAGCTGAAGGCTCGATGGTTATCCCTCCTCAACGCACGTCACGTGGAGGGCGTCTACATCTCCTACCCCGATTGACCCGGGACTCTAGACAAGGCTTTGAGCGGTCAACATCGAACTGCATATTCTCCAATTCGAAACAAGTAAACGAACCCCAGTCGTGCTAGCTATGAAACACAAAAAGTAAAGATCAGAGACAAAATGCAAGGGCAACATGAACTTAGGTTGAACACAGAAAGTAGAGTAAAGAGAAGATGGAAGAAAATAAAAAGATGAGTAAAAAGAAAAGAAACCTAAACGTCAAATCGCCAGCTTCATCTTGCATTGAAAGATCACTTTTGTTTTGTTCTCAAGACCCATCAAAGCGAGCTCTAGTTAGCAGACGACGAAGGCCCCTCCCTCCAAAATATTCAAACAGGAAGCGGCCGGATGATTTAGGACACAGCTTGACCTAAGGGTATCACATCACAATCTGCGGAAGCATTAACACTGAATCCAATTTCGGGGGAACGTCACTACACTTACGCAATCGTTGTCTTTCTGAACGGTTGGAACCCCCATTTCCTCGAAAGTTTTCGGTCCTTTGCCCACTTTGCCAGCCTGCGGTTTGGCCGGCTGCGCGGCGGGCTGTTGGCTAGTTGAGCTCGATGAAGATGCAGGAGGCTTGGGGGTGGACGGCGCGCTGGAAGGCTGCATGGATTCGGTACGGGGAGGGAAATTTGCCGACGAGGGCGAGGCCATGCTAGGACGTGGAGAGCCCACCGGGCCGCCTTGGGGAGGAGAGACGGGTGTTCTCGCCTGCCTCGGGTCTGGCATATTATCAAGCCGCTGGGGACGCCTGCGAGCATCGGCATTGGCGGACTCCAGAGGCGCCGAGTATCCGATATCCAGCTTAGGGGCCGCGGACACGGGGCTGGTTGGCCCCGAGCTCGAAGTCCCGGGCGCGGGAGATCGGTAGCCCATGGGCCCAGGTCCATACGATGCGGCACGGTTGTAATTGGGTGCTGCTGCATTGGAGCGAATGTTGGGGTTGATGCCAAAGGCTGAACTCGGTCGTGGGTCGGGCATGCCGTAACCGGGCGGGTACACTGGCCGGGCGCGAGACGACGGTCTGTCCGGATAGGGAGCATTCGCCGGCGCGCCACTGTCCGAAAGGCTCATTCGAGACGGATCGGGCATCTCAATGTTCTCCTGAGTGGATTGCACGGAATCACCTCGCTGGTGGGAGCCATAGCGGGACTTGATCCGGGCGATCGCAACTTGTTCGTGATCTTTCCGCGACAGCGTCTTCGAGCGCGAGATACTGTCGATCCGGCCCGTGGCATCTTTGTTGCCGTTTGCTGCGGCCTTGGCATACCAGCTTCTCGCTTCCTTGATGTCCGACGGAACGTAAATGCCGACTTCGTAGAAGTAGCCCAGAGCAAACTCGGCGGTGGGAAAGCCGCTCTGAGCGGCGCGCTGGGCATACGTAAAGGCCAGCTCGTCATTCTTATCGAAGACGCCCTCGTGCCCGCAAAGAAACCATTTACTGATCGCCATTTCAGCTTCCGGTTCTCCCTGGCGGGCGGCCAACGCGTTGTAGTGTAGAGACAGGGCCGGGTTGAAATCGCAGCCAAGTTGGCATAGTTCGTAAGCGGCGCCCATTTTGACCTGTGCTTTGGCGAATCCGTGATAGGCGGCTTTCTCGATGTTGACTCGCGCGGCATTTAGGTCGAGGGGTAGGTAGCTCTCGGGGACGTTCACTTGGGGCAACTCTCGCGCTAAAAGCATGCCGTAAACCTGTACACAATGTGAGATCTTGCACGGAACTGAAAACCAAGAAGAGGGCAACGCACGTAGGCGCCCTGAGGGGCATTCTCGTCGCATGATTGCGCGGCAAGGTTAATATATTCCAGACCCGTTTGGAAGTCCTGGCGCTGCCCATGTTGGCCCAGAAGGATCATCATTCCTAGACGCTGTCATGCCAAGTCAGCACGTGCCCGGAGGCTCTCGAACGGTGCGCCGGGACGTACGTAGAAGGAGGCAGAGTCTGCCAGGGCGACGCCTTTCTCGTAGTGACGAATGGCCTTCTCCGGCTCCCCCGAGCTTTCAAACTGCATTCCAATGCGGTATTCAGCCCTCGCGTATCCTTTTTCCGCGGCCCTCGAGTAGGCGCGGAATGCCTCTTTCTTGTCAACGCGGAAACCGAATTTGCCGAACTCCAACCACATGCCCTTGATGAATTCGGCCTTGGGGTGGAACTGGTCGGCCAAAAAGTTCACGATATTCATGGCGTCGACCTTGAGCTGACGCTCCACCTGGGGCGTTTGCGGACGCGGCGGCTGGATCAAAGACAAGCGGGCTTCATTCTGGGTGGCGGCCTCGACATAAGCCAGAGCATCCTGAGCCCAGGCTAGCTGCATCTCCGGGTCATTTGAGGACAGCACCGGCATCCGGGCCTTCTCCAAACTGGCCTCTTTCTGCTCGTCGGTAGGGGGCACATTTGGCGGGGGGTTGCGAAGGACGGGGAACGGGGAGAAGTTGGGGGACTCCATGTTGTCGTAAACGGCGGACTGCTCGTAGTGAGCGGCTTCGTAGCCGGAAGGAACAGGCTGACCTTGGACTACGGCAGCAGAGGAGGTTCGCTCGGGGAAACGCGATCGATCATATTGAGCGGGAGAAGAAGCGTGTTGACTGCGGTGAGGGTTTCGGGCCTCATGCTCGAGGTGGGCAATATTGTCCTGCATCGTCTCCGGGACTTCAGGCATCACCCTGGAGATTATTGGTAATTTTAGATTAGCAACGACATCCACCGAACCAGAAGGGGCTGGAAGTAAGACTAGTAGTCTAGTACGGCGTAGTTCTGAACGCTTTTTTCTTTTTTGTTTTGGTTTTGCTCTGGGATTTTTAATTTCCCACCCCTTCCTGGGTTTATCCGCAACTAAAGGATCGGGGCGGTCGCACCTTTGAGGAGAAGGGGATATGACTTCTGGCATGTAAAAATCATCTTGGCCCCCTGGATACCATGTAGCACCTAGCCGTGGCTGACCGCGACCTTGCGGAGGCCTGTTCATTGTTGGGCGCCTGGTTTTCCTTTTTTTTTTCTTCTTTAATTCTCCGTTTCCGAGACTATTGGATTTTGGATTTTTTGAATTGATTGTTCTTGTTTTGTTTTGTTTTATGAATTAAACCGTTGTTTCTTGTCGAGTTCGTCGTCCCCTTGGTTAATAGCGGGGAGGGATATGGTTTTCTTTCTTTTCCTTTCCTTTTCTTTCTTTCCTTTTTTGCCTTTTTCTTTCGGGGTTGTCGTTAAATAAGCCCCAGCTAATTAATGAAGGAGGGGTGTTGACGCAGACTAGGAGGGAATCGGTTTCAACGGTTCATCAATAATAGATGAGTTAGAGGATCTAATGGTAATGGATTCGGGGAGAGAGCTCGGAGTGGAAATGAAAAAAGGGAAATCAAATCCAATCAATAAAAAGGAAATCGATAAAAATCCCAGGGGGAGGGGCAAGAAAAAAAAGGCCCGCGGGGAAGTCTGGCGTAAGAAAGGCTGAAAGATAACTGCTATCCACCGTGAAACACGGACAAGAAACTAGAGTCAATAGTCAGAGCTGTCAATTTGGGCCAAAGGGGTAAAGGCTTAAGGCTTTAAGTAAAGTCTGGCGACGGTCGTATACTCGTATTATTATTCTATTATTGTTATTGTCATTGTCATTGTTATTATTATAATTAATTACTATGTCGTAATTTCCCCCTCCCGACCCTGTTCAATCGGGTATTCCGAGTGTCGGAGGTAGAGTGTGGGCACCTATACTCGATCCCATGGATGTGGAGATAAATGATCACATTGTTATTAACTTATTATTGATTACTTCCAGATAATTCATTTGTTTCCTATAGTTCAACAATCAAGACCTTGTCGTCCATGCAAAGGTCGGAAACAGGAGCTAAAATATTACTTCCCGAACTAGAAATCTATTAATAAAATCTTATGCAAGAATCGGCTGTGACCCACAGGGGGAAGAAGGATTATTCTTACTCTGGAGTAGTCCCCAATAGTTAGTTGAACCCTTCGTCATCGCCCTCGCCCATTCCAGTATTCCACAGCATTATATACTGTGTACTGTGTACACACCAATATGCCCTCAGCCTCCTTCGCGTATCCTTCGTGTCTATCAGGCGGAGGGTGAATGACCCCATCATTTATCAATTACAGTGTACATATTGTATAAACAATCCATGATTGAATCCATTCATACAGTACACCAGTACTCCGTATTCCTGGTATCGCGTTCCGAATTTGGAAAAGTGCTTCACTGCTGCTTGGCATCGTGCTGTGGTCTATAAAGATGGTTTCGCGCCCCCTCCGATCATGGCCATCACTAGATATTCTTTTCGCGTATTTATGCTATTGAACCGGCCACTCCGTGTCCTGCGCTTCACCAACCCTTTTACCATAGTGAGTTGTGATTATTGCATGTCCCGGGAATTCCATCTAACTGGTTTTTATTAGCTAAAGCAAGATCATGGGCAAGAAATGTACTACAATGAAATCTAATGTCGCAGCACTTCCTTAGACAGATCCGGCCACGTCGCCGGCGCCAGTCTGGTGCCCATCGCCCTGGGCATTCGCATGCCATCCTTCTGTGGCATCTGGGTGAAGCTCTTGCACGGCAGCGTCAGCAGCTATCCGGCACTTTTTTTTTTTCGCGACAACAGTAGGAGTCAATGGCTTCATGGGACTCCGGATCTACAATCTGGGTATCATTGCATTGTGCTGCCATGGGTGGAAAAGCCAGGAAGGTGCGCCCAAGAAGGATAAGAGCACGCTCTCCGTCGTTATCATGTGTATATCAGGGCTAGGTCGTCGGGGCCTACTGCCATCCAGTCCTCGAACCCCAAAGCGTTGGTGATAAATCCTAATGCGTCTGCTTCCTTGATTCGCTTGACAGAGTTATGTCTCACAGACGCGACTTGGTTCGAAAAAGAAGAACATAGGATCACGATAGCTGACGCTACGATAGTAGAGGAGCGATTTGACATATAGACACGAACATAGAGGAACATTGTGACATTATTGACCGGGCTTATCCATCGCATGCTGGGTTGCCTGAGTCCAACCAACCTATGTATGGGGGAAACACGGATGACTGTTAATCCTTCTGCCGAAGGGTATTGGCATCCCTTTAAATGCCCGGAAGGCCAGCAATGTTCACTCTGTTATTTTCACATCTCCTAATGCACATATCATTACCCCTATTATGAACGGCTCAATCCAAGAGACTCGCGAGCACATTATTCGCCAGATCCGAGTGATCCTTTCTAATCTTCCACAAGATGTCGGTTCAGGCACAATACGAATACTTGGTGATATTCCAAATAGTATCCTTGATCCTGAAGATTATTTAGAATCTATACGTCCATTTGTTTCAGAGACCAAAAAATGCCTCCAAAAACATCACCCGAACAACAAGACTCGATTTATCGCTGTTACAATCTGCCGCGGAAATCACTCCTATTTTGTACTCGATCTTAATAATACTGATTATAACTACGAAACTGCCCATGAATGCAAAACATCAATTCCTGTTTATGTTCTTCGCCTATCGAGAAGACAACCTACGATTTTCAGGAAACGGGAGCTGGATGAAACAATTGCAAAAACTCTTCGGGATATGCACAATTGCCATGGTCAGGATCCTCTACCTTTGTTTGACAATCATTACGAAGAGAATCGTTATTACCGCCACCCACGCAGCGTCTAACATTGATGTTGGAGTATTCGGCTCCATGACTGTGAAAGCAATGATGTTGTATCTTGTTATTACCTAGCTACGTCGGTCTGGGGGAATGAAGGAGGTCCACAACATCATGTAGCCAAAGCTATACCAAGCATCCCAGCACCTTTATCTGTTGTATAGTCGGGTAATTCGCTTTGTATTAAGGTAAGCTGGACCAATTGTATGAGGGTTATTTGCTTCGTCGGCTTGATACTGGTATGCACAGGCTTCACGCGATTCAAAAGTTCAAATCAATCCTTCCTACTCTCCTAATGATCCTCTAGTCAAGAAGTTGCAACTTCACGCCGGCGTCCAGCATCTTGTCCTCCAAAAAAAAAGAATATGAGAAGAGGGGAAAAAACCACTCTAAGAGCATGTCTTGATATGAGCACGAGTTGGGTACGAGATGATCATAGTCACATGATCTGATACCGAAGAGAAAAGGGCAGAACTGGTAGCATCCAGACTAATATGCCCAAGTTCGCCACTAGACAAGTGCCTTTGGCCATCAAGTCTTCACTTGTACTAATAGAATGGTCTAGGAATGGCGATCGTGTACCCTGTCCACTATCCTGTAAAAGACCCTTCACTGCTCGACGGTGTTATTTGGTGAGTGTGGATGTTGTATCGCCCGGGGTCTGTTTTGATAGAAACCACCTGTCGGGGGTTCTGCGTTTGGGGGGTACAATTTTCCGTCTAGCCGTTTGCAACGCTCACCCACATTGGATCTTTCAAGCATCTATAGAGTTGAAATAATGTTTGCATCCAATGACACATATGTTGCGGGAATTAGTGTGTGTTCAATATCGATGAGTGCCTACAGACCTTGCTGAGTTTCTTGCTTTTGTGAGAATTATAAGGTAATAGACTTTATACAAAAGATTATTTATTTATGAATTACTGTAACTGTCCTTTAAGACATAATTCATATACATCTGTAAAGTAAATATATAAGTTCGCGGAAACTGGTAGGCCTGGCCCTTTATTATAGAATACTTACCAACAAGTATCATCGGATATCTCAGTCAATACTCAATATACCAGTCTATTAATCTTTTATATAGCGCTCCGAGGCGCTCAGATCACCTTGACGGAATGCGGGGTTCGGGTGGTATCGGCAAGATTACTATTTTATACTATATACCCGCTCGATCGACTGACCGATTCAAGAGATCAAGCGATCAGTTCGATTTAATTTTACCCCGTCCTTCAATCCGTGGTACTAGTACTCGTCCCTAGGTCGGACCGCGGTGTATCCGGGTTACCCGCGCGAGTTTCGATCTTTGTCCAGCTTCCCCTCAAGAGAACATCCTCTAGAATTGTGTAAGACCAAAAAACTCTAAGTATCTATGAAAATTTTCTCACATTTCAAGATTCATGTTTTCTAGCTAGTAGATAGAGTTGAGTAGATTCATAAAATTTGAGCCTCAGGCAGCAGCTCTTGGGGGCGGAAAAGCCACGATTTTGAACCCAATCGTGTGAACGGGGGTGCCTGAGGCTGTACACATGGGATTACTTAATCGGCCATCGTACATCGGGTTTGCAGGCAAAGAATCGATCGGTGTTCAGGTTACATCCGGTGTACAGTATCTACTCCGTAGGGTGTAGAGAGAACTGCGAACCCATTCCTAAATGCTATGTCACTGAGACACGTGGAAGAGCGCCATGGACCTCCCCCCAGAAAATTCCAATTTCAATCACCCTTACTCGCCCTATGACATCCAGCTTCAGTTTATGCGCGCCCTCTACACTTCTCTCGAAGAGGGCAAGGTCGCTGTTTTTGAGTCTCCTACTGGTATACCCCCTCCCATCCCCTTCACGAGCTATATGCTAATATCAACTCTAGGCACGGTGAGTGGCGCGAATCAGTTTCCATGGTTCCAAGCGCTCAGATAGAATTCACGGGCCTACAATCGTCGGAACTTTCAAATTGAACTTCTTCACTCTTTGCCATTGCAATTACTAAAATTGGACTATCTTTTCTGCTAGGGAAAATCCTTAAGTTTAATATGCGGCTCCTTAACTTGGCTGCGCGACCACAAGCGCAAGGCTCTTCAAGAACTATTGAACAACACCGCATGTTAGTTACAGGCCAACTTGGATTTAGGGTGAATTCCCCTAACTCGTTATCATTCAGGCGATGAAGATGAACCAGAATGGATGAAAGAGTTCGCCAAACGCGAGTCAAGCCGGGCCATTGCTGAAAAGAAGAAGACACTTGAATCAAGGCTGGCAAAGATAAGGCAAGAAGAAGAGAAGCTTAAAGTGGCTCACGAAAATTCTGAGGGTCCCCGGAAACGACAGGTATGACAGTTGCCTTCTTCCCGCAATAGAGACCTCAGTATTAATGTGCTCCACCTAGAAATTGAATGCCCCATTTACTGCTTTAGATGTACAGAATGAAGATTCTTTTGCATTAGATGACTATGAAAGTGATAATGAGGAGCAAAAGAATTCGCAAATATCATCAGGTCAACCCAGTGGTCTGTCTGCCAGCACCCTGGATTTATTGGAGCAGTTCAAAGGGAAACTCTCAAGCAAGCCGGCGGAGGAAGATGACGGCGAGGGATTGACCAGAATTTTTTATTGCTCCCGAACCCATTCTCAATTAACCCAATTTGCGAGCGAGTTAAGGCGCGTTGCGATGCCGCCAAGCGTGCCGAAGGAGCTCAGTCTTGATCTTACGGGCGAAGAAGAACTTGAGGAGCGGATCAAGCATCTGCCGCTTGGGTCCCGTAGGAACCTGTGCATCAACCCCAAAGTGGCTGCTTTGGAAAATCCAACCGCAATCAACGAACGATGCCTTGAGCTACAACAGCCTGGCGTTGCAGCCCAGGACAAATGCCCCTTCCTACCGCCCAAAAACGATGAAGCGCCACTCCTGGACTTTCGCGATCATGCGTTGGCGACAGTCAAAGACATTGAAGACTTGGGAAACATTGGCAAGAAGACTGGAACTTGTCCCTATTATGCATCCCGATCGGTCATCAAACACACCGAGGTAGGCCACCCGTTCAGTCCTTTACGAGCATGTTGCTGATACCCCAAAGATTGTGACGCTTCCATACCCCCTGCTCCTCCAGCGATCAGCACGAGAGGCCCTAGAAATCTCCGTCAAAGATCACATCATCATTATTGACGAGGCGCATAACCTGATGGACGCCATCTCCAACATTCACTCAGTCACAATCACGCTTTCACAACTAGAGACTTCGATCTCACAACTAACAACATACGCGCGGAAGTTCAAGACGCGCTTGAAGGGGAAGAACAGAAGCTACATCGCACAAGTCATTAGGCTTGTTAGTTCAATTGCGGATCATCTTCGGTCTCTCAAAAACACTTCTGCTCCTGAGGGCTGTGTGCAATCTTCAGATCTCATGGTTGGAAGAGGCGTTGACCAAATCAACCCTTACAAGCTGTGTAGGTACTTGCAGGAGAGCAAATTGGCTAGGAAGGTTGATGGCTACGTTGAATTCTCCAGGGAAAAAGCAGATCACCAATCACATTCGAAGCCTACCACGCCCGTCCTTTTCCACATATCAAGCTTTCTTTTACCTCTGATGAACCTCTCGGCTGAAGGGCGGCTATTCTATTCGAAAACATCAGATGATATCCAATTGAAGTACATGTTACTCGACCCAACAAATCATTTCAGGGAAATAGTTGAAGACGCACGGGCAGTGATCTTAGCGGGTGGAACAATGTCTCCAGTAGGACAAATCTCCCCTCATCTCACTATCAACGAGCTAACACCCAAATCAAGATGTCAGATTACATGAATCATTTATTCTCATATATGCCACCCAATCGGTTAGATACCTTCAGCTATGGCCATGTCATCCCATCAGAAAACCTGGTTGCACATACCCTCGGAAAGGGGATCTTCGGTTCCGATTTCGATTTCACCTACGAAAATCGGAATTCCGAGAAGACAGTAAGCATTATTGCACTGAACGAGCGATTTGATATCTCAGCTAACCACTCTTCACAGATCAACGATCTCGGGCGAACAATTGCGGCATTCTGTCAGGTGATCCCCGACGGCGTGGTTGCCTTTTTCCCCAGCTTTGATTATCTACATCAGGTTATAAGCACATGGAAGAAGCCTATCCCGGGCGACGAGAGCAAAATTGTCTACAATTTAATCGAGCGGAAGAAACCCATTGTGTACGAGTCCCGCGATATGACGGCCACAACGGAGGAGCTCCTTCAGGATTATGCTCGGACTATTGAAGCGGGTAAAGGGGCTCTGCTCTTATCGGTAGTAGGGGGCAAATTATCCGAAGGCATTAACTTCTCGGACAGGTTGGGACGAGGGGTTTTGATTGTTGGTTTGCCTTTCCCGAATATACACAGCGCGGTTTGGCAGGCCAAAATCCAGTACGTCGAGCAGAAGGCCTTTGCGCAAAACTCCGGGGCCAACCGACAATCAGCCGCCAAAGCCGCGGGCAGAGATTTCTACGAAAATGCTTGCATGCGAGCAGTCAACCAGAGTATTGGACGGGCTATCAGACATCAGAATGATTACGCCGCCATCGTGCTTATTGACAAGCGGTATCAGAACGCTAATGTACAAGGGAAACTGCCGACATGGATTAAGCAGAGTATGGCGAGCACTTCTGTGCAACGGCCGACGGGGGCAGTAGTAGGCAGCCTTGCCAAATTTTTTACTGGCAGGAGAGGAAGACAGGAGCCAAGCTCGATAGAATGCGAATGATGAAGAACCGGTCATATTGAATGCTAAATTCCATAGATCATAGCCCGTCAGAGCGCCAATGCTCTGATTCAGCGGCCGGGGGCCGGATCACGTGGCTCACCGCCCGCGAGCGGCAAAAGTCAGGGTTTGACCCTACTTCAGGGCAAGCGAACGGTTTAGCGCACACTCTAGCCGCCCCGGGCCTTGATTTCAACATCTGAGAGCAGCACCCACGACCGCATCCCCCCCATCGCCAACCTCTTGTCGTTCACAGCACCGCCGACAAGATGCCTACCCGTTTCTCCAAGACCAGGAAAGCGTGAGTCTATGACCGTCCGTTCTATCGCCTCGAAAAGCGGTTGAACGTTGTCATTGCCGTGAAATGCGACAACGCCGATGTTCCCGCTCGAAATCCCCTTTGGATATTGAATTGAACGCCCTTCGAATGAGCACAACGACTGACTGAGTTTTCTTTTTCATAGCCGCGGTCATGTCTCTGCCGGTTACGGACGTATCGGCAAGCACCGCAAGCACCCCGGTGGTCGCGGTATGGCCGGTGGTCAGCACCACCACCGTACCAACCTCGACAAGTACCACCCCGGTTACTTCGGTAAGGTCGGTATGAGGTACTTCCACAAGACCCAGCAGCAGTTCTGGAAGCCCACGATCAACCTCGACAAGGTACGTTGAAGATTTGGAAATCGGAACCCACGAGACGAAAGACAACCTCCCCGAGCCAGCAATCGCGTGAAAAAAAAGGGATAGGATGAAGAAGACCGCGAAATGAGAGCAATGGGAATGGACTTCTTTTTTGCTGGAAGGATTCTGCATTCTGGGAACAATTGCTGATAAGAGGTTCCTTACAGCTGTGGAGCCTTGTCCCCGCCGAGAAGCGTGAGGCCTACCTGAGCGGCCAGAAGACCGACACCGCCCCCGTTATCGACCTCCTTCCCCTGGGCTACTCCAAGGTCCTCGGAAAGGGCCGTATCCCCGAAGTCCCCGTCGTCGTTCGCGCCAGATACTTCAGCCGGGATGCCGAGAAGAAGATCAAGGAGGCCGGTGGTGTCGTTGAGCTGGTGGCTTAAGATGGAATGACAACGGAAGGACAAAGTACTGGGCGGGTGCTGCGCTGGCCACGGTCAGTGTAATAGAGGATCAGTCTCATCAGGAAGGGATCTGAGAACTCGACAATGGGAACCGCGGATCGAAACGCATTGGTCCGTGTATTTAACAAAAATAAAGGGTCTTTGTTTGCGATGAGCATGTTGTGGCCTCCAGACGCCCTTACGATCTCACTCTATTAAACAAAATACCATCAGTGACGTTTTGATTTTTTTTTTTTTTCCGATTCTTCGCTTCGGCCAGATACCACCAAAGTCACTTGATCCTGAAACCTGCATTCTGGACGTGCCCTGTCCTTGCACGTAGAACATCCCAGGCATTGCCCTTAATTTTAGAGTTGCTGCGTACGGTGTAAACGAGTGTTCTGGTTGGCAGTTGTTTCTGATATTCTTGGCTCCTATATTTTACCCTCGAAACATTGGTGGTCGATTAGCGGCGCCTTTCTGAGCCAGCCAGGCGCAGTCCTAGAAACGCTATCTTTCGGGCGCCTAGTTGACCGGTTCCAAATTTAACATGTCTGTAAGTGTTCTAGACGCCTGAGGTGCAAATTGCCAAGCTTTTAACCGTTGCCTCTTTCATGCTCCTTTTATGATGTAACCACCTTAGAGGGCCTTTCTTCCAATGTCTCAATATACGAACCGTTATTCTTATAGCGATCGATCGATTAGACAACCTGATAAGCACGGTAGCCGGCCTGGGAACCAGCACGCTTACCATTCCAACATAAGAGATGTTGCGAGATAAATAGTTTGTACATATAAGCGTAGTCTATCGTTTCCATGAAGCCGACTATATCCAAGGTGAGATGAGCACCCGGGCACAATATAGCACTAGGGAGAAGTCATAAAAAGAAGATTATATCTTAGCTTCGCGGACGGAGCCCGAGCGTTCTTTGCCAGCTTCCAACGTCTCACGAATAAACCGGACTGCTTCGGTAACCATCTTAGGGGTAACTTCATGCCCGGCATTCTCATCGATTATGTCTTCCAGCGTCACCGCACCATCAGCGAACCACCCATCCGGTCCCACAGTCTGTTTCAGCCAGGTGAGAAAAGCCTCTCCCCGGTGATACGGCACCAGTTTGTCTAGACCTCCGGACAGGTTGAGGATCTTCTTCTTCGCCAGGCAGCGAGTGAGAAGAGGACGCAAAACCTGCTTTTCTTTCTCGTTAGGTTCCCGCACAGGTCCCTCTGATCTCGAACCGAGGTAGCCTAGAAGCAAGGCGGCAGGGTCGTAGTTGCGAACGGTATCCAGGAGCGTGGATGGGAAAGCCTCAGAACCCAGGAACTGAGCGCCGGGCGGGTTGCTCTCCGTCCAAGCGGCGAGCTTTGACAATCTTGCCCGGTCCGCCATGAGATTCACATAATCCGGACAGCCGATGATGACCACGCCCGCGCTCACGCGAGGCTCGTGCAGGATGCAGCTCCACGCCGCATGGCCGCCTAGGGATACACCAAGGACGAGGTTGTCAGAGATGCGGCGTTGAGACGCGGGGAAGATGAATGACGGGAGATAGTCCATCAACAGTGATACATCTCGGGCCGTACCCTCTACAATTTCATTTTGTCAGTTCCGGCAGGAAATTGAGTAGACTTGGTTTGTTCACAAGAGCACTTACGGAAGATGGAGAACATGTCCTGCGCATGTCGAGGGTTGCCCTGTCTCCAGGCCTCATTGCCGAGGGGATCGACCAAGCGAGAGCCGTGATTCCTCTGATCGAAAGCCACGGCTATCAAGCCGGTGACCGGTGCCTTGCTATCAGCGGCACGATCGTGGATCCTCTGATTCCAGTCCTTGATGACAGCGCCGGCGATGGGACTCATGCGCTCCTGGGTGGCCAGGCGGGGGTGCAGAAGCCAGAGACAAGCAACCTCGGTAGCGTTAGAGGGGAGCTCGTCGAGACCGAAGACGGTTGTGAGGATCCCCGCGATGGGGTACGTCTTGCGTGAAACGGACACCGGGCTGGAGGCCGAATCCAAGGTATTTAAGGGGTCAGCCATTGTTGTTTTGTCTTTTGTCTTTTATGGGGTAGGTTCAACGAGCTATGGGAGAAAAGATCAGGAAGTATGGAAAGGAATCAACCCCGGATGTTCATCTTACAGATACACAGTATAGTGGTACTAGACCCGTATCAGGTTAGGTATCAGGTACATACAAACGGAGTACATCCAAGCCGCGAATTAAAGGGGCTCGGATTAATCATGAAGTGGAGGAATAATCGGTTAGAATTGACTCCTGAATAGTATGGGTTTTATTCCATTCTGCTCCATTTTTTCCCAATCAATTTTAATTTTTCTTCAATTGAAATCCCAGCAAGGGGGCCAGTTCTCGACTGTCTAACGGGACGGCACTCCACTCCACCGCGGCTTGGGGACCGACAGTTGCTGCTCACGCAACGCTCCTTTCCAAACTCAACCCGTCTCACTTGCACGTCTCTCCTTTAACCGGTCTGTTCTTCTGATTTTTCTGTTTCTTGAATTATTCCGGGGAGATTGGTTTTTCCGCATTCCCCTTCAACTTCCCCTCCCCTGGATGGCCTTCCCTTGAACATGAGCATTCCTTGAGGACGGTTTTCATTGAATCCACTCCGGACCGCAAGGTATGCCTGCCCCCGTTCCCCGGGGTGCCCTTGAGCCTGACTGACCCGATTCCTTCGCGAGCAGCAATTAACATGACGGATTCTATCGCCCCTCCGTCCGAGACGAGGGATCCCGAAAGCACCCCGAATCACTTGGACTTTGGCGGTTTCGAGCCTCTGTCGCTGTCGCTGCCCAGTGACCCAAGACAGTCCCCCCCTTTACCATCTCCGGGAACCAAAAACGCTACGTCGGCGAACAACAACGCAGAGTCTGTAGATGACCGCGATCGAACGGGTTACTTTATTGCCAAGCCAGGTGGTAGTGAACAACAAACAGAGAAACCCACGGGGGATGTCAACGGATTTCAGGAGGGGCTCGACGGTGCCCCTAAAAGCACGCCCGCCTCCTTGAACTCTCGACGACCGATCGATCTGGTCAGCAGCTCGCAGAAACCCAGAAGCCTGAGCTCCCAACAGAATCCCCCCGGAACACCCGCTACGCCCCGCCGTCCCAGCGTCCAGTTCACCCAGGACGCTTCCGAGAATGATCATCTCCCGGAATTGAACCAGTCCAGACCGCCGTCGGCCATGGGCGATGAGGCAGATCCAGGGTCGAAAGGGAAGAATTCTCTGTTCACAAAAATCAAAGCTTTTGCCGCCTCACCCTCCTTCTCTCACTCGCGGTCAGCCAGCGGCGCAACGATCGGGGATATCAGACCGCCGAACCATGACCTGGCCACCCCGGGTTCGGAAAGGGGGGAGTTCCGCTTCCCGAACACGTTGGAGGAGGAAGGGAGTGATATGGACGCCGACGCCGAGGAAAGTGCTGGGGAGCAAAATGTTCAACATCGCAAGAAGAAGAAACAGCTGCGACGAGCAAAGGGCAATGAGTCTGCGCCCCAGACCGAGCCGAACACGCCCAAGGCCGTAAACCGGCCGTCATTCAACTTCACTAGCTCCTTTGCCCCCTCTGAAAACCACCGGCCCATCTTCTTTCCCCGACGGAATACCGGCGACTACGCCCAGCAGCGTGAAGGAGTGTCGGAGGATGAAGGTCGGGATCGCCTCAACCGGGACACCACCTGGAGGCGGAGAAGTGCCTGGCTCGCCAACTCGCGCGGAATAACTCAGGGCGGGCCGGACGAAAGGCGGCCAAGTAATCTCCGGCGATTGACTGGGTTCGGGCCCTCAGAAAACGCGGAAGGGCTTTCGGCTCCTTGGAGGCGACATCGAGCGGATCGTGGTTCCAGCCTGAGTGCCCAAAGATGGCGACAGATCAAAGCGGGCTTGAAGCTGATCGGGCAGCGGCGTAAAGCTGACAACACGGTGGACCACGCAAAGTCGGCCGAGCTGCTAGCTGAACTAACCTCAGGAGTGCCAGCAGCATTGATACTGGCCAGCATGTTCCAGCGTGATGAGCACGGGAGCAAGCGAATCCCGATCCTTCTGGAGCAGCTCAAGGTTCGAGTCACAGACAGTAAAATCGATTCCCATTCTGGAGACCGCCACCTGGTGTTCAGGATCGAACTCGAATACGGCAGCGGTATGACTCGCATGAAGTGGATCATTCATCGGACCCTGAAGGATTTCGCGAATATCCATTTGAAGTACAAGCTCCATTTCGGGACGCAAAAATACATCCAATTGCGAAACACCGAAAGTGGACAGAATCTTCCGCGGTTTCCTCGAAGCGCATTCCCATACCTGCGTGGTGTGCGCGGCCTGGACAGTGACATGGAGGACGAAGAGGACGAGGGTGGCTACGAGACCGCTGCAGAGGCAACGAGCGGCAACGAGAGAGCTGGTAGAAGACATCAGTATACAAGAAGGCAATCGTCCGCTGGCCCCTCTCGACGGCAATCGACCGTGACAAACACCGAAGGCGAGACGGCAGAAGCAGGCCCGTCAGCCAAGAAGGAAAGCTACCCGGAGCGGCAGAGAAAGAAGCTGGAATCCTATCTCCAGAAATTGATACGCTTTTTGATCTTCAAGCCCGACAGCAACCGCCTGTGTAAGTTCTTGGAGCTGTCGGCGCTGGGTGTTCGTCTTGCTGCCGAGGGCAGCTATCATGGTAAGGAAGGGTATTTGATCATCCAGTCATCAAAGGGCCTTGATTTCCGGAGAGCCTTGACACCGGCTATGGTAAAAAAGCGTCATTCACCCAAATGGTTCCTTGTCAGACACAGCTATGTCGTTTGTGTCGATTCGCCCGAAGAGATGAACATCTACGACGTGTTTCTGGTCGACCCCTTTTTCCGGCTTCAAACACAGAAGATCAGTTTACGCAACCAGAAGGCAAAGGAGCTGGCAAAGTCGGCGAAGGAATCGGCCAGGCACCCGCAACATCATACGCTGAAACTCGAGAACTCGGAGCGGAAGCTCAAGCTCCTGGCCCGGAACGAACGCCAGCTCCACCAGTTTGAGGACTCAATTCGCTTCATGGTTGACAACACCCCCTGGTCAAAGCCCAATCGATTCGACAGCTTCGCCCCCGTGCGTCCCAATTGTTTTGCCCAGTGGCTGGTGGATGCTCGTGACCATATGTGGGTAGTTTCACGTGCGATCAATCAGGCAAAGGATGTCATCTACATCCATGACTGGTGGCTGAGTCCTGAGCTTTACATGCGACGGCCAGCTGCTATCAGCCAAAAGTGGCGTCTGGATCGCCTTCTTCAACGCAAGGCTCGCGAAGGAGTGAAGATCTTTGTGATCATGTATCGAAACATTAATTCTGCCATTCCGATTGACTCGGAGTACTCCAAGTTCTCTCTTCTCGACCTGCATCCGAATGTCTTTGTCCAAAGGTCTCCCAATCAGTTCAGACAGAACACTTTCTTCTGGGCACATCATGAGAAACTATGCATCATTGACCATACGCTGGCTTTCGTGGGAGGTATCGATTTGTGTTTCGGAAGATGGGATACGCCACAGCACATGCTCACGGACGATAAGCCGACCGGGTTCGAGACACCAGACGGGCCAAAAGATGCAGACCATTGCCAGCTCTGGCCCGGCAAAGACTATTCAAACCCGCGCATTCAAGACTTCTATGATTTGGACAAACCATATGAGGAGATGTATGACCGAAACGTCACACCTAGGATGCCGTGGCATGACATATCAATGCATGTCGTCGGTCAACCAGCCCGGGATCTCACGCGTCATTTCGTTCAGCGCTGGAACTATATCTTGCGTCAGCGCAAACCAACACGGCCTACCCCGTTCCTTCTGCCCCCGCCGGACTTTGAACCTGCCGACCTAGAGGCCTTAGGCCTTGATGGGACTTGTGAAGTTCAGATCCTACGATCCAGTAGTGCTTGGTCGACTGGCACTGGGGACTTGACGGAGCACAGTATCATGAACGCGTACGTCAAATTGATCGAGGAATCCGAACACTTCGTCTACATCGAGAATCAATTTTTCGTCAGTACATGTGAAATCGACGGGAGGAAGATCGAGAATCTAATCGGTGACGCGTTGGTGGAGCGGATCACCCGGGCCGCGAAGAATCAAGAAGCCTGGCGCGCTACCATCGTCATCCCACTAATCCCCGGATTTCAGAATACCGTGGACAGTGAAGGTGGAACTAGCGTTCGACTGATCATGATGTGCCAGTACCGGAGTATCTGTCGCGGAGAAACGTCTATCTTTGGGCGACTTCGAGCTCTCGGTATTGAACCCGAAGACTACATTCAGTTCTACAGTCTTCGGTCCTGGGGCAAAATCGGACCCAACAATCATCTGGTCACCGAACAATTGTACATTCATGCCAAATGTATGATTGTGGACGACCGAGCCGCGATCATTGGGTCTGCGAATATCAACGAACGATCCATGTTAGGCTCCCGGGACTCGGAGGTCGCATCCGTCGTCCGGGACACTGATATGATCTGGTCTTCGATGAACGGCCGTCCTTACCTCGTCGGAAGATTCCCCCATACGCTTCGGATGCGTCTCATGAGAGAGCATTTGGGCATCGATGTGGACGAGTTGATGGAACATTCAATGGCGACTGAGGAGGAATTGCGAAAGATTGAAATCGCAGAGGAGGACTCGAAACCCATAGAAGATCGTGAAAGGCTTGACTCTGAGTCTCTTATGCAGGAGAAACAGACGGAACGGGATATGATTGAACGTCGCCATCGCATTCAGGACGAGTTCCTCTCGCGCTCGGAAGACATGCACAGCTTTAACCATGATGTCGACTGGGAACAGAGTAACAACCCGAACCTCAAGTCCAACAGAAAGCTGACGGCTGATGCGAGGGTGACCTCCAACCCAGGACACAAGAAGGATGTGGATGGGTTTGGGACTGATAATCTTGACGCTGCTGCGCAAGCCGGATTGGGAGACGCCCGCGATACCCAGTTCCTGGATACGAAAACCGAAGTGCTGGTTTCTCCCGTTGCAAGCGAGGGCAGAGGCACCGTGCAGCAACCGAAGCGCTCGCAACAACAACCCTCCCAGCACACTGATGAAAGGGACGGCCAGAATTCTTTTGCTGCAACAGGCAATGATGCCGAGTCGAGTCCTGTTGCCCAAGGCTCAAATGCTCGCGCTTCTGCCCCAGTGTCTAGACAAGAGCCCGAGAGTGCATCGAGAGACAAATATGATTCCGACAAATACCCGCATCCACTTGGCCCAGAAATGAAACATGTCTATATCGATCAGGATTGCATGAGAGACCCGGTGATTGATTTGTTCTACCTGGATACTTGGCATGCTGTTGCGGAGAAGAACACCAAGATCTTCCGCAGCGTTTTCCGTTGCATGCCTGACAGCGAAGTGAAATCCTGGAAAGAATACAAAGAGTACACTGCCTATGCAGAGCGTTTCACCGAGTTGCAGAACCAGCAAAGCTCCAAAGCAACCAAGTCGCATCTGCAGGCTGTCAGTCCGAGCACCGAAAAGCAAACGAACGAAGCCACCCAGAACTTCGGCGACCGTTCACCGTCTGAGCCGACAAAACAAGAGACATCAGACTTAGACGAGAAGGCTAGTCGCAGAATAAGCGACGTGATAGCCTCGGGCAACGCACGAAACGGGCGACATGATGAAAGTGGCTCGTCTGGCGAGGACGCGGACAAGCAGCGCTCTGATCCTCCGGTGGTTGAGTACTCGGAGGCGTTGAATCGGAATGCTACCACCCATTCCCGACGACGACGGCGAAGAGCCACAACCTTGGGATCGAAGCGAGAATTCCATGCATCGGATGAGATGATGGATATGCAGAAAGCGGAGAATATGTTGGACAAGGTTCAGGGACATCTTATCCTGTGGCCCTATGACTGGTTTGTGATCCTTCGTGACTACTGTTTTGCATGCTCAGTGCTGACTGACTATTTATTTTAGGCTCGAGAAAGAGGAACAGGGCGGAAACTGGCTTTACACGTTGGATCAGATTTCCCCACTGGAAATTTAGTAAGCTTCCCTCCTCCCATCTAGGATTTGATGAATTCTTTGCTGACCTTGATATAGCAATTAATGTGCTCCTCCCGAGTGACACAAACCATCTCTCTCACTCGAGCTTTAGTCCTGGAGCCTCCGTTTTGTTAGAACTGGCTCTTGCTCTTGGATACCTACCGCTTTCTCTGTTTTGAGTCGGGATGCCCTAATCCTTTCGCATTTTCTACCGGTTTACACCATCCTCGTCTTGTTTTATTCTGATAGCAAGCGGGCGTTTTTCTGCTAGTACTGTTCTCCCTTAATGTAATGTAATTATCTACTTATTTCTGCTGCCTTTGAATGGGTTGACTGTCCTGCCCACTGAATATAAAGGGACACTGGAATATGTCTATACTATCATGGCCCCAATAAGAACTCTACCGAGATAGTGTCTAGTAGTTGTGTAAATAGATTTTTGATGTGTCTACTTCGCACCGGATGTTGCAGCACCTCTAACAGCAGAGGCGATGCGGGCGCGCACTCGACTAAAGTCATCAAAATTAGCCCGCAGAGCGTGCGCCAGCAGACTCTCACCGAGACGACCATCGTTTGCAGTCTTGTGCGTATCCAACGATGCCCTGATCAGGCTATATGCATGCGCAAATGCGGCCTGAAGGTCCCGAGTGCGCGTGCATGAGCGGCCGAGATCATTCATATAATTAGCCGGATCTTGGATGCAAAGCCGCGAAGCCGTGGGCAGATTGCGCCTGGAAGCGGCGGTTCTTTTGAGATTGACGAGGGCTCGTTGACCACGGAGGTAGGCAGGCATGTCATCGGGATCGTATTCCTTGCTGGCGGATTTGATGGTCTCGGCGTTGAAGAAGCCTGGCGGGTCGACGGAGATCCCCGTGGTGGTTAAATCTACCGTAGTACCGTAGAACTGAAGAAAGCCTAGGAGTTGTTCCCCGAGACTGCCGCCCGATGCCCGAAACCGCCCGTGATTGGTCTTCAGGAAGCTGACGAGGAGCATCACGAGAGCGTCCGGGCTGACCGAGAGGTTGCGGCTGCCGAATACAAACCGCGACTCGAGTATTAGACGGGAGGCCATGTATAGCGGCCGGATCGAGGGGTACTCGGCGTGATAATCCCGGATATATTCGATGGAAGCAGGGGGGCCCTCGCCACAACGGAACTGTAGACTGAGTCCGGTTGGGCGGTGGATGGCTGTCAGGATCGAGTTTCGTTTACCGACTATACGCACCCGATCTCCAAATGTTGAGCTCCGGCGAAGGGCATCCTCCACGTTGCGAAGCAGGTCGGCGTAAGACTGAAGCACTTGCGGTCGGGTAGCGCTGGGCTTCCGATCTCTCTCAACTGACCGGGCCGAGTCGGGCACCGGCAAGACGAATTCCAGGTCCGAGTGGCTCATAGCAAGCCCGGTCCTCCAAGGCCCGATCAGGCGAGGGGAGCGAGGTACAATGTCCGCGAGAAGACCATGCCCTTCCGCGACGACTTGCGCCACATGACTTCGCTCCTGGGCTGTGGGAGACAGGTACTTGTCCAGCGCGCGCACCTCTGCATCTAGCTGCGAGATGCCGTCGAGCTGCGCGTGGTCTGGTCCTCCCATGTAAGCCATCCATGGCGACTGTTCCGGACGGTTTCTTTTCGCATTCGCTGCCCACCGTACCCGCTCATCCCCCCATTCCGGCGAGTGAGGGGCAGTAGCGCTTCGTCTGGGAGCCTTCTGTTTGGCAGATCTGGGCGGTTTCGAAGCCGAGACAGGTCGAGGAGTGGCGGTTGGGAGTGGTGGCTGCTCCTCCGGGACCACGGCGGTTTTTTCAGGGTGGGAATGCTCCTCGGGATGATCCTTGAGGATTATTTTACGGATCAAGCCATTTCGATTCTGCAATCGGTGCGCTTCTAGAGTCTTCTGGAGGCTATTGTTGAAAATCGCCGAGTCCTTCGAACCTGGGTCAGACCCGTGAGTCTCTCGACGGGGCGTCGACGAGGAATAACAAAGGGGATGGCGAAATGGCGACCGAATCAACGGCGTTGAAAGAGGGGAGAGGAATGTGCGTTTAGCGAAGAGGGAATCGCGCATGGTCGCGCGATCAGCCAAGCAGCGCAGTACGCATTGCGGATGGATGGTCACAGTCCGGGACATAAACCGGAGGCAGCGGGAAAAAAGAGAAAATATAAATTCAGATTAATATTAATTTAGGAGGCAAGGTAGGTCGCAAAGAGGGTGACAGGTGGTGACAAGTGCTGGATGGAGGAAGGACCGTCACCACATCATAATCATTGCCATGACCGTCGTGAAGTCGATCGTCCGTCAGTCTTCTGAGCGGAAGATTTGCTCTTCCTCGTTCTGCCTGGAGACTCAGTCACATGTCATTTCTGCCTCAGGCACAAAAGAATCAGATGTCACGGGATCTCTGCCAGCCCTAAGCCGATGAGGATGAGGTAATCAAGATCAAGATCAGTCGCGACCTGTCACATTGGGCTGTTTGTTCTCTGGTCAGGAGTCGAGACCGAGAGTACGGCGTGGAAGGTACAGAAATCAGCAGTCAGAAGTCAGAAGTAGTTGATATGACATGTTGGTATTATGCAACGGCCAGTCGACGCTTATCATGGCCCTGGGAGTGTTGGCAATGGCAAGCCTGTCAAACCATGACGTAGGATGCTCGGAGAAGGTCGATACTCTTCTTCTTCTTCTCCCACTTTTTCTAGCGTCGTCATCATCGGAACATCATCGACTAATTCGCCTGATCCAGGGATTGTCCGGTGTTCTCCATAGGGACTTCCACTGTCGCGTCCACTGGCTTGGGAGTGTTCCTCACTGCGGCGGGCTTTTAAGAGACCATGAATGACCACGACGGGAATTGGGATTTTCTGGCGACCAATCAATGAAATCTGTGGATCTTTGTCTTTCTTTTTGAGTAGATACCCAAGATCTGATCGAGCACGACCAGCGTGGACTGCGTACTGCGTACTGCACCCTACTTAGTACTCTGTACTCTGCAAGTCCGACGGGCGTGGATTCCTCAGGCTCTCACCGCCTGGACCAAACCATTCCGCGCCCCGCCTTGAGTCCTTTTGGCTTCTTCCCTGCTGTTGCCCAAATTCCCCAGTCGCTCGTTGTCCACCTCGCCTCTCTCGCCCGTCGGGAAAAGCGGGTGTGTGCTGTGCGTGCCGGTGAGAAAGCCTGCTTGTGTGTGTGTGAGTGTCCAACAATCCAAGAGAAATAGCCAGAGGATCCCGGTGAAAGTGAGATACATTACCTCTCTTTACCTACCTGCACTATGTGTCGCTATCTCTCTTATCTATATTAACACCCCGAATAATCTCTCCAGCTTTCACACTTTTCCCCCTTCCTGTTATCTCACCTCCTATCGTACAATTTGCTTTTATTCCTCCCCGTCCATCTAGTCCATCTTGTTTCTACTTTACCATCATTTCCTAGCTATTGTGCTGCAATCCTTACCATCCATCCATCCGCCGCCTCACTTGTTCTTGATTGTTGAGCATGTGAAAAGCATCCCCAAGATTGGAAACACGACGAAACATGCATGAGTTTGACTGACCGAGGAAGCTCTTCAGAACCAATCATTTTGTTGACCATCGTCAATTCGTTCCCTGCGTCGTTCTCTATCTCGTCATCGCCATCTGACCCGGTTCCGGCATGAACCCCTCCAAGCACGGCACTGCCGGCCGCTCACCCGCTGAACAACCAGCCTCGGTGTTGATAGGAGCCAGCATGGACTCCCCGGGCATAGAATCCGGCCCGAATGCCTCCCATGCTACCTTAATTCCGGAAAACTCGTCCACTACCCCTGAAACCCCTCGAGATAAGCAATGGTCAGACTCCGATCTCACCTCCCCCGCCACTCCGGCCCAGGCAGCCAAGGATGCGAAATCCGGATCGGAGCTGCTACGTCGATTGAGCCTTAGAGGCAATCCCCCTGTGCTGGAAGCACATCCCCGAGAACAGTATCCGAGTCTCAACCTGAGTGGGCGAATAATCAGCGCGGCTTTCTGCATTCCTTACAAGCTGTATCTTCGAACGGGTCATGACTGGGTACGTCATGTCTCCCTTGTGCCACGCTGGCGAACTAGTTATCTGAAGACGAACTAATCTAGTTTGCAGGAGCTTAAAACCCGCCCGGGAACATCTGCCCTTTTCGACTCGTTTGCATATCTCGGTTCCAGTGAGACACGGTGGTCTCATACGCTCGTTGGCTGGACTGGCGAAGTTGAACCGATCCATGATACCGCTCCCTCTCTAGAGCAGATACCTCCCAACGCCAACGGTGTCAATGGCGCCTCTGTGCCTCTGAATAAGGCGGCGGCGCCGGTGCCCGTCGATACCATTCATCGACCACCCAGTCATCCTCTCGTGGAGGGGGTTTCAGTCGGCCCGGAAGATCGGGAACGGCTTGATAGACGGTTAGCATCCAGTCGATATGGCAAAATTGCACCAGTCTGGCTCACGGCTGAATCCGAGGTGCCCGAGGACACAATCACGCTATCGGATCAGGGCCGGTGGAGACGATATGCGGAACGGGAGCTCTACCCTCTACTTCACTACAAGCAGCACGGCCCTACCGACGGGCGATCGGAGCGTACATGGTGGGCAGACTATGTTCGCATGAACCGGCTATTTGCGGATCGGATCGCGCAAGAGTATCGAGAGGGCGACATTGTCTGGATTCACGACTACCACCTGTTCCTTCTCCCCAGTATGCTGCGGCAAAGGATCCCCAATATCTATATCGGCTTCTTCTTGCATGCTCCCTTTCCAAGCAGCGAATTCATGCGCTGCCTAGCTAAGCGCAAGGAGGTTCTCACGGGCGTCTTGAGCGCGAACATGCTAGGTTTCCAAACGTTCTCTTATTCCCGTCATTTCTCCTCGTGCTGCACTCGTGTTCTTGGGTTCGATTCGAACTCAGCCGGGGTCGACGCGTATGGCGCTCATGTGGCCGTGGACGTGTTCCCCATCGGCATCGATGCGAAGGCGATCCAGAAGATTGCTTTCGGGCCCCCGGACATTGAGAAAGCTGTCGTGGGGATCCGCAAGTTGTACGCCGGGAAGAAGATCATTGTCGGTAGAGACCGGCTGGATAGTGTTCGAGGTGTCACCCAAAAGCTGCAGGCCTTCGAGTTGTTCTTGGAGCGATATCCCGAGTGGCGCGATAAGGTTGTGCTCATTCAGGTGACCAGTCCCACTAGCGTTGAGGAGGAGAAAGAGGAGAACAAGATCGCCAGCCAGATCTCCAACATGGTCTCGACCATCAACGGTCGTTTCGGCTCTTTGAGCTTCGCGCCCGTCAAGTACTATCCCCAATATCTATCCCAGCAGGAGTACTTCGCGTTGCTGCGGGTCGCGGATGTAGGTCTAATCACCACCGTTCGTGACGGCATGAATACGACCAGTCTGGAATACATCATTTGTCAGCAGAACAATCATAGTCCTTTGATCTTGTCTGAATTCTCCGGAACAGCCGGGACCCTGTCAAGTGCGATTCACATCAACCCTTGGGATACTGCGGGTGTGGCAGGGGCCATTAGCCAGGCTTTGGAGATGGCGCCGGAGCAAAAGCAGTCCCAGCATACGAAGCTCTACAACCACGTCATTTCAAATACCGTGTCGTCTTGGTCTCAGCAGTTCCTCACGCGCCTGCTGACCAACCTTTCCTCATTTGATCAATCTGTGGCGACTCCGGCGCTCGACCGGGCCAAATTGTTGAAGCAGTACCGCAGAGCGCGGAAGAGGCTCTTCATGTTTGACTACGATGGGACACTGACGCCGATCGTCAAAGACCCTCAGGCCGCAATCCCGTCGGACCGAGTCCTCCGGACCATCAAATCGTTGGCCGCCGATCCTCGCAATGCCGTTTGGATCATTAGTGGACGAGACCAGGCCTTCCTTGACGAGTGGATGGGTCATATCCCCGAGCTGGGATTGAGTGCCGAGCATGGCTGTTTCATTCGCAAGCCGCGCTCGGATGATTGGGAGAATCTGGCGGAGCGGTCTAACATGGGATGGCAGAGGGAGGTCATGGAAACCTTCCAGCACTACACCGAGCGGACGCAAGGATCTTTCATCGAACGGAAGCGGGTGGCACTCACGTGGCATTACCGCCGTGCGGACCCCGAGTACGGCGCGTTCCAGGCTCGTGAATGTCGCAAGCATCTGGAGGAAACCGTCGGGAAAAGATGGGAGGTTGAAGTGATGGCCGGAAAGGCGAATTTGGAAGTGCGACCGACCTTTGTCAACAAGGGGTTCATTGCTACTCGACTGGTGAATGAATATGGAACTGGCCCTGGAAAGGCCCCCGAGTTCATCCTTTGCTCGGGTGATGACTTCACAGATGAAGGTAAACTCATCCACTCCTCCCCGCTATAATTGCCTGATTGACTGACGTGCTGGGTATAGATATGTTCCGGGCCCTTGCAAAGTTTGACCTTCCGCCAGACCATGTCTTTTCAGTGACCGTTGGGGCTAGTTCGAAACAGACAGCCGCTAGCTGGCATCTTCTCGAGCCTGCCGATGTTATTGAAACCGTCACGATGTTGAACAGCAGCGCTAAGCAAGAATATTGATCTTTGTTTTGAGCGAACTCCGAGATCTGCTGATGCCCCTCGTGACTAGTTTCATGCGGCTTCATTTCTCCTTCCCTTGGTCCCCACTCTTTTTTTTTTTTTTTTTCTATTTTAATCCCCTTTTGTTCTTAATCATGTTCATAGAAAGCCATTTGGAACGCCGTGCAGCTGGAGACTGTTGTATGTACCTAAAGAGTATAGAGCCCGGAATGGGTAGCAAAAAAAACATCGGAAGTCCGAAGTGTTGAAAGCCAGACGCGGAAGTGATGTATCTCATCCCAATCTAGGAATCCAGATATGTAAAACAGTCCAGCCAGGTGTTCTCGTCGAAATATGGGGAAAATGCGGAGGTGACGCCATCTCCCCGGCGGCCCGCAAAACCAGGCATCTTCGGCACACGCTTCCGAGGCATCCTTGCTCTCTCGGTCTTTGCTGCGAACTCCGGAGTAGATTCCTGACTGCTGCCCTGCCGTCTCCACCGAGGGGGGGGGGGTGCACATTATGAGTAATAATAATGGCAATCACTGACTACGAACCAACGCGGTTTCTTGCAAATCCCGATTCTTGACTCATTCGACTTTCTTTCTTTACCTATGCAGAGAATGCACCAGGAGAGATTATGGGTTTGTGCATCAGTGCCTAATGCCTAGGGCTAGCCATTCTCTCCCTATCTGTTGTTCTTATTTCTTTTTCTAGCAAATTATCTCCTCATCTTAGGTATCTGTCTCTTGTTGAGAGTCTTGTTCATTAAAACTCAGTTCTCACAATTGAATAGCGGTTTGGTTTCGCCTATTCGCTCATCTTTCCTTCCTGCGGCATTGCCTCTAAGCCATTTATCTCGCTCGGTCATCATGGGTGCCCCGTTGTCGCACGACGGTCTGCCCGAGTCCACACCCGGGGCAGAGAAAACCTGGAACTCACCTCCAGATGAAACGATAAACGAAGAGCACGCCCCCTCTCGAGCCAACCCCGACGATGAGGAATCGAGCCTCGACGAGTGTCAACCGAAAGAGCTCTCCAAGACTACGACTCACGGAAGTCACGCCGGGACACTGGCGGGGAGGACACTCTCCCTCGTCCGCACGAGAGAGTCGGGCAAGGATATTGGCCCTGCTCCCGACGGCGGCCTCGCGGCCTGGATTCAAGTAGGCCTAGGGCATTTTGTCATCTTCAACACATGGGGGTACATCAACAGCTTCGGCGTCTTCCAAACCTACTATACCGAGAAGCTGGGACGGCCGCCATCCGACATATCGTGGGTGGGAAGTATCCAGATTTTTCTCCTCTTCTTCATTGGCACATTTTCCGGTCGTGCTACGGATGCCGGATACTTCAAGGTCACCCTGGCCATAGGAGCTTTGTTGGAGTTGTTTTGCATCTTCATGACCTCGTTGTGCACGGAATACTGGCAGTTGTTCCTGGCTCAGGGTGTCGGACAAGGGATCGGTTGCGGGCTCATGTTTTGCCCGACCATTGCCCTGATTCCCACCTATTTCACCACCAAACGTGCGATCGCCATGGGCATCGTGGCATCGGGGTCCGCAACGGGAGGCCTCGTATTCCCGGCCGTGGTCATGCGCCTGCTCCCCCAGGTCGGGTACGGATGGACCATGCGGACCTTGGGGTTCATCTCCCTTGCCACGTTGACCCCGTGCCTGATCTTCTTGACACAACGGCTGCCACCGCGCCGGAGCGGTCCTCTGGTGGAACTCTCAGCCTTCAAGGAGTTGCCGTATGTGCTTTTTGCCATCGGCATGTTCCTCAATTTCTGGGGCATCTATGTCGGATTCTTCTATATCGGCAGCTTCGGACGCAACATCATCGGCGTGTCTCAGTCGACCTCGATCGACGTGCTCCTGGTCATGAACGGCGTTGGCTTGCTCGGTCGACTCATCCCCAACCTCATGGCCGATTGGTATTCCGGCCCTCTGAACATGCTGATCCCCTTCAGCCTAGCCACCGCCGCCGTCTCATATTGCTGGGCCGCGGTGAGTAGTCAAGGGGGTCTGTATACATTCAGCGTCTTCTACGGTCTGTCGGCTGCCGGGATCCAGTCCCTCTTTCCAGCCACGCTGAGCACACTCACGACGGACCTGAAGAAAACCGGGGTCAGGATGGGGATGGTGCTTAGTGTCGTGGCCGTCGCGGCTCTCATCGGCTCCCCGATCGCGGGCGCATTGATTGAACGGGGAGATGGTCAGTATCTGTATGCGCAAATGTTCATGGGCAGTGCGATCATCGCCGGAACGCTGACCTTGATGGCGTCGCGCGTGGCCCGGTTAGGGTTTGCGTGGCAGCGAGCGTGAGCAGGTCCTCTCAGAGTATTCAAGTAAACTAGCGGATAGCACTATAGATACAATCATTTATACCTTGTACATTGACCAGATCCATCCCTCCCTAGATATGTACACCGAGTAAGTGGAAGTGAGACGGGTCATGTGTCAATCCAAACCATGTGATTGGCGGCTCGGATGAGGCAGCAAGGTGTGCCTGAGGTCCTCCACCCCGCCTGCTCTGGGAAATCCTCGGCGTGACTCCATCTCTGCCTTTCTCCCGTCATAAGTTGCCCATTGAACGGAGCATTTGGAGTCTACGTCTACCGCTTGCTTGATGCCTGTGGAATTTTCGTTTTAGTCTCATCCGCAAACCTAAATGTCAGTGTACTACTCTCCCTTCCCCGCCTCGGCGCTGCCCCTCGTTTACTAACGCCTATACTCTTGCCTAGCTAGATATCCTCTACCCCCACCTTATCCCTCGACCTTTTTTAATTAGATCATCTTTGGTTTCGCCTACAGTTTGCCATAAACCCATACATCATGGCACCCCGCGGTCGTGGTGGAAAATTTTCCAAGCCCTCTCGAGGAGGTATGTGAAGCAAACAAGCAAATCTCAAAAAAACCACAAACAAAAACCAAACGCCGACACCCCCTCGAGCGGGGGTCCGAAACTACCTAAGTAGACGACACGAAGAGCGCTGACGGATGCATGTCTGGTTGGAACCAATAAGGTGGAAAACATTTTAGTCGTGATGTGCAGCCGGTGGATAAAGATGGGAACCGCGTGGGCATGTGGAGGGTATGTTCCTGTTCCTGTTCCTGTTCCTATTTATGTTCATCCTGATGTTCATTGTCATGTTCAGCACTTCTAACCTTCTGGTCTTTTGCACCGTCTTGCTCTAGGAACCCGAGGAGGACCCCGATACGTCGTCGAGCGAAGAGGAAGGCACCGAGTCAGAGGAGGAGTCGAGTTCAGACGACGCAACCAACGACCAGGCGGACGGTGGTGCCAGCTCCTCCGCGGCAGCACCAGAGCTGACGCGCGAAGAGCGTCGCGCGGCCGCCAAAGCAAAGAAACAAGCAGCGATAGCGAGACGACAGAAAGTGCAACCGGGAGATCTGCCACCGTCCGATTGGGAATCCGATGACGAGAACAAAACCACCAACACCAACGGAGGAGACGAAGACCTGCCCGCCAACCCCAACCACACAGCCAAGTCCCGATCGCAGCTCAGCGGCGACGCGCCCGAGAAGGTAGCTAAGGATCCGTCGCAACTGTCTCGACGGGAACGCGAGGCCGTGGAGGCCCAGCAGGCGCGAGAGCGCTATATGAAGTTGCACGCGGAGGGCAAGACCGACGAGGCGCGCGCCGATCTGGCGCGATTGGCTCTGGTGCGGGAGAAACGGGAGCAGGACCGGTTGCGCAAGGAGGCCGAGAAGGAGGAGAAGGCCGAGTTGGCCAAGGCACGGGCGGAAGAACGAGAGGCGAAGTTGGGTGGGAAGAAGAAGGGCGCGTCTAAGAAGAAATAAATGATTTGGAATAGTGGCAGCCAGAGGAGTCCTTTACCTTCCGCCATGCCATATCTCTCCCAATAGAGATCACCACCCGACCATGTTGATGAACTATCTGCTTCCCTCGATCTATTCGAATTTTGGCCAACCCCAGGTGATTGACCGGTTTCATAGCACGCTCGTATTTTGGAACACATTCAAAAAAGACCGCTCGAGAGGATAGTCTCTTTATACTCAGTGCTTCCTTCGGCCGATAGTAGCGGAATGTAGAGTAGTAAGGTGCTACGGCCAGTAAGGCATTTACATCTATACAGCATGGGACTGTGCGTACATTATCATGTGCCCTTGACGCCTCCTAAATGTCATCGAGGCAAAGAAACAAATCATGGGAATGAGCGATCAAAAAAGAAGAAAAAGGCGCGAAGGAAAACATAACGACAATGCAATATACAACCGAGCGCCTGGACCGTTGCGAATGTACCAGTGCCCCCGTTTCAGGGAGACAGCAAACATGCATGAGCAATAAAACCGAACAGAGAAGTCGCCAGACACCAGCGCCGAACTTGATCAACTAAATAATTCTGAACCTGAAATGCTCGCCAACAAACAATTGCACGCCGACCTCAACTTATCACGCGCCCCAAAACAGCCCCTCCACGCCCCGTCCCTGAGCAACGACGCCCCATCCTGCAATCAAGCTAACTAGCCACATGATGGCGAATGCCAAAATGGGCAACAAAAGGAGCTCGGTGTTGTGCAGGAACGGCAACGCGTTGTAGCCTAGGAAGGTGATATAGGTATAATAAGTAAGGGCGGACAGATAAAGCGTGTTCCCAAGGAATGTAGCGAGATAGTTGCTGGGAGTGCGGGTGAGAAGAGGCAGGAGAAGAAACTGTACAACATAGAGATGAAGATATAGAGGGAAAAATGCGCGGATGGAGACCTAGTGAGAGATGACCGCTTTGGTTAGCCTGATGGGGCCATTACGTTGAACGGAGACTGAAGCCCACTCCGCAAGGTTATCAAACTCACATCGAAGCAATATCCAAACTCCAATTGATCCTTCTCCCCCGGCTGCATGAACAAACCTTGCGCTGCGCCGCGCCTCCTACCGCGTGCACCCCTGAATCCGTTCAAAGATGCTGCCGCCCCGTTCGGGCCGAAGAGTCGACCGATGGCGAAGTATCCCACGGTCGACACTAGCAGCGATGACCCGACAAAATGGAGGAATATGAAGAGAAGAGATAGACGGACTATGGACCCGAACGACGGCGCATATGCAAGACCCCATGCGAGGGCCGTGAGGAGAAGAAAGAAGGATAGAAGGTAGGTAAACGACGGGTCCGGACGATGCCAGGTGTTCTTGGTTTCTGTAGCCGTCCATTAGTGTTCAATGACATATTGATAGCAAGAGCGACGGCAAAGAGGATGGATGGACAAGCATACGTTTCTGGGATTTAGCAATCCTGGTTAGTAACAAGACGTGAAATCGTTCATGATTGATAAGCTCCACTCACATGGTAATATATCGATTTGAAGACCTTCTTCGGAGCAATGAGGAGTGATGTCATTTCCCAGATAGCCATCTCAAAGTCCATCTGGGGAAACTTGAACATTCTAGATTGGACATGTTCTCCGATTAGCCTCAGATCAATCCGCTCGCGCGTGCATCGAGCCATCGGATACAAGAAGGCAAAAACGCACCTTTTGAAGAAACGCGGCATTCGTATGCTGGAACCGCGGCTTGCCGGTGTCGTACCGCCGAAATTGGAAGGACTAGCATGTTGACGAGGAACTGATATATGAGGATTCATCGTTTTTTTTATCTGGGTTCGTTTCCGGGAGACGGCGGGTCTGAGGATAGGATAGAAGGGATCCCAGGGATCAAGGGCTTCGAACGACGGCGATAATGATAAGTCCAGATGCTGATTATTGATGGTTCCTGATGCGATTCCCCTTCCGGTGCAGGTGGCGCTTGGCGGATCCGCTTATGTCATCCCCGCATCGGAGGAACGTTGTCCCGCCTAGTGTTGCCCTCAATCATCAAACATTATCATTCAACAATAATCACGATCTCTTCTTCCCCCAGGCTGAGAACTCCAATGTTGGGGAGTACCGGTCTTCAGTCGCTGGAATTGCTATTTCCTCGTCGTGACTGCCCCGCGAGCCTCGCGAGCTCACCAACCACCCGGGCCTGGCTTCCAAGAGCCGATATGTTATTTGACTGGCTTCTTCAGGAGATGAGTCCATCTTTAAGCATTTGTCGACACCAGCGAAAATGCAGGCCTGGCGAGTCCCATGACTCCCGGTTGTTTGGAAGGATCACAAGACTGGTGCCCGTAGGATCTGGTTCATCTATATCTTCCAAGTACTGAGGGAGGCGATGGAATGACGGGGAAGCTAGGGCATTTGGCCAGATATCCTGCTTGAGTTGGCGCGCGGGCACAATTGCAAAACTGGCAGATCTTCTAAAGCTCATCAGCAAAACATCATTCTTCATCGAGAAGGCTCGTCTCCAGTCTGAAACGCGGAATGCACCTAGGTCTTGGGTGCTATGGGGGAACAAGATCCTGAGGATATCATGCCGTCTCAATCCGAATGCGCTTTGGAAAGGAGACTTGTCGCCGAAATTCCTATCTTCCGCTGCTGCACCATTGTCGAGAAGCCATTGTACCGCATTAGTAGAGCCACCCTCTACGGCATGATGAAGCGGAGTACGCCCGTCAAGGTCTTTGGGGTTGAAATTGTCGCATGCACGGCGGCCGAGAATTCCCAACACACCTATATGCCCAGCTCGAGCGGCCAGATGTAGGGGCATCTGTCCAGAATCATCTTCCGTGTGCTTGTATTTGTCGGCGCCCGCGTCTAGGACGAGGGAAAGCGTAGAAGGATCACGAGATCTAGCTGCCGCGTGCAGTGGAGTCGACCCGTCAATTTCGGATTCTGCAAATTCTGCCCCATGGTCACGAAGAAGCTGCACGATTTCCGAGCTTCCAATAGAGATCGCAGCTAACAAGGGATTGCCGTAGAGACCTCCTTTGGTGTTCACGTCCGCCCCTCGGCTGATCATGCTGGCCACCAATTCAGCACTTCCACTCCATGCAACATCATGCAAATATTTGCTGAATTCATCCTGTGCCCCCGAAGTCGTATAGCCCGGGCACAGGGCGTCGAGCATTCCAAAGTGGCCAGTCATTGCCGCTGCCCGTAATGCATTGCCATACTTCCCGCCCTGTGTATTGGCATCCGCTCCATTCGCCATGAGCATTTCCGCTAGCACTCGGTCCCCTCTCCAGGCTGCGGCCTGTAAGGCACATCCGAATTCTCCAGCTTGTATATTGATGTTTGCATCACGGTCGAGCAACATCCTTACAATCTCCCGGTTGCCACCGACCACAGCAGCCTGGAGAACGCTTCCAAGCCTCCCGCCTTGAGCATTGACGTCTGGGAGATGGATGATTAATTTGGCGATTTGCAGATCTCCGGCACTTGCAGCAGCTTGAAGTGTATTTGCATACTCTCTGCTTCTCTGATTGACATTGGCGCCCCTTGCAAGAAAAAGTTTGACTAGTTCAATATGCCCCCTCGTTGCCGCGAGCTGCATGATAGTGCAGTCTCCACAAGAATATCCCGGAGATACATCCCGGTCCAGACTGCCGCACAATAGTCAATATGTCCTTCCCACACGGCGTTTTCCAGGCGTGTTTTCTCAGTTTGATACCATTCTTCTAAATTCTTGATGACAAGGGCTTGTCTAGTTCCGGAATTGTTGCCACTGTGTCCTCGCAGGAACGCAATCTGCAGTGGATCTCCCCATCTGTTCCCTGGGGTATCGACACGAGCGCCAAGTTCGACCAGAGTTAGCAAGGCAGGAATGTTTCCAGTCCCGGCTGCAGCCTCGAGTGCAGTGCCATATCTCCCCCTTTCCGCATTGACGTTAGCCCCGGCCTGGATCAAGTCTTGTATTATTTCGAGGCTCCCGGCCCGCGCCGCAGTCTGTAGGGCTGTTCCATATCTCTTATCCTGAGCGTTCACATCTGCGCCACGCTGTATCAGGATACGCACTGCTGTCCTGCTTCCAGCCCAAACTGCAGCGTGCAACGCGGTCCCATACTCGCCTCCTGTGGCATTGATATCCGCTCATGCATCAATTAACTGTTGCATGCTTTCCACGTGCCCAACCCACGCGGCAATTTGTATGGCTGTCCCATGCCTTTTGTCACGCGCATCGACCTCAGCGCGACATTGGACCAGGCTGTGCACGGCTGCCCTACTTCCATTCCAGGCCGCGGCGTGCAGCGCAGTACCGTATTCGCCCGCCTCGGAATTAACATCAGCGCCTACCTCAATCAAATCTTGCATGATGTCCACATTTCCAATCCACGCTGCAGCCTGTAAAGCCGTTCCATATGCCTCCGCTTGGACGATCCCACCTGGTGGGTGTGCTATTAGAACATCCACTGCCTTGCGGTTTCCTCTCCACGACGCAATCCGTAAAGCCCTCTCATGTTCTCCGGAACGCGAATCGACCACAGCACCAGCTTGTATCAAAAGTGCTATAATCTTAGCGTTTCCTTTCCAAGCTCCACCGCAAACAGCGATCCCGAATTTGAGGCTTGAAGCAGTGACATCGGCTCCTTCTTTGGCCAAAAATTCAACCGCTTCGTAATTTCCACCATATGCTGCTGCAATCAAAGCAGTACCATACTTGCGCCCTTGCGCATTAATGTCGGCGCCCTTCTCCAGCAGAGTGGCCATGATCCTCAGGTTTCCGATATAGGCCGCGGGCTGAAGGGGACGTCCGTAAATACCGCCATGGGCATCAATCAGGGCTCCTGCCTCAAGTAGAGCTTGGGCAGCATCTTCATGTCCGTTGATAATAGCGGCTTGCAAGGCACTGCCGTAGTCCCCGCAGAGTTGATTGACGTCGGCATGATTTCGAATCAAGTACCGAATAATGTCGGGAGAGCCACTATGCGCGGCTGCTTGTAGAGCACATCCAAAAATGCATCCTTGGGCATTTACAGCCGCGCCACGGTGAATCAGAAGCGCAACGATCTCGCCGCTTCCCTTCCACGCGGCAGCCTGCAATGGATTTCCGTATGGGCCACCTTGGACGTTGGCATCGGCCCCCGCAGCGAGGAGGTGGTGAACCAGATCGATATTCCCGGTCTGCGCCGCATCGCAGAGCGACGCGGGATGCCCTTCTAGCAGCGACTGGGCGAGTTTGGTAGCGGGTTTTGAATTTTCCATGCTCCAGTGGACCTTCTCACCACGAGGAAGGTGTTGTAGGATCTATCGACGTGGAACAGCACTGGCGTCGATAGGACCTCCCTATATGATGCCATTTTTGCTTTTGTTGAATTAATTTCGGTCTTTCCATCATCGTTCTTCTATTGGCGCGCGGATGTTTGTTGGGGTCGCTCTCAGCTGCACTAGGGCAAACCGCGTCTGACGATCGCAAACTCGTGGTTGGAGTTGAATATGGAGATAGCCACATCATTCCCTCAGTTCTGGCATTTTGCAGTTTGCACAAGTGACAAATTCCAGACAGGTGCTTGTGTGGTTAATACTGTAGGATGATGCATATGATAAATGTGATGTATAAATCTGGGGGAGCGAGCACCTGCATGTGTGACTAGTCAGAAATTGTATCTATCCTATTTCTTCCATTCTTCTACTCGGTACGGAGTAAACTTGGCAGAGAGAAGGATTTGGAATAAGATTTTATGATATATAGTATGCTATGATAGACTGATGGATGATCAGTTCATCGATCTGCGTAGAAGAAACAACGGTGAGGGTCAGCCCTTGAGGGGAGTCGATGGATGATGCAGGAAGCAGAATGGAGAGATGCTCCATCCGGCGTCTCCACCGGAGGGTGGGTGGCATGCAGGCCTGAGGCAGCTTAGGCCCAAGGGAGGGTCTGGGCCAAGCGCCCCCTGAAGCATTAGGATTTTAATGTTTTATTCCTAGTTTTATTTGGGTTTATTTGATTTCATTCTCACTATATAATTTATTTTATGATTATTTGCAAATATAAATATTCACTAGTATAATAAATAATTAAACTGATCCCCAAGCCCCCAAAGTCTCCCGGCAGACCATCGCATGATAATCTTCTGCTCTCGCTAGTCGCTCTGGTCCCCTTTCTTTCCCCTGGTCTTGGGGTAAATTAGTCCATCCTCCATCTTTCTCTGCTCAAACTGCTGGTCTGTCCCTCACTCTCTTTTCTTTTCCCTTTGATCTTGGTAGGCTCTCCCTCCCTCTGTCTGTCTGACTCTCTCTTTCTCTCTCTCTCTCTCTCTCTCTCTCTCTCTCTCTTCTCCCTTTCTACAAACGTGAAACACTGACCCCCCTTGTCCGTCATTTAGTACCACGACCAAATTCCCACTCCCCACCCGAACAATTGACGGTCGCCAGAATCAATAATAATTATAGTTATAATCCCCAATCAATCAATTCAATAAATTACACAAGAGTAACGTCCGAACCACCCTACCCGTCCGTGGGAACGAACGGTCGCCCCGTTCCTCTGCTCTCCACAGCTGCCGAAACACGAGACAATCCTTTTCTTCCACGCAATGACCGAGAGGTGACAGTTGCTGTGCCCGAGAGACGGCCCCTTGGATTTTCGAACCTTCACAAAAACAACCTGAACGCCCCCTTTTCACTCGCGGATCTCGCCGGGGGTGTTATCCTAGCGCTTTCTTTAGGGATTCACGCGGGTGGAACGATCCAAGTCGATGGCACAGCTGCAGACACCACAGCGAACGGGTCTGGGCTTACCATTGATTGATTGACGGATACACGATTCGAGGCGCTACTCATGTCCACTTCTAGCTAAAGCCAGTGAGCCGAGTGACGCCGTTCCATAGCGGAAGAATGTCCAAGCAACAAGCCCACTCTCCTCCGCGGACGCCGCCATCGGCGGCCCCCAACAATTATAAACCGGCCACAAGAGGGCGTCATCCTCGCCCTTCGGTACGCGAGACCTTTTTGGATGATTTCAATCCGGCAGACAATGCCAACAGCAGCTATGAGTCCGCGGACGAGCGGGATCCGCACGACCTGTCCTTGTCGCCGAAACATGCAGCCCGGACCTCCATTGTCGACAATATGCTCCTCTCTCTGGATCAGCTAGCATCAGGCTCCTCCGTTCTGGATGATTACCGGTTATTCAATTCCGTTTTCGAGTCTGACACCTATGGCCACAATTCGCAAGATTCCATGACCCAACGTCGCTACCGAGGCCACACCTTTTCCTCCTCCCTGTCATCCGACCCCGAATACCCTTACGATGAATCTGCGGCTCGCGGAGCTCAGGCTGGAAGAGGCCGTCGGAGCACCAGCAGTTCAAACTACCACTCCAGCCTGAAAAGATTCGGAAGCACCCGTAGCAGAGACGGCACGGGGTCGCGCGGTCAACTATACGAGCATCGAATCAATTCCAGTGGCGCGGCCACTGGCGCGCGCACGGGGCGACAAAGCAGCAAAGGCAGCTCTCCTCCCCCGGATTTTGGGCCTGCTCTTTTGACCGAGAGGCGGTCCGCAAGTTTTGACTTTGGCTCCAGAACCCCGTTCATTCCTTTTGCAGATCTTCCCGCTGAATACGACTCTTCAGCCTACGATGGAGTGGATGCCGCTCCGACCCCCAGCGTTCCTGCTGGCCCTCGCAAGTACCAGACCTCCGCGCAGGGCGATCATCCGGGGACATTGAACCCCCAGTCCTCGCGCACCCCCGTGGCATCGCGGCGAAACAGCGTGAAGTCGTCACGAACAGATCAACCCCGGAAGCACCGACCGGAACACCTCGGCACCGCGACTCTCAGGGGTCGCGATAATCATCTAGCCAATCTGGGCGATTCAAGCCTGGATCCTCCGCCCGCTATACCGGCGGCATCTCTGGACCCGCCGGCCCCGAGTCCTACGATATCCTTCAACAAACCTTCTTTCCCCCCTCCACCGGATCCCACTCCCACGAAGGAGCGCCCGGGATTCTTCCGCCGTGTATTTGGGTCCTCGAAGGCTTCTTCTCCTGGACCGTTCGATGCTGGCCAGCCGGATGCCCAGTTCCCTCTAGAAAACGACTTCAAGGAGAGCTATGGTAGTTCTCGGATGCGGAGACAACCCTTGAAGAACGCCGCTGGAGGCGCCAATGCGGGCCGAGAAGGGCCACCTCAAGTTGTAAACAAGAAGTCTTCATTCTTCCGCCGGCGGAAGAAGTCCATCGTCGAAAATGTCCCACCGCCTGTTGTCCCAACTCCGGACTTTGGGCCCAGACCAACGGAAACGAGTAAGCTGGCACCCAGCCCCGAAAGCAGCCTAAGAAAAGTGATGAACCCTTATATAACAGATTATACCGGAGCTCCAACGATAGAAAATGTTGTCGACTTCCCCAACCAGTCCCAGGCCCTTGGTGCAGAATCGATTGAGAACAAAGGGACTCGCCATGTGCTGACTCAAAAGCCCAACGCGCCAGCCGTCGGAGGGGGTTCAAAATCCAAGTACAGCCTGTATCCTACGATTTCGCCTGCTTCTCCACCTGATCTCTCGCCGTTAGGGAGCCCTGGCGGGGACGAGGACGTCGGCGTCAAATCCCGTGGTTCGGACGCTGTGTCGTCACCGGACAACAGACAAGAGCAGCCAGCGATCCGAGAAGGCGCGGAGTCACGCAACAGCGTCCCTGAACGAACCGAGTCTGATCGAGTTCGCGATGCCCTGCAGAATATGCTGATTCCTCCAGAGGGCATGGCTCCTTCTTCACTCTCCCCTGTGATTGAAAATTTCTCCCAGAAAAGCGCTTCGCCAGTTGAGGGCCCTGGTGAATCACGTCCATTGGGTCCGAGCGAACCAGCCGAAGGCAAGGATATCTCGGACTCGGCTCCATATGAAGATAAACAGGAACACTTTAGCAGATTACCGAAGCCGACATTGGATACCAGCGGATCTCCCGCAGCCTCAATCTCAGAGGTCTCGAATTATCACACGGCTTCTAATACCCCCGTAGTTCCGTCGGCAGATCAGAAATTCGCAGATACGGCCGAAAGTAAGGACGAAAGTACTGAAATTGCCGTTGATGAATCACCCCCTTCAGACAAGGAACAGGCGCAAAGGCTCTACGAGAATCAGGATCAGGTTGTCGGGCGCGAGGCCCCCGCTGCATGGCTCGGTGACCCGGACCGGTCTGCGATTCGAACAGCATATATGGAATTGTTTGACTGGTCGAACATGAATATTCTAGCCGCGCTTCGAGGCCTCTGCACTCGGTTGGTGCTGAAAGGTGAGACGCAGCAGGTTGACCGGGTTCTGGACGCCTTCTCCGCCCGATGGTGCCAATGTAATCCCAATCATGGCTTCAAAGCTGCCGGTATGTCTAAGATCTCTCAAAATTGAGCGCTTCGCCGAAAACGATATTCGCTGACCCCTCCGCATTAGACGTTGTGCACACTATTTGCTACTCCCTGCTTCTATTAAACACCGATCTGCATCTTGCCGACATAGAGCAGAAGATGACGAAAAACCAGTTCGTTCGAAATACAATGCCAACGATTCATCGTGTGGCCGTCGATGCCGCTCCCGAGAGCTTCGAGGGCTTGCGGCCAAACAACAAATCAAAAAACCCGACCCAAGAGCCTTCGCATGCTGCCAACGCTGAGAGCGAAAAGTCCACAAACCCGCCTGCGAAACTTGTGAATCGACTGTCTCGAACCGATCTCTCCGTGAAGCTAGCGGGTGACCCTGACAGCGACACTGGCCCATTGGTCAGCGTGCCGTTTCACGGGACAATGCGAGCCTGGGAGCAGCAGCTTGAGACCGTCCTTCGGGACTTTTACTCCTCAATCCAGAAACAAAGGCTCCCCCTACATGGAGCCCAGCCCGAGAAGGAAGGGCCGCGCGTCTCGTCAAATAACCTGCTTGGTCCCAATCCAGGTGGCCTTCGCAGAAGTCCCAGCACTGTAAGCAAGAGCGGCTCCGACATTTATCCCCGCGGCCGCTCGGCAGATTCTCGGTATGGTACGGCACGCTGGTCCTCCAAGCCTCGTTCGCGGGCAAGGTTGTATCCTCCTTCGGCCATGGGCTCGAGCCGGACCAGCCTGGACGACCAGTCGTCTCTCTGGAGCCCATCGGGTTCCAGCACCTGGAGCAAGTATTCTTTGGGCAAACTGACCTCTGCGTCTGTCGACTCGTTTGGGTCGGACTATATGCGCGGCGATTATCAGCAGTCGATTGGCTTTGCCAACGCGTTAAGTCAAGCCATCATTCGAGAGGATTATGCTCATTCGATTGCGAGCACGGAGGATCCCGAACGAAGCATGCCGCTCTTGGAAGATGAGACCTTGCAACTGGCTGGCGCACCGTGGGCCAAAGAAGGAAGTCTGAAGCATAAGCACCATCTCGATTCCGTGGACAAGAGATCCAAGGATCGCAACTGGAACGAGTGTTTCGCTGTAATCCAACAGGGATGGATGCGTCTCTTCTCTTTCAATTCGTCCGCAAAAGCCGGGCGGCAAAAGGCAAAACAGCGTCAGCCCGGAGGCGTGGTAGTTGGAGGAGGAAACTGGACAGAAAACGCAGAAGAGATATGGAAGTTTGTCCTGCGCCAGACCATTGCCAGCGCGCTGCCACCTCCGGGATACTCCAAGTCTCGTCCGCATGTCTGGGCGTTAAGCCTGCCCACCGGTGCGGTGCACCTCTTCCAAGCCGGGACTCCGGAGATCGTGCGCGAGTTCGTGTCCAGTGCCAACTACTGGAGTGCAAGACTCTCCAAGGAACCATTGATTGGAGGAATCAGTAATATTGAATATGGATGGAGTGACGCCGTCATCAACAGCGCTCTGATATCGCCGGAGAGCAGCCGGACGCCGCCGTCCTCATCTGGAGCACGACCGAGCATTCAAAGCTCGATACGCAGCTCCCTTGATCAGCAGGGAGGGGTTCGACCTAAACTCCCGGCAGATCGTGTGCATATCAGCGACTGGGGCCCGCCGCAGCAGAGTATGATGGCCTCCGTTCTCCCAGAAGACGAGCAGTTGGCTGCTTTGCGGGCGTACGTCAAGAATGTGGAGGATGAACTGCAGCGACACAACGAACTCCGGCCTGCAATGGTTTTGGCCTTTTCACCTCGACATCCCAATGCGTCCAAGGCGATGGCCAATTGGGAGCGCAAATCCTCATATCTGCTACGGGAGATCGTAAAGTTTCGCACCTACATCGACTCTCTCCAAGCCGGCATTGACCAGAAAAACAAAATCCACGCAACCCGGGAGGGTGAAGATTATCTTCCTACGCAAGAACCATAATATTCATGATGCTTTGCGTTCCTCATAGCATTGTGTCATGTCATCGCTTTCTATGAGATTCCCTCAATACTAGGAAGGCCCCCTTTCTTTTGCATTCTCTTTAGATTTCTGTGTACAACTTCATTAATTGTCTGTCCAAATTTTCTATTCTACACTATGTCTTCCCCTTTATTCGAATTTTTATTCTTAGCTTCTTTTCTCTCTTGGCCTCTTCCCATCTTTTTGCCTATTATTAGAAGACTACTATTAGCGCCACGCTTTAGGCAGCTGTCACGAGACAAATGGGCACCATGAGCATTTTCCTTTGTGGTTCAGATATAATCGATGTGAATTCGCATGAAAAGCTTAATTCTAATCTATTTACTTCGTTCACGTATGCACTCTTCCGGTCTACTCAGAGGGGTTGATCGGAAGAAAAGGGGATGATGTCAGGCGGTCGCGGCAGGTGTTGATTGGATGGCCTGAGGTGTAAACAAATCTTCACCTTCCGCCTCTGCACGGGCCCGGCAACCCGACTCTTCCTTCCTCCAGCTCCCAACATCACACACTCTTCATCTCTATTTGATGCTTTCGAAGACGGCCCATGACTCGAGAGGAGCATTCTCAAGCAAACGAGCTCAGTTTCCCCCTGGCTCTCAACGCGAGTCTGTTAAACTCAAAGCTGCTGAGAGCCTAAGATTCTAAAGCTAGATAGACTAACTAGACCAAGGTCCTTCGCGCTAAATCGACTGTCTAAGTGGGTAGGCTAGCAACTCAGGTCGCCATTCGGAACCAAGGTGGATGTGGAGAAAACAAACACCGCGCCCAGACATCCGTCACCATGTCGACAGGATCCGCTCGTCCACCAACATCCTCCCCTCGGACTAAGACCCTTGATGCGATCGAGGACGCGCCTCCGCTGGGCAGACTGTCTCCCAACTGGCTTCCCGACCCTTTTGGCGTCGAAGACGAACATTCACCTGTACAGGACAACTTTGGCGGTGCTGCCGATTTCATGGTGCAGGAGGACGCGCCGGGCGATCCTCCCCGAGACGCAATGGACACCACCGGAGCCCAGTCCACGCGAGCAGAGGCAGTGTCGGATAAGAAACAAAATGAGAATCCCAAGGGGCCAGATGATGAACAATTAGGCTACGACGAAACGAACGCGTCCTTCGACTTACCTCCCTTACCCGATCACGATGATAGTAGCCTTTTGCCCCTATCAAGCGAGGAGGGTGATCATGAGCGAGTGGACGATCAAACAATGATGGAGGAAAGAGAAATGCGAAGGAAATTGATGGATATGGAGTCAAGTTTCTTACCGGAGCCATCAACGATTGAGGTTACTGCACCGAACCCCTCCGCGGGGGCCGACGATACATACTTGGTCGGGGTCCCTGTTGAAAACGCGCCGGAACCTACCAAGCCGGACAACACAGAATTGTCCCTCGTGGCACCCGACGGAGAATTTAGTCGCGACATGGTCTGGTCGAACGATGGATTTTCGGTACCACAAACCCCTAATTTAAGACCCGAGGATGACAACACAGCCGACTTGGAAACTACTCCTGCAGCGTCATCTGATCGGCACGGAGATAATACCACCATGCTAGAGATGATTCATTCATCTCCTGCAGCCGAAGCGGCGGCGAGGACTGTGAACCGAAATCAATCCATCGTCTCTGAGGATACTCACGAAAATAGCCAAACTTCCCTTGACGAGTCAACGGAGATGTCATCTGTGCCCAACGCGGACCAATCACTGCAGCCGCAAGATGACAATCAAAGGGCCACCTCACGAAGCTTGTCACCCACACAAGCCAAGACCTCACAAAACGAGAATGGCAATGACATTGAAGCTGCCTCGCGCACCAACAGTCAAAGGGGTGACCGACCGAGGTACCTGACGAGCCGCCACTCAGCCCATCGTCTTTCGTATTCTTCGGCAGCAAGCTACAACACAGAAATGACAGCTAGCGATGCCACATTGGGCGCTGACTATGCTCTTCAATCGGGAGGTGCTGTGCCGACAAACCCTAGTGGTACTCAGTCGGGGCAACGAAACAACCTAGCAAGATCGGTAAGCCTGGGCAGCATGGCATCCGGTATCTCTGGCTATAGCGATGAAAACTTCATGGACAAGAGAAATCCCAGTGGTACTACAGAGGGCGGGCTGCATACGCTGGACGAGGAAGGTCCGCAGTCGCGACCTGGATCATCCTACCCCCAGCAGCACCAGCAGCAGCCGTACCTCCACGACTACCAGGAACAATATTCACAGTCCCCTCAGCCAGCAGTGGAAGATCCGTCGGGCCCAATAACACCAAGAGCCAAACACCATGATGATAGCTTTCCTACAGATACCGCTCTTGCGGAGCGTGTCAAGGATGTACAAGTCCCGAGCACATTTGTGCGGCAGTTTCGAGAAGACTACGGTGGCCGTGGACTGTCTCCCGATAAGCGTGCGGGTGCTACGCCCGCCTTTGCAAAAAGCGGTCGGACCATGACCCTCAAGGAGCAAAGCAGCACCATAGATCGGCTCTCAAAGGAGAATTTTGACTTGAAGATGCGAATTCACTTTCTCAACGAGGCCCTCAACCGACGCTCAGAGGAAGGAATCAAGGAGATGATATCGGAGAACGTCGAACTAAAATCTGACAAGTTGAAGTTGCAGAAAGACAACCAGCAGCTGAAGAGGAAGATGCGCGATCTAGAGAAGCAACTAAAGGATCAACAGTCTGACAAGGAATCCATGGTCAATCATGACCCGGAGGGCTCAGACGAGGAAGATCGCGACCCGGCGCAAGACGGCGAGATGCTCTATCTGCGGGAGAGGGTGGAGACTTACGAGCTGGAGATCGAGCGGTTGAGGGCTGAAAGCATTGCTAGGGAGAGCGAGAAGAGAAGACTTGCCGAGATGGTCAAATCCTTAAGTGACGGGCGGCCGATGGGCTCGGACGTGGGTGCCAGGGAAGAGCGGGTGAGTTTTTGTCCCAGTCTGCGCCCACCTATGGTCTCTTGTGCTGAGACACTATGTTACAGGATATGTGGAAGGACATGCTTGAGGCGGAGACGGCAGCCCGGGAACAAGCCGAAGATGAGAATAAGAGACTACGGGATGAGGCCCTACGCTTGAGGAGTGAGATGACCTTGGCAATGGTCCCTGCAAGATCAGGGCAACGGGGTCGAGTCAGCTCGACGGCCTCATATTCGGCGCCCTCGGATAGAGACTTCCGCCATACTGTTACTGGTAGCTCTTCTAGTTCAACCTTGGTTGTGGAGCTAGAATTGTTAAAACAGGAGAATGCAGAGTTAAGGAAGGAGGTCAGCGCTCAGACCTCTATGCTGACATCCCGCAACAAAGAAAAAGAACGCCTGTACCAGGAAATCGAGGAGATGAAACTTGGCCAGCGGCGCGACGGCGGGCGATCGGTCACTGGCGATAGCATTTTTGATCGATCAGCGTCCAGGGCTCATGGAAGATCGTCCTCGCGGGCCAGTGACAGGACCGGGCCATCCCCGGGCGATGATGCCGAGCGAGAGGATCTGGAGGCGCGAAACGGGCAGCTGCGTGATCAGTTGTCTGGGCTCAAGATCGAGAATCAAAACCTACGATCAGAACTGGACGAAAGCCGCAGAAACCTTCAACACCTTCAACAGCAGTACGGGGAAGAGATGGACCAAGTCGAAGAGATAATATCAGCTACGGAGCAGGAGCGTGATGAAGCCCTCCAGGAACGCGATGAAGTCCTACAGGAACGTAATCAGGTCATTGAGGAACGCGATCAACTCGATGAGACGTTGAAGGCACGTGAAATTGAGTTCGAAAACCTCCAATGTGAATATCAGCAGGAGCTAGAGCTTTATGATAGTGATCTTCGTCAGAAGGAAAGCGAGTGTCAGCAGCTGGATGAAGAGCTGCACAAGCAAGACCAGAACCTTGCAACTTTACAAGCCGAGATGCGTTCAGCGAGTGAAGGCATCATACGACTTGAAGAAGATGCGCAAAACAACTTGCATCGGTACAAAGCTGTCCAACAGGAGCTCGAGCATTGTAACCAGGAGATGGAGTCGCTAGAGAAAAGTCTCTACGAAGCAAACACAAAGGTCCAGCGTCTCACGGTTCAAATCGAATCCAGTCAGAACGAAATCGCCTTCCTACGAGAGGAGCAAGACGGCGACAAGATCAAGATCGGCGACTTGGAATCAGACCTCAAGACGTATGGCATGAGTCTCCAGAGCGAGAAAGAAAAGACCAGGGAGCTGGAAGAGCGTCTCGCGGAGGAGAGACATCAGCGTGAGGTCGTCGGAAGCAAGGAAAAACAGGAGGTGCAGCGAATCGTGAACGAACTCAACCGCGAGGCCTTCGCAGCCAAGGAGGAAGCTCGACGACTCAAGAAGAGTTTGTCAGCGCAAGAAATCGAAACCGCCACTTGGAGGGATCGACTCATGGACTTGGAGAACAACCTTCGAGAAACGCTGGGTGACCTGACCGGCAGCCGGTCCAGTTTGATCTCCAGCATCACGAAATTGCAGAAGGAATTCGAATCTACCGCTCTAGAGCTTGAAAGCGTCCGCTCCAAGCTGGACGAGACAGAGTCATTGTTGCGGAACCGCGATGCGCTCCTTGAAAGCCATGCCCTGGAGACCAAGAAACTGTCCGAAATCCTAGACCACGAGCGCGTCGCGCGACGAGCGGACAAGCAATCATTTGAACAATCGCTCAAATCGCATCAGCAGGCCTCACGGACCATCACACAGAGCAACTCTCGCATCTCGGAGTTGGAGAGTGCCCGCAACCAGGACCGCAAGCGGTTCACTAACCTGGAGCAACAATTCAGGGACCAACTGAGCGAGAGAAACGCAATGCTCCTGACCATCTGGAAGCGACTCTCGGCCATGTGCGGACCAGACTGGGCGCATTCGAACAGTTTGATCAATGGAAATCTCCCCAGTCAAGAGGTCATCGGCAACATCCTTTTCTGGCCGGGATTCAGTCGCAATATGATGCTTGCGGTCAAGACCGTGGAGACGGTGATTTCGAGCTTCAAAAGCCGCATTAAGGGGGTCGAGCGGGAGCTGGCCAAGCAATACCAGGTTCTGGAGCATGCGTGTAGCGTGCGATTCAAGCGGGTGGAGCGCATGGAAGAGTCCATGATGAATATGCGCGCGCAACGGTACAGCCAGAGTCAAACGGGCGTATCGCCTGAGTTGGCCAAACTGCGGGGCGAGAATCGACTCCTCAAGGCCGAACTGAATCTGCGGCAGCCTCACTCGCGCATTCGCGTCCCTACGTCGGCCGCCGCCGTCGCCGCAGGCATGGCGTCTCCCTCCCCGCGTTCACCTACGCGCAATCGAGGTGTCGAGTCCGATGCAGAAGCCCCGTCCTCTTTGGTCCGCCACAACTCGACGGTCGAGAATCCTTCGCAACCTCACACGTCGCGGGGTCTTGCACGGAGCTCCACCTCTGGTATTCCTCAGCCATCTCATGTGTCCTCGACGACGACTCTAGCGGAGGGCGCTGGGGCCATGGTTCACGGCTCCCGACCCCGGCCTACGCAAAACGATCCGGGGAACGAGAAGTGGATGCGTCGTTTGCACGAACTCGAGAAGAGACTGAAGGCTGAGCGGGAGGCACGTCTGGCAGATCGAAGCGGGGCGCGACAGCGACTCGAAGAGCGCGATGCAGAAAATGAGAGGCTCCGGGCCCAGCTGGAAAGACAGTTTGCGCAGAAAGCTATTGCAGCCGGGCCATCCGCCGATGATACTCGAGGACACAAACTTGGGAGGATCCAAGCATCCGACGAAAATTACGTTGGTCACCGGGATGATGAACCGAGCTCGAGTGAAGGCGAGGGCATCTATGTCGATATTGAAGTCTAAGGACCCAACGTGCGTCTCCGGCATCCTTCACCTATTGTTTATTTGCGTGTCGCCTGATTGTTCTTGTTCTTGCATACACCATATACCCTTTAGTTTCGGTCTTTTGCTTTTCTTTGGCCGTTTCGATGTCTATTATTATTGAGGTTTCCAGGCTTGAATGCTGGACAGTGGCGTCTACGAATGCCCGTTTGGACATTGATCTTCTTGGGTGCGTATATATATACACACACAAAGGTAATCATTGAGAAACCAACTCCAGCAGTTGATGTTCGTCATTATTACACCGGTAGAATAGTGTCAGATAGCATCCACGGCTGAATGACACGTACATACATGGTACAGATATACATTTCGTCGTAACAACCTTCACGCGTAGTTCTTTCCCTCTCTTCTCTTTCTCCAATGTCACCCACCCAGTGAGCAGTATACCTCTCTCACCGCAGCGAAACCTTGAGCGAGAAGTCCACGATCCCCGTCCCCTGGTGGATGGAACTCGTCGAGATGATATCCACGTCCGGACAAGCGTACGAAGCAGCATTGCTCTCATTCAACCCACCACTGACTTCAATCAAGAACGAATGCTTTCCGCCGTTCGCCGCATTCTGCTGCTTCAGCTGCCTCGCAGCGTCACGCACGCCCTCCGGCGTAAAATTATCCAGCATAATAACATCCGCCCCCGCCCCGATCGCCGCATCCGCCTCCTCCAAACTCCGACACTCAACCTCCACCTTCGTCGCAAACCCACCCGCCGCCTTGGCCGCCTTCACGGCACGGGGAATCGCCGCAGCCACCGACTCCGTGCCACCAGCGCCACCGTCGCTCGCCGCCGAGTTATTCGCACAAGCCCAGACATGGTTATCCTTGAGCATGGTCATCGAGCTGAGGTCGTGACGATGCGGATCCGCGCCGCCCACCAGGATGCCGTATTTCTCGACGACGCGAAACCCCGGGGTCGTTTTGCGGGTGCCGGCCAGCGTGCCGGACCAGCCGTGCGAGCGGAGCGCGGAGACGAGCGAGGCGCTCTTGGTGGCGATGCCGGAGCACCGGGCGAGGATGTTCAGGGCGACGCGCTCGCCGAGGAGGATTTTGCGGATGGGGCCGCGGACGGTCGCGCAGTGGGTTATGGACGTGGTGGAGGTGTCGATGGGTTGGCCTTCTTGGATGTGCCATTCCACTCTGGTTGGGTTGATTGGTTAGGTTTATGGACACCTGTGCTTCTTGTAGAGCGTAGAGCAGAGGTTGCATGTGCGTATGCATATGCCAAGGGATATATAGATCGATCGGATCAACTTACGTGCACCCTAATTGGGAAAAGACTTCATCGAAAAAAGGCACCCCGGCCACGACGCCCTAAATTGCGATGCCAATTAGAAGATACATTTCACGGTGGAAGCCGAGCCAGGGTCAAATAAGACCAGGAAGCTCGCAAACAGGTAGTGTATATACCTTGCTCTTCCCCAGCAAACGAGCCTCCCCCTCTGATTCCCCCACGACGAAGCCGCCATAATCGAAGCTCGGACAGTCCTCCTCCAGCCAGGAGGTGATCAGATTCTTGTAATTGAGGGGCAGCAGGTGCCGCAGGTCGCCGTATTGAGAAGCCATTGCGCTATTTGATGTGTTCAGGCAGGAAGTCCGAGAAGATGTTGATGAGTCAAGAAGGGAGGACAATAACAATCTTCAGCAATCAGCTTTCCCTCCCCCGCGCGGGGCACCGAACGCTCTCGGGAGGTTCCGCGATGTCACGTGCCAGCATCGGATCGAAGTATGAAGCACGGCGTACGAAGTAGTGGACTAAATGTGGATTATTGTTGACTTGAGCACAACGATTCCGAATACGAAGACGAGAGCACGGCCCTTGGCCATTGCAGCGCATCTATCTACGACTACGTGGACAATGCACTCAACACTGCCTCGCGATCAGGCAGCAGGATTCGTTGTACTCCGTAGGCAAAGGGATACGAGTTACGATGGTCCCATCCTTCTGGACGCCGGTGACGGGTATCCCCGGTCTGAAGGGCCATTCATAATATGAAGTTGCGATTCGAGAGGCAGGAATAAGTAGTGCATGGAACGATATGCGGGGAAAGAAAGGGGGACAGCTACTGCATGGCTTGGTTTACTTACTAGTACTAACTTACTAGTTTTGGAATAATTCACAAAATTCATAATATTATGTCAGAGAAAAGCGATCGTCATCGCCAAGCTTTTTGCCTTCCGTTCCGGTGTATTTGTGACAGGACGTGACAGCCCTCCCGATACCCGTTGTTCCTGGTATAGGTGGTGTATTCGTAACCTCGTATGGTATTCTTACGGGCAGGCTCACTTGCCGTATCGAGTTTTCTTTCATGCTCGTCAGACCTTCCGATCCCCGTCTTTATAGTTAGTTATCTACGGGCAGTTACTTACCTCTAATCCGTACACAAGAGGATGTTTCTTTGCGATCACTGACATCAACCTCGGACCCCCCCCTCTACCACCACCATCAAACTGTGGACGAATCACGGGCAGACCAACCCAAGACACTAGAAACAATAGCTGCGTTCGAGAAATTCTTGGCGATTCAGGAACCAAGAGCATGAGCGATTTTCCCCCTCCTGCCGAGGATGATGACGCAGGAGCATGCAAAATTTCTGTTCTCTTCAAGTTTCAAACCGATGTGACAGTCCCTGTCACAGTCTGGTCCTGTGGAAAAGTGTGCCGAATGGAATGGACCAACTAACCGCTTCAATGATAAATAGTAATCAAGTCGCCGACTTGGGTCTCCATCCTAGGCCCACATCGGATGCATATCACGGGTTTGGAGGATAATCGGCCCATCAGCTGATACATTATCGGATGATTGGTTTTCAGATTTCAGGTTCTTTCCGTTCTCGCTGAGCGGAAATTCCCGCACAAAAATAGTAATAAATTCGCTAACTCATGTTTCATTTTCTCGTCCATAGAAGGCATAGATGCAGAGATCGATTCCAGATTAACTGATTGGTCATCGCCAAGTATCAAAAAACACAATTGGAATTATTCAACCGGTCAGATCATTACTGTGTCCTCCGTAGTAGGTACTTATTGCGCATCTTTCCACGCCTTGTACACAACCTTGCTACCGTACTTTTCACCCTTCTTCAACACCACCATGTGGCGCCACTCAGGCTCATTGATCGCATTAACAAACCGACTCGGCTCGATGCAGAACCCGGAAAAGGGCTTGCGGGCAGGATTGCCCTCCACGGCGGGGACGTCGGTGCCCTGGCCGGTGTAGAACTGGAACGCGGGCTCGGTGCTATGGACCTGCAGGTTGATGTGCGAGCCCGGATGGCGGAACTCGGCCAGCAGTCTCAGTGGCTGCTCGCGCGTGTCCAGGCGGATCCCGGCGACGTCGCGGTCCATGACAAACACGTCGTCGAAGGCGGGCTGGTTCGGTCCGATGGTGAACGGCGAGGTAACTCCGCGGGGATACGCCTCGATCGTGCCCGAGGGGATACCGGTCTTGTCCAGCGGCAGGTAGTCCTGGGTCGAGAGCTTTGCCGAGGTTCCGTCGACGGTCTCGTCGCCGCTCAGGTTGAAATAACTGGCCCCCAATTAGTATAACTGTGTAGAATCATCGTTCTTCATCGATGGGCGCTTCTTACCTATGGTTGGTCACGTTGATCACCGTCTCGTCACACTCATCTCCCACCAATTCAACTTCATATTCCATAGACAGCACCGTGCGAGCGACGTTCCCCTCGACCTCCTCATCCGTCGTATAGAAGACCCTCAATTCCACCGTCCCGGGATATCCAGCCTCGAGGTGCTCGCTCCGGTAGGTATACAGCAGGGCATCTTTCTCATTGCGGCGCACCAAGTAAGGGCCCTCAAAGTCTCGTCGCCCCCATCCCTGACTGCCACCGTGCAAGGCATTGGGCGCATCGTTGGTCTCCAGCTCGTACGATTGGTTGTTCAGACTGTTGATCTTGCCGTCTCTGATGCGGTTGGCTACGCGGCCGATCGTGGCGCCGAACCAGGGCGCGTTGTATTTCTCGTAGTGTTCCTTCTTGGAGAAGCCCAGGACGATGTTTTGGCCGGCGACGTTGAGTTCCTGGATGATGGCGCCGAGGGAGGTGAATTTGACGGAGGATTGAGACATCGTGGTGTTAGGGCGGCGAGGTGGATTAGGTTAGAATCAATGGCAATGGCAATGGCAGCGTAAGTATTCGATCCTGTGTCTTTTGAAGCTCAAAGAGAAGTCAGGAACAGCAACAGGGTGGACAATTATGAACATAAGAGAGAGAAAGAGTGGAGGAAAAAAGAAAACAAAACGAGGGGCAGTGACTTAATTGCTACCCCGCAATCCGCTCCGGAGATATTAGCCTAATAGCAATCCAAAGACACTCTCTCATTTAACCGTTCCTGGCAGATCAGATATTCTGGCAGCTAGGAGATTCGACGAGAATTTTTCCGGTCTGATCTCTTCGAGCTCTAAGACATCAACACTTGTTTTGGCTGATGTATGCTGTTGCTGCTCTGCCCACCTGACAATTACCCCAACGGGTAAACTTCCGGGGTTCATGCCTCAGGCAGTCACTCAGTTGTCTACTGTCTGTCTCTCATATTCAGGGAGGGGAAAGCTAATCCGTGCCTGGTCAGGGGCACATGCCCTCTCTAGACATGACATAATTGGTAGTAATAACCACCAGCACTAGTGAGTTATTTGATAATAGTTACATATCCAAGGCTCTGAGCCCCAAACGGTCACCGAATTATACCCCAGAGTTTCAGGGATCAGGGATCAGGAACGTAGCCAGTGAAGGTAGAGTTGGTTTGTATCGGGGTATGAATGTATTGAGTAATAAGGATGCCTTAATTGTATGGACGTGTGTACAACTGTACTCTCAAGCCATTAATTACCTCATATCACTTAGTGTTACATAACAGCGTCGGGGGAACTTAGATTGTAGTGTGCAAAGTGATTCCCAGATAGATGGCTGCTCCGCGGAGGCCTACATGTGACCCAGACGATCCATTCATCTAAGGCCCCCAGGCTCCAACTCCCAAGAGCTCTCGCACTTTCTCGGATCGGTGTCCGCGGAGGACGCGGAGGGCGCTCGCTCCGGCGCCGAGCCCGACGGCCACATTGGGCATTTCTTGGAATCCTTCTGATTACTATGAGTCCGCGTCTTGAGTGCGGTGCGGACTTTGACTGCGCACTTTGAACTGCGGACTCTTGGTTTTGGATAGTTAACTCCGCCTCGCTGGGCTTTGGGGCTAGGTAGTTAGTTAGATCTACGTAATGATGCTCGGCATCCCGTGTGACTTACTTTATTAGTTATTCACTTGTTATTAACTATGAGGTAGGTATGTACTACTATGTAGACTAGGTAACGATGTATGTACCTTAATTCTCGGTGTCTGACAGATCGGACGGAATACAAACTTGCCGTCTTGGGAAATATGCAGCGGTCGTGTGTATTATACAGTGCGGAGGTTGGTATTTTTATTTGCATCGATGGATACATACATACATACATACATTACGGTATGTTATCTATACATCAAGGTAGGTAGCTCAATAGCTGAAAACAGCATAGGTTAAATCCTTAATACCTTTCAGATGACTTCATGCATCATGCACACTGATGCCCTAGAAACATTTATAAAGAAGAACCCAGTCCAAAAGTCTGGACTTAATAGGGCGTGTCCGCTTATCAAAGCAGCTGGCTGGCCCTCGAGCATGGGACGAAACAGTGAAAAATCAAATAGAAAGAAAGAAAGAAAAGGTTCCGTAGAAAGTCTCCGAGTTGATTACCAACGATTACCAAGCCCACTTTCCATTACTCTGAATGGACTCGTCGTGGAACCTAACCGTTCCCGTTACCGAGTTTTACATTTTTACTACGTCGGAAGTATATCCTTTGTATGAAGTAGTGTGTACTCTGCAGTGATTCGAAGATCTTCCATGTCTAGACCTGAAATCAGATGAGTTCGAATATTTAACTCTATAGATAGTGATGAGAGGAGTTTCGAGCAAATCAAAACAGAGGATGGATACGAGTACGACCAAGGGGGGTAAGGGGGTGTTGAGAGACCAAGAAGGAGACCAAGAAGGAGACCATACGACGAAGAAGAAAAAGGGAAGGGAAAGAATAATAATGGATCTCCAAGACAAGAAAAAAAAGCCGGAATTAAGAAATCCAAACAAGGAAATGGCCTAAAATGGCCGGAGATCCATACTCCATGACTGAAAGTGAAATCACTGAATCAAGTGCCTACTATTGGATTCTGCCGTGATCCGGAGGGAAACGATTAACGAACAAGTTAACAACAGGTTGGAATCCCCTTCTGGTTTAAGGCCAACTCTCGGAACTCCGATCGGGCTTAACAAACAAGAAGTTGCGTAGCGCTGTCCTGTTAGACTGTTAGGCTGTACGGAATAGTAATGGCTGTTACTGTTAGCTGTTGGCATCGATTCCTAAATTCCTACATCGGGGAGGTCGGCATTCGGCCAGTTTTGACAGTCACGGAATTATGGAGTTATGGGGCCTTTTTTTGCTTTTTTTTTTTTTTTTTTTTTCCCCCTTCTTGGGTCGCCGACTCGCCGAAGTTCTTTGAATCAGGGAAGAACATTCCACGAGAACGACTAACTAGTTCGCTTGGGCTGACGGTGGATTCCTGACTTCTGATCCGGTCGTATCTGAAGTGGAGCCTGGACCCTCCTTCTTTCAGTCAGAACGAGGGAAAGGACCAGGGGCGCCATTTGGATTTAGATGACCATGTCATGGTGGGAAACTGGAAGGCTGAAAACAAAGAAGGATCAAAAACTGCACTCTAAAACCTTGAACCCTGACAGAAAGTAACGATCAAGATGAAGTCAGAATCCGATCAGCGCAAGTGAGTTCAACTCGACGTGTCATGACGGAGACGAGAAGGGGTGAAGGTGTCATCATTCGCGCGGCGGCCCGGAGATAAGACGAGCGCGTCGGACTTGACTGCGCTCGCCCGTCCGATTAGTCATCGGCCTCGGAACATCCTGACTTTTTGGGCCGTCGTCTAGACGGTCTTGGATCGGTCAAAGCTCGGCTTGGGCGCGAGGTAGTATGTAGGTGTATGTACCATGGCTCATGGTGAAGAAGTATGAATCATGATATTGAATGACTCGGTATGGTGTAATGGTGATTTCTATCCCCAGCCAGACACCGGTGTAGAATATCATCGCAGTAAATAAAGTATTCGCCAAGAAAAAAACAGATTGAATAGTTCAAAAAACACCCTCCAATAACTCCATGGTTCCAGACTTGGTTTTGAGATCCTGCTCCCGAACGCCTCATGGGGACAGTCGAGTATCTACTCGACAGCGCTCCCCACTCTTGAAAATGGACACACTGTACAGATCCGTAGTAACCCCGTCACTCCCTATACCGGAAATAAATCGCCGTTTGAGAAAGAAAAAGTATAAGTGATAAATGATAAGTGGAGAAAGAAGGGAAGAAAATAACATGTATACTTATACATGCATCACGTCACACGGCGTAAGCAGATAGGGTTGCTGATCAAAGCTCAAGTGGAGGCGATCTCCGGCGCGTTGGCATTTAGGAACTGGCTGATGTCTTCGTAGTCGTTCTTAGTGTCCATATACGACGAGGAGACCATGCAGTTCATTGGTATTTGGCGGTTGAACATGGGCGACGACATGGGGTCGTCAAACGAGAAATTCGAATAATCGGGCGTTGTCATCAGATCCATCTCATCAAATCCGCCGAAGTTGTTGTTCCATTGCTGCGGCGCTTGCAATGCGACGGGATTCACCACCCCTTGCATGGCCAGCGGCGCCACGAAGGCCGGGTTGTTGGGTGTCATCTGCGGCTCCGACTTGATCGTCGGCCCCTGCGTTCGCGACGAAGGGCTGAAGGCGGACGGCGAAGGAGGCATCGGTCGAGAGAAGGCGTCGGAGAAGCGCGATGGTACAACGGGGGATTGTGCGGTCTCGGAACTGCCGTCGGACGAGTCCTGGCGCTGCATGTGCCCTGCGTTCTGCTTCCACAATTCCTGCTGCATCACATCCGGGCTTTCCTCGAAGTGTTCACCCTTGTGGTGATCCAAGGCCCCTAACCGGGTGAGCAGGTCGTGAGTGAGCGGGTGGCCGTTGGGTTCGCATTTCAAGGGTTCGCCGGGCCACCCTTCGCCTTCGCTGGCGCGGCGATACATCTCCTGCAGACCATGTACTAGCCATGCTTGTTGTTGCTCCAGCATCTCAACATATCTATTTGTCAATAGCAGTGAGTTAGCGCAACGACATTCTCCCCAAGTCGTATAGAAATAACATCAACGGCAAGGTGCAAGCTCACCCCTTAGGGTACACTTTATCATGAGCCTTCTTCCTCTCGCCAAAGACGCAGATGGCATTGTCCGCCTTACACCGACCGCAAGGATTGCCTCCGTCACACTGCACCGGGTCAGTGCATCAGAGCGCGCTGATGCGTTTGATTGGGCCGTGGCCATTGCTTACCTTGGATTTCTTCAGTCTACACCGATCACAAGCCTTGCAGACCCTCTTGCGGACATTATTGTCCGAGTGGGAGTGGTCTGACGTGGGGGACGTTTGGCGTGCTGTCATGGTGCCAATAAATTGTGGGTTAGGTTGAGGTGTTGTTGTATATAGATGTGTAGTATGTATGTATACAACACCAACGATAAGAAAAAAGATCCCCCAGTCGAAGTATAGATGTTATATATAGAAGAATCCAAAAAGAAATAGGAGAACGTTTTCTCGAAGAAGGTTCCACGGGTTGGGGGGGGGGCGTGTAAGTTATAAAGGTCTCCTCTCTCGTGGTGTCAGCGCCGATGATCGACAAGACGGTTTAAGGTTGGTTCGATGATCCAACGATGTCGGGGAGGTTAAGGCACAAGGTTTAAGAATCGACGAGCGAGAGGGTGCATTGGATCATGGAAGGGTAATGAATAAGTAGCAGCTGGATGGACCCAAGAAACCGGGAGTGGGAAGGTTGCAGTGGTTGAAGATGGTGAGTAACCGCTGAAGTAAGAGTTAAGTCAAGGAGGAAGGAGAACGAGGGAGCCGGTGCTTTTTAACTAATTGAAGCTTATGAGGAGGACCGCAGGGTATTTCTCTATTTTATTTTAATTCATCGGGATTAAAGGTTAGGGATTATTTTATTTTATTTTTATTTTTGGTCCCCATCACTAATACTCTGGCAGGAGTAAGTAATGCTGAGGCAGGCAGTTCCAGCTGGATTAATATTTCAGATTTAATAGAAATTATTATTATTATTATTATTATTATTATTTATTAACGAGTCTGACGGAGATCATTGGCTTAGCTAAGGTTATCCTGTGGAGCTGTTGGTACCGATACAGTACGATGTTCCGCTGGGCTGACCGTGACCGTATGCCGTACATCCAGCCGAGAGCCTTGGAAGACACTTCTGGAAATATTATACTATCGTGAATACTCAGACCTTTTTGTCAGACCGGAGATTTAAGATTTGAAAACACCCTGAATAAAGCATCCACTAATTTAGATAGTCAAGATGTCTACAGTAAACCTACCTCAGAGCCTAAGGTAGATATCTGTTACCATACCTGACCAAACCGGAATATACGAGGCCCTGGTGGCCCGTCACGATACCAGCCCCGTACAGTGTACGGATAACGGAGCTGGCAGTCGGAGCCTTGGCTCGGACCTCGGAGGTGCCAACATCCCTAGCCCTGGAGCTGGTGTGGAATTTCCTCATCCAGCAATCTGCTCTTTTTTTTTTTTCCCTCTCTCTCTGACTTCACGTTATTGACTCATAAATTCCACCCTGTCCATTAAGGTTTTGTGGACTCGGATCGAAACCTGCTCAGATTGGAGCCGTATATCCGAGTGGGTTCACGTCGATTCCGTCCAGACACTTTTCCAAGTCTGGTCTGTCTCATCGTGGGAGATTCAGATTCCATAATACTACAATATTAGACACGAAGGATGCATGTCCGCGGCGTCATCTAGAATCATCATGATTAATTTTCGATCCCACGTTCTGAAAGGAAGCGGGTGGTTGACCGCACTTGGGACCGAGCACTAATCACTCATCACTAATCATGATTACGATTATGAATATGAAATCCAGTGCTCCAAATCAATAAAACCAATGCCAATGTCAGCTCAGACGTGCATAGCTCGGCATTACGGCATAACCCCGTTGTGTACAAAAAATCTGCAAAGGAAAGGGAAAGCCCTCCGAATTTCCATCCGTCGGCAAACGCAGGCCGAACGGACGACGGAGCGTCTAATCGCTTTGGCACTAGTTTGGGATTTTCCCAGAGAGAATTTTCGATTTAATCGCTCATGTCCCTGGAAAAACGGATCACGAGCCTGGATGGGATTTCGGAATCTCGGACGATTCTTCTCGAAAGCTTAACGCTAGACCGGCCTCCTTTCAATCCCTGCACTTATAACGGCGTCTATGCTATGCATCTAAATGGGGTACTATTTTACTATAGCAGCCTCGGCATGTCGATGCCGTCGCCCACTCTTAACGGACTATGCCTTTTTGACTGTTCATGACGTTGATGTTTATCCCCCTTTCCCCCCTCTTTCTCTCTCGGCTAGAAGTATTGCGTAGGACTATGATTGTTGTAGTTTGCTCTGTTAGACTGTTCAGTAAGCCCTGATGGCTGAAGATCAACCTGACGCCGGTGGTGCAATGGCTCCCATGGAAGCGGGTAGATCATGCTTTCTCGTTTCAGGATCGTCTGCCTCCCCCGTCTTTCCTTTTTCTTACATCAAAGATCCAGAGTCCAGACATGATCGCCTTTGCGCTCAGCTCCCAGGATATGATTATGATTCACTCCTCGATATCTAACAATCCATGACCCAAGGACTCGTGAGCGCGGCGCACCGAGCTGTGTCAAATCCTACATTAATAGTTTGTCAGAAACTTGGAATGGTTTCTGAATTGGCCCATACTACTCGGTTATGATTTATGATTTTTTTTTTTGGTGCCTTAAATTCCTTAATGCACATTTCCGTAAACGGTACCCTCGTGCTACCTAGTCTCCCTCGAACCTGGCCGAATCCCCGAAATATCAGGCTACGCGTGGGACGCAGGGGAGCTCTAGACCCTGATGGCCGGGGGGAAGTTCAAGAAGGAAAAGAAAAGAAAAAAAAATCACATAATATGAATAGCGTCATCCCGCATTCCTTAGGAGAGAAACCGCCCCACCGTGACTTGAGAACTTGCCCAGGATTCTACAATTCGGACTCGATTCTAATTCGCTTGGTTCTTGCAAGTAGCCTGGCAAAGTGGTTCGACGCAGGGAAGGTTCGTTCGATGAGGGTAAATGTCCAGTCCCTCTTGTTTTTCCTTGGCTTGATAAGAGAACTTCCAATCTCTTGCATGTATATGACCTCATCAGTCAACCTTGTTCCCGAGAAAAGGTTACTTCGCCGTTTTGAATGCCTCTCCACAATTTGTAATGGTTTTTGTAACCCCGAGATTGAGCGAATTGACCATTACTTTACTGTGGGGTTACATAATTTCCATTTATTAAGTAGGAATTAGGCAATATAGATACATAAAATACAATAAAATCCGTACACTCAATCCTGAGGGGTATATGAAATAAAAACATCCACAGACATTAAACAAAGAATGAAGCCAACCAAGTCACCCTCCGACTAACCGTGACAACATAGGCGTCTCCATATACTGGGCTGGGGGGTCTCCGATGGTTTCTCCTGCCCCGAAGACTTGCGTGCCAGCTCCTGATCCGATGGCTTGCCACTTTTCTTGAAAATTCCAAGAATGTTGTGGCGCGCGCTTTTCGCTCTGGGCTGGTGAGGGTTTGTTTTTTCAGGTGCTGCTGCTGCGTCGGGATGCTTCTCGGTCGAAGGCCCTAGGGGTTGTGGCGCATTAGTCGCCGATTCCCCTCTCTGGTAATGAACTCGGCGAGCCTCCACGACACGGCGGACTAGGACTAGAGCAAAGTTAGACTTTCGTTCTCGCTTTCGATTTCCTTCTTCGTGATTATAACGGCAACGACCCAGAGAACGGGGAATGACGTACGTGCAAATGTCTCCTCGATATTGACCATCTCTCGAGCACTTGTCTCCATAAACCCGCATCCATGTTTCCGGGCATATTCCAAACCCTCCCGCGCGCCGATGACGCGCCCTTCTTTGAGATCGCATTTGTTCCCGGCCACGATCTTGATCGGGGGAGGCATGCCCACGTCCAAGCCCTGCGCATCGCCCCCTAGTTCCTTCAGCAGACGCTGGTTATCTTCCACGCGCTGTTCCGCTTCGATGTTGATCAATTCCATGAAATCGTCCAATGCGCTCAAGCTGGAGGCGTTGGTGATGTCGTAGACGAGCAGGAAGGCGTCGGACTTCAAGTTGGATGCCGTCCATAGTCCGCGATATTCCTCCTGGCCGGCCGTGTCCGTGATGGACAAAAAATAGGGGAGACCGTCGATAGTCCGTGTGACCGAATACGAATCCTCTGTAATTTCGACAAACAATCCAGGCGTTAGAAAAGCGGTGGGGAGGTCAAGGATTCGATGCTAGGTGATCGGATCAGGATGGTCTATATTTACCAATGGTGGGATCATATCTAATATGGCGTCAGGGGTTAGCCAATTTCCTTTTTTTTTTTTTTTTTGTTTGCGCTGCTCAGTGCAAGGAGTCCAAGACCAATCGTAAATCTGGGGACAGGCGACTTACTCGTGAATCCACTGAGATCGGACCAAGCGTAGGGTGATGGAAGATTTTCCTGGGGAGGTATGTTAGATGCATGCCAATGCCTATCATCGCGACCAATGGGGCTGCAAGTTTGCCAGTCTGACCCCGGACTCGACTAGATCGCAACGCACGAGTGGAGCAGGGACCAAGTTGCAAACATGCTCAGGGCGTTATACAACATACCGCATCCACCATCCCCGCATATTGTGATGGAAATTTTATCTGGCGCGTCCGCCATCGCGTGGAGCAGCCGGAAGAGAAATATAAGGGACGTATAAACGAAAAGAACAAGATAATAAATATAGGAGACGACGAGGCCCCTTTATGAAATGCAATTCCAGGAGTAAGAGGTTCAACAGTGTTATTAATTCTGATTGAAGAGGAGGTTAACGAGTCAATTCAACAGGTCCAAAAGTACGGAGTAGAATCGGAAAAGGGAGAGCGCGCGCGATAAGAGAGCGTGGTGGAAGATCAAAGAATAAAGATCAATTCCTTTCCAATAACCGAGATAACGAGCGTGAATGAAACATTGATGAACTTGACTAGATTCCCCCCGGAGGAAATTCCAACATTATGAAAAGGGGGAAAGAAAAGCAGAGAAAGCGAGGTAAAAGAAAGGGAGAGAAAGAAGGCGGGAGAAGGAGATCCGTGGAACTTCAAAGTAAGGGTGGGTAAAATAAAGATAAAAAAAAAGAGGATCCTCCCCCTGTTTGGAGTTGATGTCCGCAGAGAATCCGTGAAATGAGCAGATAAAAAGATTAAGCAATGACAATAATATTAAAGATAATCTACAGACGGAGCAAGTCAGGTAAGTCAGGCAGGAGTGTTTGCTGCGGTAAATTGGCTGCAGGGAGACGCGAAGGCTGAATCATGGACATTAATTTATCTCGATCCGCCACGGAAATCCATGGTTAAACGGCCAAACAAGGACCATTGTTTGGGTCGACCCCAGAGAAAATCTGCGACACGAGTTCTCTGGTCCCCTGAGAGCACACAGGTAGGAGTCCGTGTAGAGTAACACTGACTACTGTTGAGTAACTGTAGAGAATAGAGATATTACTACATAGGGACGAGTCCACGTGATCCCCTTGCGGATGACGACATCTTCTTTTCTTTCTTTCTTTCTTTCTTTCTCTATCCCTTCTCTCTTTGCCTTCTAGTCTTCCCTTATAATTGACATTAATATTGAAATTGATCGGATTCAGATTCCAGTCAGCCATTCTGCTCCCCATTTGCATGTCATTGCATTCGATCTGCATCGCTAACCGACACTACCGAAGTACATACATCGGACTACAGACCTGATCTCTCTCCCTGCCGACTGTCCCCCTCCACTTCCACCCTCCCATTCTTCCCTCTCTTCCTCCCTCCCTCTCTCGCTTTCTCTCTCTCTCCCTCTCCACTTTCCACTCCAGCCCCGAATTGATCCATCACAAACGCCATCAACCAACCCCTTTCGCCGTCTGACACATCGCCGGGGGACGGTGCTTTCCGCATCCTTTTGATTGGCACAATATCCACTTTTTCTTTGACGGCCCGCGCTTGCAGGTGACATTCCCCTTGTCCTCGCTCTCCATTCGTATACCCTTGGTGTTAGCCGGGCTCTTGGGACTTTTTTTCTTTTCTTTTTGCCGTCGCGATCTCGGTCATAATGATGTTGATGATGTGAATGATCTTATTGCTCTGATCCTGTCTGCTATCCTTTCTACCGTCCCCATCTCTCTCTTTCTCTCTCACCCTTTCTTCTCTATCTCCTCTTCCCTCCCTCTCTCTCCCCTCTCATTTTCCCACATACCCTCTCCTTCTCTTGTATAGAAATCGTTAATTCTGGGAGGCTCTGGTTTTGTTCTGTTTATTTTGGATATTACATCTTTCCTCCCGTCTATTTTCAATCGTATATTGCTTTATATCAAGCACCCGAATAGCTGTTGCTCCTCGCAATTGATCCCTTCTTCTTCCCCACCTTATCTCGGTTGTCTTGCCTCCCACCAACCTTTTTTGCTCTCCCGGCCAATCCACTAGCTTTTGGACTCGAAGGAAGCTCCGTTTTTTTTTCTCAAACAGCTGGTTTTTTTTGTTTGGGCGGAATCCTCCCCGTCTTGCCATCCTTTTCTGGCGTGGATGCATCTGCCCCATTGGTTCCAATCCCCTGGGCCGAATCGATCGGGTGTGCTTATCTGGCTAGTTGGCTGATCGCAAGATGGACGGATACCATGATGACTTCTATAATTCCCAGTATTACTTGCCTCCGTCAGCGAACCACCACCTAGATCAATCTCGCCCCGCCGACCCCCAACATGGCCAGATGACACCCTATACTGCTCCCGACCACATGCAGGTCGGGAGTTTTTCCTGCCCGCAGCAGAGGTCGGATATGCTGGCCACCAATGCCCCGTTTATGTTTCAGCATCAAACATCCAACTTGCCTCTGCAGCCCACGGGCTACCAAGATGGTCGCATGTCCAATATGATGTTTACCTATGATCCGCTCTCCATGTCTATGACCCCTGGAAATTCATTTGCCTACGACCCTTCCTCGTACCCGTCCGCCATGTCATTGGACCATAGCCATATCCATGGTCAAAACCTGGAGCATCGTTCGGCGGCCCAATTCGGATCGTTACAGTCACATTCGATGAATATGGACCAGACGGCGCAGTTTGCGGCCATGCAAACTCACACGACGTACCCAAGCGCATACTGGGAGCAACCCCAGCCACAAGCTCAACAACCCCAATTTCAACCGCACCAGTTTCAACCGCACCAGTTTCAACAGCCCGAGGCTCAACAGCCTCAGGTTCAGCAGCCTCAGGTCGAACCCCAAATGCAACTCCAAATCCAATCTCACCCCCCAGCCATCCCTGAAATCCCTCGTACTCAGCCGGTATCCACTACAACCCTACCGCCTGCAAATGCTCCCTTGTCTGCCGAGCTAGCAAGCACACGTAGGCGACCACGGACACTTCAGTCGTCCGCGCAATCGTCAAGTAACGCGTCCTCTCACCGGTTCATTCAACCAAAGAGGCCGTCACCAGTGAAGGGTGGGTTTACTCTAATTCAAATACGTGCTGCAGCGGGCTGATGCGGATTTCGACAACCATAAAGTTTCCTCCTCGACATCACATCCCAGGTCCGCATCGCGCGGCGAAACTTCACAGTATGCTAGTATCTATTCGACTAGTGGCTTTGATATCATGGGTGTCTTGGTAGGTTTCACAACGCACTTCTCGTCACTCGACTGCTGGAGAGCGAGGCTTGACCCTTCATCCCCCCGCCCGGCTCCCTTCCTCTCTTCTGGCCTTCCGTTCCAACAAGTCGTCTGACATTTTGTTCATTAATGTCTTTTTAGGCTGAAGTAGTATCACGGCCGAATCCTAAAATTGACGTCGGTGCGGTCGATTTGTCATGCGCATTTGTTCTCTGTGACATAACTAAAGAGGACCACCCCATCGTCTATGTCTCGGAAGCTTTTGAAAGGCTCACGGGCTATACGGAAAGGGAGATTGTTGGTCAAAACTGTCGCTTCCTACAAGGTCCAGATGGTGTGGTCCAACAAGGCATGAAGCGGGCTTTTGTCGATCAGCACACTGCCTTCCGCCTGCGATCGACCATCGAGGACAGGTCAGAAATCCAAGCCAGCATCATAAACTATAGGAAAGGTGGCCAGCCGTTCATGAACTTGATCACAATGATCCCCATCCGGTGGAACTCCAGCGACTATCGATTCTACGTGGGGTTCCAAGTCGACCTTGTCGAAAAGCCCGACGCCGTCACCCGGAGAAATCCAAGTATGGTTTCCACCCAATTCTCTAATTTCCTTTGGCGGACCCAAAACTGACTCGCGGGTTTCAGACGGTACCTACATGATTAATTACCAGCGCACGCAATTGCCGAACTACGTAGTGCCTGCTTCTGAAATTTTCCGCACCAACCCCGAACTTGGTGTAATGTTTGGCCCCGAGGAGGTGTCCACCGTCTTAGACGGAGTCCAGACCCGGGATCCAAATCTCATGATGTATCTGGAACGTGTTTTAGTCGAAAATGCCGACGACGTAATCCACGTGCTCTCATTCGAGAGTGAATTCCTCTACCTGTCTGCGTCCTGCCGGAATATCCTAGAGTACGAGCCGTCCGAGTTGGTGGGCAAGACCTTATCGACAGTGTGTCATCCTAGTGATATCGGACCCGTGGTCCGTGACATGCGCGCTTGTACGACCACGGACCCAATCAGCATGGTGTATCGGATCCGAAGGAAGCACGGCGGATATGTCTGGTTTGAGTGCCACGGATCATGGCACATCGCGGATCGGAGACGGCAGTTCATGGTTTTATCCGGGCGAGTCCGTCCAATCTACAACCTGAATCAGGTCACGAAGCTTGGTCGCGGCGAGTTAGCTGAAAACGATCTCTGGGCTAAATTGTCCAACTCGGGAATCATTCTCTTCATGTCCTCCAAAGCGAGAGCAGTTCTGGGACGCATGCCGGATACCCTGATCGGCAAAGGCATCCAGGATCTGATCGATGCGCGCGGAGAGGCACAGCGTGCGCTAGGACTCTCTCGAAATGGCCAAAAAGTCACTTTCGCGCATAAAATCCGTCACCGAAAGGGACATATGCTGCCGGTGCACACTACGCTGTACCCGGGAGATACTAAAGAAGGGATGAAACCTTCTTTTCTAGTCGCTCAGATCAGCTTCCCCAGGCCCCCGGGTGCCTCTCCGGAAACCTCGAATCGACCTTCTAAGATCCAGCCCGCTCGGGAGGGACCAAGTCGATTACCGTCGGGCAACCAGCGCGACCCATCCACCCAGGAGACTCTCTTCACAGAGCTGATACCAACAAGAGGCTCAAGCTGGCAGCTGGAGCTGCGTGACCTGGAGAAACAGAACCGGTCCCTATCGGAGGAGCTGCAGCGACTGCTCACGCGGAGAAAGAAGCGCAAGCGCAAGCTGAGCACCGTGTTGGCGGAAAAGAGCTGTGCGATCTGCCATACCAAGCGAACGCCCGAATGGCGACGAGGACCCAGCGGGAATCGCGATCTCTGCAACAGCTGCGGACTCCGATGGGCCAAGCAAGTCCGAAATGCGGCGCAAGCACAGGCCCAACCCGCCGAGGCTGCCAGTGCCAGCTGAATTGGAGAGCGCGCCATTTTTTCGCTTTCTGAAATGTATATTATAAAATCGTTTTTATATATTCGGTACTGGAATCACCGAGAATGAAAATTTGAGATGCTATCTATAAGATTCCCAAATCCAACCCATTTCTGATCTATACTAGACAGTATACAAGGAAACACAATATCCGAGATGTATGTATATGTACAATTTAACACAAAAGCATCCAAGGTCAACTTCACCCCTCTCTTCTTTCCAACCATCTCTCCAACCAGCGTCTCTCTTCCCTCTCAAGATCCCATCCCTCGCTCCCCTCGCCCACACCGGCTCCACCCCGTTCCTCCACCGCAATCTGGACCTCCGCAGCATCCATCGCTGTCACGCCGCCACAGCGCCGGATCAACCGATCATCCAGATCCAAGTACTCGGCGTAGCGCTGCAGACGCGCCCGGTACAGCAACGACACCAAAGCGGTGGACCGCGTATGCGTCTTCGCCAGACCCAAGGTAGCACAGGCGCGCAGGACCTCCTCGGCCGGCGCCGACTCGATCCAAGCGGGGCGGGTGTACGTCCGGGCCAGCAGATCAAGCTCGGGCTCGGAGCCCGCGGGCACCGGGTTCATGGAGCCGGAGCGAGCGACCTCGTGGGCCGTCAGCGCAGCGCGCTTGCGTGTGATACTCTGCGTGCGATCCTTCTCCAATTGGCGTGGCACGCGGCAGGTGAACGGGGTGACGGCGCTGCCGAGGGCCAGGACAATCAGCGGGGTGAACTCGCCGCAGACGATCAGCATGAGTGTGAAGGGGATCATGCGACGGATGTCGTAGGCGGCGCGACGGATGAGCTGGAAATTTGACCGGCTGAGGGACCTGGCGTGGACGGCGTCGCGGAAGGCGGCCGCCTTGCCACCGGTGGCCGGTGGCGGTGGGGAGATGGGGAGGTAGGGGGTGAGGCCGAGCGAGGAGCGGATAGGGATAGAGGCGCGGTAGTTGTGGTAGACGTTCTTCAGGCCGGTCTTGTAGAAGGAGAGGTATGCGCGGCCCATGGCCACGTAGCGCTTGAGCTTCTCGGCGGCCGAGGCGGAGGACGCGATGGCCTCGGGGAGATTCAGGTCGGCCGGACGAGTACTCGGGGGCGGATTGACATCGTCGGCGAGGGAGGTGGTGGCGGTGCAGGAGGTTGAAGGAGCGGCAGAGCCGGCAGGCTGGGCGGACGAGGAGGGGCGGACGTGGGATTTGCTGGAGGAGGAATGCGAGGCATAGCGGCGCGGCGAGAGCATCTCACGATGCCGGAGCAGAGAGACGACGGGGGCGACAGCGCATGGCGGAGAACGAGCGAGGAGCGCCCTACGAGGGGCAAGAGAGACCGACATTCCGGCAGACCATGTGATTGAGAAGGACTGAAGCAATTGATCGAGATGGAAGAAGGGGGATGGGTTTTCAACCGATGGGAAGGAGAAGAAGAGGCAGAAGAAGCAGGAAGACAGCAAGAAAGTTGAGCAAGCCGATCTAGATAGAGGCCTGAGGCAGTAAAGCCTTAAGGCTTTAAGGCACTAAGGTGTCACGGCATCCAGGCCCCAAGGCCCGAAGCACTCAGGCACTCAGGCACCCAGCGGCAGGATGCAAGCGGACAGGAAACGTGACGAGGGCTTCTTATCTTCGTCATCTTTCCTCACTCGTTCCTCTTGACATCAGCAGTCCATCCAATGGCACCTCGTCTTCTCCGTGATCGTCCCTCTCTTAGGACTTTGTCTTACCTTGGGAATGCAACCGTTCACACTTATCTAGTTAGTACCTGATTTCTGACTCATCTCCACCGACATGGTCGATTTGGGTTGAGACTACTTAAGACCGTCTTTGGGCCTATCTACCCATCTAGTCAATACTACTGTTCTACATACCCAAAACTCCTCTTTCCTCCGCTTGGTTCCTTAGGGCCTTCAAGTACCAATATGTCTCTCTCTTTCTCCGTCCCCACAGCCCTCATCCTGATCGACAATCAGTATGGCTTCAACCACCCCACTCACTGGGGTACCTCCCGCTCCAACCCCTCCTACGAGGCCAATCTGGAGTCGCTCTTGACGGCCTTTCGCGCCGCCATTCAGTCCTCCGAGGATAACAAGAATAATCTCGAGGTCATTCACATCTTCCATTCCTCGGCTTCGCCCGTGTCTCCGCTCCACGCCGACCACCCGGACAACGGTATTCGGCCCTATGAGTTTGCCCAGCCTGCAGCTGATGGGTCCGAACCCGTAATGTGGAAGCACGTCAATTCTAGCTTCATCGGTACCAAGCTGGAGGCTCACATTCGAGCCCGCGGAATCCGCCAGATTATCCTAGCCGGTCTCACGACGGACCACTGCGTCTCGACCACGACGCGCATGGCGGCGAATCTAGGAGTGGTGGACCACTTCCCAGAGGGCCCGATCACCATTGATGCCAATACCGGCACGCAGGACCCTGTGCCTATCGACCGCGGACGAATCATCCTTGTAGCGGACGCAACGGCCACATTTGCCAAGGCAGGCATCGATGCCGAGACCATTCATGCCGTTTCCGTGGCCAGTCTGCAGGAGGAATTCGCGGAGGTCATGAGCACCGCAGACGTGATCAAAAGCCTTGAGAAGAATCCCTGATTGATCTAGATCCCATATGAGGTGGATACCCTACTAGCAAGAAAAGCCAATGTCAAGCTTGTAACGAACTATTCTGCCTTATCTGGACTCAATATCATGCACCAAGCGAACAGTTTTGTAAGAAGAATTCGCATTCCGCTATGCTCGGCGCGCTTGGCGCATTCGAGGGGGAGGAAAGGGAAAGAGCAAAGAAACAAAGAATCAGAAAGCAAGGGTTACGCTATAGCTCCACCTCGACTGCAACGATGTTTTCCGAAGCGAAGCCTGTTATAAAGAGTCGCGCCCGTTTGGCCGAATCAGTTGGGACCATAACGGCTGAGCTGCCGGTGTGGATACTACTTCCGTCATCTTCGAAGATAAGGCGCGTTTCCCAGTCGGCGGAGGTGGTCCCATTGGCCATCGGCTTCCGTCGAGCATGCCAAACCATAACGCCATCCTGAGCGTTTGGGTCCGCATGGGACCGGGTAAGGTTCGCAGCCCCTAGCAGGCCGGCTAGAACATACCCACTGGCGTCGTCGGAAGGGGTCCGGTAAGGGTCAACGAAGTAGCTAGGGTTATCAATCGTGCTGTCGAATCGAATCTCATCCACAATGGAGATACTGCGACTTTCGGAATCTGCCTGGGCCCGATACATGATTCCTCCTATAGCGCTGCATACGAGCACTTCTTCCTCATTCTGACCGCGACCTATACCGTTGCTGTTTCGGATCCCGGTCAATGCTGTCGTGGCATTGATTCCAGCTTCCGCATCGGCGGATTCCAATTGGCTCAGCCCGACGTGAACGACGTCGGTCCACTGAGCCAAGGGATACACATCTTCGACCAGTCGTTTCAGACCGTGGCGGTAGTAGTGGTCATTCGTGACATAAAAGGAGGACGGACTTTCGGCATAAACGTCGTTCGGCGTGATGATCCGTGGATGGCGAATCGAACGTACGTGTCTGGCGACTTCGGTGCCCAGGACATGGTGAAAAAGCTCGATTTGTGAGCGAGCCTTGAAAGTGTGCTCCGTTCCATCATAGTTCGGATTCGGCAAATGGTTGACCGCGAAAATATAGACAGCACTAGACTGGCTGGGATCCGCTGTCACGTCGACTCCGTGGGTGACGAACGGGCCTTGGAAGTTCTGGAATTTCAAACGGCTTGATTGCAATGTCTACTCGGCCATGGTCCAGTCAACTCAGTCTATTTCATAGGATGTCTTGTCACCGAAAAACGGATCTTACCTTAGGATCGACGACATGAAGTGACCCAACTGTATCCCCGGTTCCCTTCACGTTTCCCAACGGAGGAAACCACTCGAAACGCGAGACATAATGGTCCTCGCACGCTGTGAAGATCTTCCCAGCTGGCTCATAATAGTGCAGATCCTCGCACACCACCGTATCCTCGATCTTGACGAAGGACGGTTCCGTGGCCAGTCGCACCGCAGGGGTTGGTGTTCGGGATACCCCCAGCACCGTGAAATAGTGGACGACAGGGGTATAGTACCTTGCGACGAAGGCACAAAGAATCGCCAGGCGGATGAGCCACCCCATTACTGCAGCGATGTTCGTTTCGTACCAATTGCCTAGATCGAGATAATCGAGAACGAGCTTTGGAGCTTGCAAGGAGCGCGTGAAAGAGTGCCGGAAAATGACAAAGAGAACAAAGAACTGGGCCCTGCGGAGAGGAGGAAAGACAATCAATAAGGAAGAAGAGAGAGGGACGGAGGGAGGAAGAGAACAAAGAACCACCCAGCAGCGTGCGGGGAGGAAGGAGTGTGGGAATTGGAAATGGAAATGGAAATCAAATGAGCCGACAGCAGCTCTTTTCTTCAGTTCACCTCATTTCGATTATTCACCGAAGTGGAGTTCCTCCAGTTTTGTGGACACCATTGTGGACAATGGGCATGCATCGTGATTCGTGACGTCTACGGTAAGACGATGGATGATCTTTGTCTGTCGAGGCCCGAGGGGAGGGTAGTTGTGGAGACTCGAGACCGAAGGGTCAGAGCCAGAGGTCCCAAAGGGAGATTGTGACACCTTGACCTACCGCGGCCGGATTTTAAATCAATCAATCATCCTCGGGACTATCAGTGTGTCACCATGGTTCGGAGACGTAGTTATGAGCTCTCTCATGTTGCGGGGACAGCTGAACCCGAAGATCCCTCGGTTCAAAGTGGATGTGGATACCGCAAGATACTACTACCCTACTCCGGAGTACGATGTGATCGGTATCATAGGAGTAAAAGTAAATAAGGAGCTGGGCAATGATATTCCTGATCGCGAAAAAATAAAAAATAGTCCGTTGATTAAACCGCAAAAAGCAAAAAGAAAACTACGGCCAACTAGAACAGCAGATTAATTCCACTCTCTTCAACTTTGAGGGTAGAAAGGAAAGAATATTTTTTCCATCCGTCATTTTCAAGGGCAACTCCCCTATTTCAATAACATCGAGAAAGTAGAGAAGGGCCACAATATCAAACTGGTTCAGGAGCTGAGGGTTAATTTAAGGAAAAACATGAATAAAGAAAAACATTAAGATTATTAGAAATGCTTTCATGCCCTCGCATCAATCAAGTCCGGGCCGACCGAGCGTCCATGTATTCCTGATCGCTGGCATCCAAAATTTCATACTCCTCGTCAGTCAAGAATCCGGCTTCGGTATCGTCGTCAGCAAGGGTCAAGTTTTCAACGTCCTCGAGAATATCCCGCTCGGATGCAGTAGAGAGAGACGGGGCCGCGGGGGCCGTAACCACCGCTTCGTGGGTACTGGAGTTCGGTGATTCCTTGTCTAGTTTGGGGAAGATCATTTGGCTTCCACTGCGTCCATCGTCACGACCTGTTGTCGTCGTCGTGGTGCTGTCCTGGTGGGTATCCTCTTCCACAGCCTTCGGCTCCGAGGGGGCCGGGCTGGCCACAGAGGGTTTATCGTCCTGGACTTGAATGTCACACCACAACCGATGGCCAAATGGCATGCCATTGGACAGCTTCAGTCGCCAGTACGAGATGGCGGTTCCCACCCGGCCAGGAGCTTTCAGCGTCACGGTGAAGTCGGCGCTCTGTCCGGGCTCCAAAGGTGCCGATAGTTTATTGCTCTCCATGGCAGCAGAGATCGAGTTGAGGCTCAACGGGTGGTTCGTGTCAACGTTGAACATGGAGTCCCCACCAACAAAGCGCACATCACTACCCACGGGCCACGCAAGGGGTCCAGGGTTGAAGAGTGTCCAGGTCTGCTGGAACACTTTGTTTGGAGACACAACGGAACCATCAGGAATTGTGTCACGGATGAAGAAAGCCTGGTAGCTCGAAGCTGGATCTCCGGTAGGTAACCATTCAGGCTGGATGGGCTCCGTTGAAGGCGAATCGGTTGCGACTTGCTCTGTCTCGACTGCCTTCTCGGGAGTTGTCTCCTGGGTGGGCAACTCCAGCTCAGGTGGCGTAGAAACAGCCTGCTTGGGAATGGACGTTTGGACGGGGTCGTCTAAGGAAGCTGCCGGCTTGTCCACCTTGTCTTCCTGGAAAGTGCTTACAGTGACGTTTCGCACGGGGGTCTTGAGCATGACCATGGGGTGAGTGCGGTTGTGGAAGTTGGTCGGAAGGGCCTCGCATTTGGCACAGAAATCAGTATCGTAGCACACAGAGCACTTGTAGCGAGTTCCGGTGATGTAGGTAGATCGCGACTGAGACCTGCAAAGGGGGCCATCACAGAAAATGCCAAAGTGAACCTCGTGAGATTGCAGTGGTTCGGCAATAGACTCGTATAGAGGAGCAAATCGATGGCCTGGGTGACCGTTGGATGCATTCATGTGGCAGATGGAGCAGAAGTCCCAATCGGGGCACGTGAGGCACTTGTAACGCACACCAATGATGCTCTAGTGAAATATGTTAGCTAACGCCCAGATGCAAACAAGGGGAAGTTGGGGAAACCGAGTTTTACCTTATCACACCCATCGCAGATGGCGGCATGCTGATGATGGCGTCCAGGCTTGCAACGGGACAGCACCATATTCTTCAGGCAGAATTGACGATCATGGAGCAGGGAAAAGGTATGAGCAGGGTGATGGCCATGCGTGTCTTTCAGGAGGCACGTGATGCAAAGGTCATAGTCCTCACAGTCACTGCAGGTAACCATTTTGGTCTCATCGAGTTCTAGCGCAGGTCAGTCAGTGTCCCTAACGTCCATTGATTGGGAACTGAAGGGGGGAAGGGTTAACTTCTACATACCCTTGAGACAACCGTTGCAGATACGCTCCTCGACACGGACCACCGGCTCTGGCACAGGGGACAGGGCGGGAGGAATGTCTTCCGAAACGAGTTCAGGGACGGAGTCCGATTCTCGGGACTCGGCTTGAACCGCTCGAGGAGGAACCTTTTCAGTAGTGCTGTTGGTAACAACCCCGTCCTTGACGCCTCGTTTAATCAACCAGTGGTCCTCATCTGGGCAGGTGACTCCGTTCTCCACGCAGTCAACACACAGATCATAATCTCCATCCTCGCAAATGCTGCAGTGGTAATGTTCATTAGGAATAGACCGACCGCAGTTGTTGCAGTCAATGAAATAAACCCCCGTCAGGTGCTTGTGAGAGACAGGAGGGTTATCCAAGCTGTCCTGGTCTTGCACGAAGTCACGGTACTGAGGCTGAGTGACAGTGGAGGTGTTCGACAACTGCAAGGGTTGTCGCTCAGCGCCGGCAGGCTTGTCAACATCAGGGGTGTTCTCCGCCGACTCGTTTGGCATGGCAAGAGAAAATTCACCCTGAGACTCGGGCAGCGGAGAGCTGAGGACGGTATCAAGGTAGCTATACTTCTGCTGCTGCTGCTGCTGTTCCTCGGAAAACGGGGGCTGAAAGCCCTCGTCGACGACAGTGGCCCGAAGACGCAGCTTCAGTTTAGCCTTGGCAGCACGGTAAAGTTGTTTGTAGATGGCGGGGTTCTCGCTGTCCAAGAGGACGAAAGAACCGGCACTGTCGGAGAAGCGCTCGAAGATGACGTTAACATCATCCGGGATGCCAAGAAGTTGGCGGAGCTATGACATGATTTAAAGACATCAGTACCAATCAAACAAGTCAGATGATGGGCGTTGACGATAGTATGCTTATACATCCTCCCTGAATTCCAGGTGATATTTGAAAACAAAATGGTAAGAAATCGACAGCCCTGCTCAAAAGTGACGGGTGGGCTGATGTAGAGAGAGTACGGAGAACGTACTCCGTAGGAGGTAGTAGTACGCCATTACTCCGTAGGTATGGGGTAAGGGTGGGAAAGTCAAAGGACCCGGTCGGGGCTTGCGGGTGGGGACATGCATACCTTCTGGGGCAGAACCCGAGCTCCCAGCTCTCTCAAAGGAACCTTGAAGCGACGATTGCTCCCATTATGAAGCACCTTCAGGGTGATGATGGTACTGGGAGTGACCGGGACAGGGGGAGGAGCTGACATGATGAAAAACAGATGTAGTAGTAATGATGATGGTGATGATAAGGAAGACGGCACGCTAGTGAGAGACGAGGACGAGATAAGGCGAGGGCAGGGAATGGATGGGAATAGGGCTGGGGTATGGTGAGCAGTACAACGAAGAACCAACGAATACAGGGCAAGACAGAGAAGGGAGGTGGGCGGCTAGATATAGAGAGGAAGGAAGTGAAGGAAGGAAGGAAGAAAGAGAGAGGTGAAAAGGGAAGAGTTAAGAAGAGGGAAGAGGCGAGAGTTTGAATGACGAGTTTAAGACTTAAGAATTGGCTGCCTGGCGGTCATCTGCGCTGTCTGCTTCCGGTCGAGGCGGTGAAGCGGCTTCCCGGCGGCTGGTTGGCGGTTTGCCTCCCCTCTCCCAGAAGTACCTCCTCGTATACCGCCAGCTCTACGGCACCGCATGTACCGTTGGGCAAGTTACAAATATGCGGTCATACTTGCCCGTTCCTCGGCTGGATCTACATCCAGGATGTCTGGCTCCTAGTATAGACAGCAGGAAAGGATCCAGAATAAAGTGAATGAACTCATTAGTATTTAATCCCATCAACAGTGCGTTCCCGGAAACTTCAGATTGATCTCCGACCAGACTAACACTATAATTATATATATCATCATTTCTGACAGGTCATTCGAACCACGATCAACCGGAACAACCCCTTCCCCCCCCCCCTTTTTTTTCTTGAGTTTTCTTTTTTTCTTTTTTCTTTTCTTTCCTCAATTTATCCCTTCCTGCATGATTGCAAAGCAAACCGATCAAACTGAAATGTTTTAAAATAGAACAGGAAGAAAAAAAGAAACACATCATCGTTCCGACCAAAGAACGGTGGCGGAGGACTTTGGGATCATCAATGCACAATTACGTAGGGATCCCTGCAACCGACAAAAGCGGGGGAATCGTCGACGCGGCTGTTTTCATTTGCTCTGGTGGATTGGAGTGTTTCATGGCCTGGAGCTAACTATGGAGGAGTAAGAAATCTGCGTTGAGGGCGTTGCCGAATCATCCTTCCCTATCATAAGACGGTATCCATACAAATCATAAGGCATTCCCATACACACAAAATCACGGCTGACGAACAAAACAATCGCTAGTAAATGCATGGGATCCTGATCTAACCACATTGCAGCCAGGCAGATAGGGCGAGGTGCCTCTGACTAATACTATATGAGATAAAAACAGAAAAAGGGACAATAAAGATGGGAAGTAGAAAAGAATGCTCCGACAAGACGAGATAGCCATGAAAAAAAAAACAAAAAAAACAGGGGGACAAAAGAAGGAACAGGTCGTAAGATCAAATGGGAAAGTGAAAAAGAGAACAAAAAACAAAAAACAAAACAAATACTTGACATGTCCATGAAAATGTAGGAGAACCATTATCGAGATAAGAAAAAGTAGAAAAAGATGGAAGATAAAAATGATTCCCGAGAGGGGAAAATAAATCAATGGAGAAATAACATGTGATAAGTGATGGGAGATGAATATGATGTTCGTGAAAGCGAGGTGGACATAATCGTGAAGGTACCCAGTTACTTCCACAAATGAGATTACCCGTATTCCCTTCCTGGTATACTTTCCCACTACTGGGAAGCATAGTAAACGCCCCCTGGAGGTTGAGGATAGTAATAAGTTGGACCGGGAGGGGTCATCATGCCACCCATACCAACAATTCCGCCAGGGCCGGGAGCACTGGGCATTGCATAAGACGAGTTCGGATACATCTGCGTCGCGTTGTAGAAGTACACCGTGCCACCGGCCTCGTGTGCAACAGTCCCCGCTTGTGAGGACTGCTCCGTTGATGCGTGGGCTGCGGGAACCATATACTGAGCGTGTTGCCCGGGAGGGAATGACGGGACCGAGGTGCCTGGACCCGCGCCGGCACTGTACGGCGCGAACTCACCCCCGGAATTAGGATAGTAAACGGTGCCGGTCGGATATGGCGCCGGGTAGTAGGCCTGGGGCTGCTGGAATCCGTACGGTTGGAACGGTTGAGCGTGAATCGCACGATCGGGTATGTGGGATGACGGGGTCACGGAGGAATGGGCAGAAGGGAGAGGACCAGAAGCCTCTGGCACATACATTGGCCCATTCGCGGGGACCGGCACCTGGTGATGGAACGGCTGTTCCTGCTGTGGCTGAGGGGGGTTGAAGGTAAAGCTCGCCGGAGTTTCGATGTCGGCAACAGAAACCGCCTTCTGGGGACGAGGCTGATGCATGGGGATTGGAGCGGGGCGGCTCTCACGATACGCTGGATTCAGAGTCTGTGGATGAGGAAGAGGAGGCGGCATGGCGGGATGAGCGGTTATTGCGTTGGCACCTGCAGGTGGAATGCCTCCAGGGGGTCGAGGTGGTGGAAGCCGGACAACCGGTTTGCCATTTTCCGTCGTCAATATCGTCTGCCGTGAGAAAACCGAGCCGGCCGGGGAGTGATAGCCTTCTTGCGAGGCTGCTCTTCCGACCGACGACCTTCGACTCATCGAGACACTCGGCGTATAGGAGGAGCCGCCGTAGATACTTGAGCGTCGGCTTCCATAGAACCCCCCTCGACCACGACCACGGAAAGGCTGCTGATTCGGTCGCAATGCCCGCGGTATGAATATGAATGATCTCTCCGTGGAAGGAAATATATATCTGGGGGCTTGCCCCGGGAGCGAAATCCGAACGGGTTTGTCTCGACGAAGGGGCGGCCGGTGATGGGGTAAACGGGTATGCAGTTTTTTCGCCACCGCAGGAAACGAGGCGGAGCTAGTCATTCCCGGCAGGAAAACCACAACGGGCACGTTCCCAATCAGTGTCGTACTCGAAAACGTTCTGTTTGGCGGTGATGACCTGGGAGCTGTGGGGACAGGCATGGGAGGGTGGTTGGGGGCATCTCCAGCGACTGTGTCGTGGAGATCATGAGTCCACTGCCCTCCGCTGGCAGCTGGTTTCACGGGATTCCTGCTCATAGGTAGATTAACACGGCTTGTTCATCGAAGGAGAAGGTGTAGGCAGAGTGAACTTACTTGCGCACATTGCCGTCCACAATCAGGCCATAAGGCCTCGATTTTGGTTTGTTGGACGGCTTGTGCCCATTGGCCATCGACTCCGTAGAACGCTTATCGTGAAGGAAGAAGCTTCCCCGCGTTGGCACGAACGCCGGATTTTCGTCCCTCTCCTTTGAGTACTTCTCATGCTCACGACGTTTCCTCTCGGCAAAGGTTTCTCTTCTCGGTTCCGCGGACGGCGTTCTTCCAGTCGGTTGGCCTTTCTCCCTCTTCATCTGGTCGAAATGTATCTCGACCGCCTCGTCTGTCTCCCCCGATATCTTCATCCCATTCATCATAGCCTCGGTGTCGGAAATAGCATTGGTCGCAGCCCGTTTGTCGGGGGAGGCAGGATGAAACCTCCTCGACTCTTGACCTGCCTCAGACATACGACCATTGATCGGATGGCCATTGGTGTCGGCCCCCTGCGGTATCGACACCTCATCATCGCTATCATCACTTCCCTCGCCATCGGCATCGTCGTCTTCCTGGTGACTGATACCCGACGCTTCACTCAAGGAGTCATCCTCCAATTCCCCACTTATCGAACCTTCATCCTCGCCCTCCTCTTCTCGCCTTGTCCGCCGGCTCGCACCGATGTGGTGTCGACGCGGAGCCATTCACGCGGATATATAAGTAATGATAGATCTGACCGGAAGGTATACGGGAGATGGCGCCGAGTAGGAGGACGGCGCAGTTGACAAGCGGTTCAGAGGATTTCGGTATTGGGGGGAAGAGCACCGACCAGAAACTGCGGCGAGACCGGCGGCCTGGAAGGAAGGGCCACGGCGGGCGGAAACGAGACAGTCCAAAGTGAACCAAATGGGTAATGAACGATCGATAGGATGAACAAACAACTAGGATAAGGGATATTGATGGGAATACGATGCACCGAGGGAACGAGAGCGAGGAGGGTTGGGAGAAGGTGGGCGAGTTGAGGAGAAGCAATGGATTTGGTGGTTTTGGCGACGAGCCATGACATCTCTTTCGATGTCAACCGGCCCAATCGGGTTAGCGCCCACCCAAACCACATCAGCGATTCTAGACCAGCAATTCCTCCTCCGTACAAACTACAAATAACTAGCTAATTGTTTGCTAATGATGGATCGAAATATAAAGGACTCTTGTGGCTGTCGACCTGACAGCCAAAGGAAGGCTGAACCTAATCGACAAACAAATTCCGTCGTTTGTATTATTTTTTTTTTTTTTCTTTTTCTTTTCTTGTTATCGTCTCAGTTCTGTTATTATCACGTATTAACCACGCCGCAAGGATCGACAAGCCCATTGCTGACTGACTAAGCCACTCTCATCCACGTCCATCTGCGCGCGATACGCGGATCTACTCCGTACTTCCAATCCTCTTCGTTGCTGACGTTATTGATGCTGAATCATTCTACTGAATACACAACGCAGACTATAAATCGACAAAGCACAGATAAGATGGCGAGAACATGCCAGAGTAAACTTTTGATTTTGGGTATCAGAGGTCGAGGATTTGGACAGCACGGACTTATGAGCAGACTGCTGACCGTGGCTATGCAAGGTTTAATGTAGACTGGGAAGAGGCCCCTGTCGTGATGGCAACTAAACTTGAGAAGCGGCCGGGTTATACCGCCTAAAAATTAGACTGACCACCGTTTCATCTTGCACCTTTCTCCGGCAAGGGATCCATTGATCCAGCAAGATTCTCCCCCGGCCGTTCCTAAGGGGATTAGGAAGTCATTCTTTTCTCATCTCATTTTGTTCCTCCGGGACTTTCATAGATCTTCTTTCCCTTTCCTTGGATTTTTTTTCTTTCATCCAGCGCCGAGTATCTAATCGAAGGTGGTCTTCTTTCCCTGGGATTCGACAATCGCACCGCTCAGCTTTTGCACGGTTCCCTCATCGTACCGCGAATAATCAGGCTTCTTGGACTTTGCAGGTCGGGCTGGTTGCCTCTCGGCTGAATTGTCAGCCCCGCTGGCCTCCTCCACGAAATCATTTCCCTTGGTTTCTTTGTCTTTGCCGAATCGCTTCTTGTACCGGGTAGACGCATCTTCTGCAAACTCCATCCGCATACGTCGACCTAGAAGCTGATTCACCCACACCCTTCTCTGTCTCGGCTTCTTGGGCTTTTTCTGCTGCTCGGCCTCGGATGCGGAGTCTCCCTCATCCTCGTCGTCTTCGTTGACCATCATGAACCCTCTCACCGCCGCCTCCGCTGCCGCAAGCTCTTCAAACTGGACCCAAGCATAACCCTTGCATTTCCCAGAGTCCTGAAAAGTCGCCACATGTACATGCGCCACAGTCCCGCATTGTCCGAAGTGCTCTTCAATGTCTTCCTTCGTAGTGTCGAAGCTGAGGTTACCGACAAATATGCGTTTCGAGGGAGGATGGCCGGATGCAGTCTTGGTGCCGGATTGTTGACCTTCCTGCTGGCTTTTTTCCGGTCTTCCCGCAAAGCTCTTCGCATCCTTGATTAATACGCGCCGTCCGGTTACGAGCTGTTCGCTCAGTCCCAAGGCCTCTTTGGCGGCCCTCTCGGTGGAGAAATCGACGTAGGCAAACCCTTTATTCTGCGCCTTTCCAAATTTCTCCGCGCCTTTGGGCATGTGGATTCGTGTGATAGTGGTCTCGGAAAACGAGCAGTTGCTTGTAAAGAACCGACAAAGATCATCTTTGGTCACGGTGAATGCTAGGTTTCCGATCCAGACCCCGTAATCAGAGCGTTTCTCCGAAGCATTCTGGGTGTTCACCGGAGCCTCTGAAGTGTGTTCCGTGGCCGGCTCTGATTTGGTCTCGGAGGGGTTTTTCTTAGCCTTGCGCAAGGCCTTCTTAGAAGGAGGCTCAGGAGCAGAGACGTCGATCTCGATCTCAGTCGCTTCAGGCAACTTGCGTTTCTTGTGAGTTCCTTCACCAATTCCACCCATTTTGAGTGTAGTTCTTCCAATGAATTGGAATTGTTAGAGGGAAAGCAGAATCAAAAAAAAAAAAAGAAAAAATAGAAAAGATGTTTATATAAAGATTAGTCCCAAGCAGATGTGTGAAGAATCAAGTCGAGCGGATGAGAACAATAGTGGTCAGGCTCTTTTTTTTTTCTAAGAAAAAAAGAAAAAAACGGGCAGAAAGCGGCCGCCCCAGCCCCGTCGGCTTCTCCGTCCAGGACTTGGCGAGCTGCGTCTCCGTCCATCCCAGACCTAACGCACTTCTGGCCATCTCAATCTCATCGTCGCTCAGCTCCTTTTCACCTTGAATCTTTCTATCTCAATCATTGTTCATACAAATCTTGTCTTGTCCTATAGTTCCTTAGTCACTCTGTTTTAATTATGTCTCAAGACGCTGACGACGCTCGCTCTGTCGCTGAAAGCTTACCTGATGCCCCTACCAAGCAGTCATATCGATCTTTCAAGTAGGTCTAGTCATGTGCGACCTTGCAACAGTCCGTACCTAATATACTCGCAGGAAAAAGTTCGCGAAACTTAAGGTCAAGTTTGAACTACAGATGAGGGATAGCGAACTACTTGTTCGGGAGGGCTTGCGCATTCAAGACCTCTCAAACCGGATTCAGGAGCAAAATGAGTGAGTTTACATTACTGGGTTCCCTCTCTACTTGCCTTTCGCGCGATCGCTAGACTGACTCCAACACAGCCAGCTTCTAGAAGTTCTTTTGGAATTCAACGACAGCCTTCACATCTCGCCCGAATTGCGGTACGACTTGAGTGCCTCTGGCGATGACGCCCTTCTGCCGAACGACGAAACAAAAAGTTCCACATCGTACAACGACCCGGAAGTAGCACAATCGATGCTAAAAAATGCCAAAGATGAGGTTGCGACCGGCAGCATGACCGCTGAAAGCTATCGTGACTTGGAGAACGCTGTCAAACAGGGCAAAGCGTTCGCGCCGCGGTTAGACTATACCTCATTGCTGAAAGTCCCTCATACCTTGCCACCAACGGATGAAGAGGAGGTCTCGGCGGATGGCGAGTTTGAGCAAAGACTTGGGTTCTTCACCCCAGAACATGAAACGGAGCATTATTTGGCCGTGGATGCTAGACTGGGCGACGAAACCGCAGCATTGCAACTCAGCCGGGCCCCCGAGAAATCGACGTTTGCTGATCGAGAGAGAGAAGCCGGTTTGCGAAATTCCATCTCCGTCTACAATTGGCTACGGAGGAACCAACCCCATATATTCCTGCAAGACAACGAGAATGCTTCTGAGAAATCCGGCCCTCGGCCTTCAAACTTGCGCACTTCTAAGAAAGCGACTGGGGGCACTCGAAAGGATGAAGAATTCTATGACGACGACAGCGTCTTGATGGAAGCTGGCCCTACGCCTTCAGGTGCCAAGGGCAAACGCAAGCGCGAAGATGAGAGCGGAGGTAAAAGCAAAAGTGGAGGCAGCCGTTCCAACCGAAAGAAGAAAGAAGAGCCCTCTTCGGCTGCAAAACGCTCATCGAAGAGGTCCTCCGGAGTGGGAGCTTGAAACTGCCTGCCTATTCGGTACCGATGTTCTATGCCTGTGTAATAATATTGGGGATAGTTAGTTTTTATTAATCTTTCGCGTATGATATCTCTATTGTGATTATTAAATCTAGTGAAATCTTGTCCTGCTTAGTTTCCTAACCTATTCTGTTGATTTGTTCTTTTGCATCTTATTTTGAGTACCCAACATGAACTCCGGGCTGACTCACAACTATTATCTATTGGCACATTCTATATTACTAGTTAAAATCGAGAAATAAACGTACAGTGTAACGCGAGTCTTGAGCCTTCCAGATGTTGGAGATCAACCATGATAGGGCTTGGCATTCACGTGTGTCCCCACACGACGTTTGCTCTGTTTGTCAAATGGGGAAAGTCTTCTCGCCAGAACATTCAGGTTAGCAAACGATCTGGATCGCCACCTCCCATAATTGTTTGGAAAGGAACATCTTGATTTACTCTATATAATTGATCCCCCAGAAAGTGACAATTATCAAGTATGGCCATTACCATTCTTCCGCCAGTTGTGGACGATGTGGATATCCCCTCAGACTCCGATGTCGATTCGATGTCCGTGGACTCGGACGGCGGCGTTGGAATAGCTGCAGGGAAAAGCTCAAGACCGGACAAACACTCTGGCCTAGTAGGAGGATTAGCAGGCAGTACAGGGATTGTCACGCCCGGTGAGGTCGTGACCGATGATCCCCAATGGATGAGGTTAGTTCCACCCATAAGCCCATCTTCTGGTGTGCTACAGCTACGCTACACCCCCCAATGGCATCAACTCACCTGTATATAGAGGACATGGTACCTACACGAACCCTCTCTCGACCTCTATCATCGCCACCGTTGCCGGAAACGTCCAAAAAACCAACAAATTGCTTTCGGTCCAGCCTCTTCGAGCCCGTTATACTCCGGAGATCGGTGACCTTGTGGTTGGTCGCATTGTCGAGGTTCAGTCGCGCCGGTGGAAGGTAGACGTCGCCGCGCCTCTCCTTGCGCAACTTCCGCTTTCCGCAATCAACCTTCCAGGCGGTATCCTGCGTCGAAGAACGAGTGCGGATGAGCTGCAGATCCGGACTTTCTTCAGCGAGGGAGATCTGTTGGTAGCCGAGGTTCAAAATGTACATTCGGATGGCGCTGCCTCGCTACACACACGGTCGCTGAAGTACGGCAAACTGCGGAACGGTGTTTTTCTCGCCGTGACCGGAACCGGTGGTAGCGGCGCGTCCAGCTCCAATGTTAAGGGCGGCCTCGGCACCGGGTCTGCTGCGGCGGGCACCACGGGCGGAGTTGTTCGATCTCGGAGGCAAGTATGGACCATCAGTACCGCCAACGGAGGTGGCGATGTGGATGTCATACTCGGAGTGAACGGTTTCATTTGGATCTCGAAGCACGCGGACGACTCGGCGGCCGCATCTTCTACGACCGACAGCGTTTCCATCACGCGCATGGAGGAGATGGTATCGAGCTCTATCTATTCCAGCCAGAATGACGATATTCCCCCGCAGACGCGCCGTGAGATCGCACGACTGGCACAGTGTATCCGTGTCCTGGTCCACGGAGGCGTCCGGGTGGACGAGGACACGGTGATGGGAGCATACGAGGCCAGTCTACAGGTGGACTTGGAGGTTGGGGATGATGATTACGACGATGATCACCGGGGAGAAGGTCGAGAGTACCTGGAGGGTAGTAAATCGCGGAGGATCTTGGAACTGGCGTTGGAACGGAAATGAGAGATCTGCTTTGGGACGGTTGTGTGTGTATGCTTGCGACGAGATTAGATACCCCTCCATTTGGTAATAGACTTCTTCACGGTGCACCAACCCTCAGGACTAGGATTCTGCCCTGATTCTAGCGTATCTACTATTAAAATGATATGCAGTGAGCATGTACTCTTCAATTTCCATCGGAGCGACTCGGAGCCTCGAGGGGACGTCATCTTCTGCCTCAGGCCCGATAAGCCACCCCCCGCATCACGTGGCGATAGGCGCACCGTCATTGGCAGAGTCTCAAAGAATAATGCGTTTCTACTTTTTCTTCTAATTCGATGCCAAGGTCGAGTCTCGGGAGAGAATCGTAATTATAATTCTAAGCCTGTCCTGTCGTGGTCATTTCCCTCGATCGCGTTGGCCAACTTTGTCCTTATCGGCAGTGAAGCGATCACGGGGTCCCTCGCGTCCAAAAATCTAAAAAGCGAACGTCTTTCTCTCCCTTTCCTTTCTTCCTTTTCTCTCTTCCCCTTGCTCCCTCTTTCTCTCTGTTTCTTACGCCACTGTGTGCTTAAACCCGCATTTTCAAGTTGATTATATCATGTCCTTCGTATCGGAGAAATATTTCTTACTATCAACAACTTCCATACCTTTTGCATAGCGGGTCTGAACACCACTTTGGCTACTCCGTACTCCGTACTCTTACTCACTGACAACCATCACCCTCCAACCACTTTTCTTCCCTTGTCTCTTTCTTTTTTACCTTTCGGGAATTTCACCCGACTTCTTTCCAACCTCTCATCCTCGTTCCTTCCCTCCTCGCCACCCATCATGCCTGATTTGCGTCGACAAGTCTTCGAGAGCGGCAAGACAATCTCTCGCAAGGCTGCCTCGCGCGAAGGGTCTCGTCGCACTTCACGAGCCAACTCTACTCCGAATTCTCGACAGTCCTCTCAGAACCCAAGTAGACATGCATCGGACGAAGAGGATGCTGGCAATCTGAGCGACGATACTGCCTTGAGGTGAGCATCTTTTCCTTTTCTCATCCTTTTTTTTTTCTTTTCTTGTTCCTGTCGGATTACTAGTGGCGGGATGATGTCATATAAAAAAAAAGAAAAAGAAAAAGAAAGCAGGTTTACTAATGACGATTTCTATCCAACAGTATTGGCTCTCTGGATGATTTGACTGATAACCCGGAAATTGACAACGCCAACTGGGCGGAAGAGCTTGGTGACGTCATCGAGGACATTCTCGATCGGAAGCGTAGTAGTATCTTGAGTCGCGAAGAAGCTTACGCCGCATTCTGTCGCCTGTCCAAAGGACATTACATCGAAGAGCAGATTCGCTTCCGCGCAAGTGATCTTCTGGCCGCCTTTTGCCGCAGCGTCAAATTTGAGAACAGCGTGCGCGAGACCACTTTAGCACTCCGCGCCCTCGAGCTTCTCGCGATCACCGCGTTCGACAACACTATCTACGAGAATGTCGAGCCGCTACTCACTCGTGCGATCAGGGACTCGACCTCCCACGTTGTCAAGGCTGGCGCCATTCATTGTCTCGGCACATGCACTATGTTTGGAGGCGCCGGCGAAGACGGCATCCTTGACCAAATGACCTTCCTTTTGGACGTTGCAGCCTCCGATGGACAGTCCATCGAAGCTGGCGATGACCCGGGAAGCGTCACGGCGGCTCTTCAAGAGTGGGGTGCCATGGCGACCGAGATCGACGATCTTGAGGGCGAAAGTGAGGACGCCATTCAAATCTTCATGGACCAGCTGAACAGCGGCGACTCGTCGGTTCAGATCGCCGCGGGCGAGAACATCGCGCTTCTGTACGAGAAGAGCTACACCCCGCAGGAGGAGGACGAAGATAGCGAAGAAAGCCAGGAAGAGTCAGACGAGGAGTCGTTCATGAGCGCTCAGGGCGAACGAGACGGTCCCAAACTGATCAAACGCTACAACGCATACCACAACACCCACGAGTTGGAGAGTCAGCTCCAATCACTAGCCACGGTACACAGCAAGCACATCAGCAAGCGAGACAAGAAAAACCTGCACAGCAACTTCGCCTCGATCCTGACCACGATCGAGAACCCTCGCCGAGGACCCATGTACAACACGGCCATTGACCAAGAAACCAACCGCCACTACGGCAGCAAACTCACCGTCAAGATCGGCCGCCAGGGCGTCATGAACATCGACCGCTGGTGGAAATGGATCCGACTCAACTCCCTGCGTCGCATCCTCCAGGGCGGCTTCGCGCAGCATTATTACCAAGGCAACCGCGCGGTCCTGGACAGTCTTCCCGTCATGGTCCGTCAAAGCACGCCGGCCGATCGAGACCGAGGCATGGCCAAGAAAGCGGCCAAATCGCGCAACAACCGACGATGGGCCGTGCATCAACAATCGGATGAAGAATAACCTCAACGAAACAAATGATGATGGGGTCACTAAAAGATTGAATGAATAAAAAAGACAAGTTAGCTTACGCACATACGGGCTTTTCTTAATGAACTTGTTGGGCGTTTTGTTTTGTTCCTGTTTATCTGTTTTATTTCTATCTCTTTTCTTTTCTATCAGATTTCCCTGTTTGGTTACACATCATGTTCGTGTTTCGTGTTTCTCAATTCGATTTCTCTCTAACATGAGGTAGATTTTACTAGTCTTTTTTCGTTTGCTCTTTATGTTCTAGGAGACAGAAGAGGATATACAGTCATACTTTAGAGAATTCTTTTTATAACCTCATGCGAGACTCTTGACTTGCATATGTACTTGATTTTCTTGCCAGGTCGAAGACTTTCCCTTTCCGTTTTAGTGCTTATCTCTTGCCGCTTTTTAAATATTGAGTAAATCTAAGCACGCTCTAAGCAGCCTAAGGCGATTACTGAATATAAGATAAGCGGAAAACTAAATGCTCTAAGTAAGTAATTTTAATAAACTATACTTTAACTAGCGGTTTTTCTTTTACTCGTTTTTTTACTCTAAATTTATTTTTGCCCGCTATACTTCCCGAAAAACCCAATACTACTATTATATAATAACAAATTAGAGAAACTATTCTTTCTTCTAATGTTTACGGTCTTTTCTTCAAAAGAGAATACTGTACTATTGCGCTATACTAATATAACTAATATTTGTCTAGGCTTGCTTTGTTAAAAGATAGTATAAGTTTAAATGTTTATAGAAGCGGCTCTGAATATTCCAAAAGTTATGGGATTCTCTGAATACCAATTAGCGCTAGTCTATTATAAATATTCTCTGGGTTTAGATCCCGATTATCTATGCGGTAAAATGATATACCAATATTTCCCTATTTAACTGCGTAATACTGAAGATTCATAATACTGATTTAAAAAATAGAATTCGAAGAATAGGACGTAGTATTGATTTTCTGTGGGTATTCTGACCTGATATCTATAGCAGGAGATCTGCTGGCGGAATTGGCCCTATAAGGATGCAGAGGATGACAGCATGCCTCCTTGTTACGACACCAACACCAGTCACTTAGGTGAGGGCGGCTACGCTAGGCAGAACACCGGGCAAACGACAACCAACCAAGCCCCGCAACAAGGAGATGCCCGCTGCTCACCCCAGTGCTCAGTGAGCACGCCCTGAGCACTAAACCAAGAACGGCAAGGACGCCAGGAGCCGCGGTACATATGAACCCCAATTTCCAATCCTAGACATACGTGGCAACGTCAAATGGACATGGAATGCATCCCATGCAGCACAAGCCCCTTCATCGGACCTTGCCCGATATTTGATGGCCGGGGTCTATCGCGCAGTAACTGAGGTCAAGGGGTTCTCAAACGGAACCAAGATTGCCGCTTTGTATGGGGATGCTGCTGTGATCATCAACCACACCCCGGAGGATCCTGAGCAGGATAAGAGGGTGGTATGGGGCGTCAATACCGACGGTGCTCTAGGTCCGACCCATACTCTCGAGGCACTTCCCGAGAACTGGCTAGCTATTGCCACTACTGGCCAAAGCCTCAAGACAGATGGTATCTGGATATATGACACCAGCGCCGGGATCACAGACAGCGCACAACCCGTGCGGAAGATAACCGGTCTACCTGCCACCCACGCGATGATTTGGGATGAGAAAGAGCAATTGCTGTGGGCCGTTGGCATGAACAATAGTGCCGATGGGGAGGAGCCAGCCTACGGCCGACTCGATGCCTATAAGTTCCACCCGATGCGCGGCCTGGAACCACTGGATGAGAAGCCTCTGCATAGTTACTTGATGCCGAACACCTCCCGGTGCACCACGGAATACGGTAAGGTGGATCCCGATGGTCTTGCGAAATACTGGGATGGACCTCATGATCTTGTTCCTATTCCTGGTCAGCGCAAGTTTCTGGTTCCGTCGGAACTGGACATCAATGCCTTCGATCTCTCCCAGCGACGATACACTCGCGGCCAAGAGGTAGCTTCAAATTGCCTGCCAGGTTTTGTGCCAGTGGATAACCGCACCGGAACGACCCCTGATAACCGTACCGAGGAAATCCCACGGTCAGACCTGAAAAGCGTGGGGGTAAGTCCTAGTGGTACGGGCCTATATGTGCAAGCACGATGGCAAACCTCGTTTGGAAGCTGTGTCAATGTTCTCAAGGACCAGAAAAGAAGTATCATCAGTGACGGTCACACTATCTACCGTGCACGTTGGTTTGCAAGTATCCCGGGATGGCCGAAAGCCATGTGGCCCAGTGATGATTCTTAATTTGGTTTATCTGGCCGTTCTAATGTTCACGGGTGCGGATATACCCAGCGAGCAAAGCTCGTTTTTTCTTAGCAAAGGCTAGATGATGTTATTAGACCGGTCTCCTCGTGTCGGCATATCTCAATTCGATACCGGTTCAAAAAGAGGTAGATTCCACCAGTATTAGTCTCATTTGTTTGTTTGTATGTTCTCGGAGACAGAAGAAGACATAAAACCAATTTTTCTTCAGATAAAGGTTTCTAAACCTCCTATTAATTGCCTTATCACCTAGTTAGAAAACAACTGACAACCCAATAAACCACGTGACCTCGCGATTTCCCCTTTCACCACCGCGTGCCTCCCTGTTTATGGGCCCACCCTCCTCGAAGTCAACATGGCCACAGGATAAGAACTGTGTCATCTCTACTCGATGTTTTTTCAGACAGATCTGTGGCCTTCAGTCTACATCCGATGCATAGAAAGCAGAGATGCTTCTTTCGCTGGTCTGAAGAAAGGCGAGATATCGGATGAAGCGGATTCCGTAAGATCCGCGAATGAGTACTTTATAGAGTACTGCCAGCCGCTGATTCTATGCATTAGTTTTGCACTGTGTCTTCAGATAGCTAAGACTAGACCCCAGACTGAGAAGAAGTACGGGCATTACTACGATTTGCAATCGCTGTGGACCGACACGACGCCGCTTAACTATATAGTCGAACACAAATCATCCATTCTTCAGTTCTTCAAGATGACTCTCTGAAGGATTGAGGTATGTGCGGGCTCAATACTTGATACCTTGGGAATTGTTTGGTGCTAAATATCGGTAAGAGTATGTTTCTCGACTCATTGCACCTTTCAACCTGGATTATTCTGGTATCACCGTGTTTGTTTATGGCCTGGCCTAGGTTTTCCCCTGTTAAGTTAGGTTTCCCTATGCCTTGATGCGAATGCATGGGTCTCTATTAGTTGTTTCAAATTTATAGTATTTGCGAACCAAAATGACCTTTACCGTAATCATATATAGAGCTCAACCATATCAAGCAGCCAGAAAGACACCCGAAGCCCTAACAGAAGATAGACAGGATAATCTATATTACGGTACTATGTTTGAATAGCGTTGATTCTAGAGTTATCGACTATAGAAACACTGCTTTCATGGCCTCTGTAGGGTTGTAGTCTTGTAGAAGACCTCTGTTATCGGTGATAAATTACGCAAGGAGGGTAGTCAGGCAGTACATTATCTTTTACCTAAACGTATGTAAGGATGGAATTCTCGAATGTCCCTATGAATGCTCTTGCTTATCTCTGTTTCATCTCTCTGACCGCTGGCTGCCTACCGATACTTCGGTTTAAGAGAGGCTTTCTAACGGTAATGCACAATATAAAATGAATATATCTAACCCTGAATCGAAACAGTCAGTAGTACCTTCCCACCACGATATCGAACAGTAAAGCAATAACTAAAGGATAAACATCCTGAGATCTCGTAGCACTGTCCGGGGGACTCTGTAAGAGATACATACTCCATAGACCTTGCATGGCGTAGAATGCGGAGAAATCCCCGTTCAGCAAGGAGCGGAAAGAACGGCGTGCCTATCCGCAGTCCTGTTGACATATAACGGTTTTTTCAAGGAATGGGTATATCTAAATATCTGTATCTGTATATGAATCTGGGAGAGAAATTATACCCTATCATGAACATTGAACAAGAAACAAGATAAAAACAAAATGTACAATCAGGGTGCACAACTAGGTTTCTATGCCTCACGCCAAAAAAAAGAAAGAGATATACAGCGAAATCAACAGTAGATAAACAGATAGTAGTTCTTAGATCCATAGAAACAAAGACTGGGCGTGCTCACTTCGCTTGATTACGGTTCAAACACCGGGGTAACACCGGACCAGCTCCCCCGAGACCGTTCCTCCCAGTATCCGTCCTTGCCGGATTTCAAGCGCCAGGCAACTTCGTCGCTGTTGTCATCATCAGCACGGGTGAACCACCGCGGGGTCCACGATTCGCCCGCGGCTTCCATCTCGCGGCGGCGCGCTCGCTGGCCCTCTTCTTGCTTCACTTTGACTTCCTCGGCGAGGTCCACGTCGCCGTCCTCCAGGGCTCGCTGATCCGGACGCAGACGCGAGTCGGTCGGCGGGAGCTTGTTCGCTTCGATCGGTGTGATTTCGTTGAGGGCCGAGGCGAAGGTGGTGAGCCCGTAGTGCTTGGGTGCGTTGGACACCAGCGGGCCAGCCTTCCAGACTGTGGTGCTCGTGGGCGATCCGTTCTTGGCGAGTTGGAGCGAGGTAGTCCAGGTGCCGGTGAGACCCAGGGGAAGCTCGCGGCCGGACGAGTCTACGGCCTTGGTGCTGACCTCCTCGCTACGACCGGAGAACATGCCGCCGGCCTTGAAGACGGAGACGGTCTTCTGGCCGCTGGTTTCGTTGGCCAGTGACATCTCACCGACCGGCTCCACATACTTCTCGCCGGCGATGATGTTGCGCAGGAAACAGGTGGCCGAGGACCAGCTGAAATGCTCGCCGGTGGTATGCAGGGTCAGGCGCATTTTGCCGTCCGTGATGATTTCGGCCGACTTGCCCCAGAACTTCTGAGTCGGCATAGGGGATTGGGAAAGACTCCAGTCCTTGCTGTCCGCCTGGTACGCCAGCTGCACAGGCCGGTGCGAGACCTTCTCGGCGATGAATCGGAATCCGAGGTCTTCGCGGACAAGCTCATACGTCTCGCCGAGCATGGGGTTGAAGGGTTTGCGGATGGCGCGCTCGCGGACTCGGCCGTTGGACAGCGATGAAAGGGCGAAAGCCGTCACGTAGACCAGTCGCTCAACAGGATCAGAAGCGCTGGCCGCATGGTCGAGGAGTGCCGAATACTCCACTACCTCGGCCGCCCTTTGCAGAAGAGAAAGCGGCTCATTGGAAGACACCGGCATAGAAATTTGCGACAGATCCTTCCCGACATTCTTGCGGAGGAACCCAATCAGACTAGGGGGCATCACCGTGGGAGCAGGGATGTTTGAGCGACGAGACACTTTGCTGAGCGGCAGCGGAGTGAGAGACTTAGGGCGAACGGGGAACAAAGAGGAGAAGCGGTCGCTATTTGGTGCGGGGACGTCGGACTCTTCATCCTCGCTGTCTGAAGGTGCGTCGTCAATCACTACATCTTCCTCGGGCTTGGACGTCGCAGCGTCGGCGTTCTTGGCGCCATCGGCGCCTTCGTCGTCGCTGTCCTGGATAGTCAACAGTGGGGACGCGTCACCACCGTCGTCGGCGTCGAAGAATTCCTGCGACACGTCCGACTCAAAGCTGCGACGGGATTGAATGGGCAGACTGGGTTGATGCTGCCGCTGTTGCCGCTGTTTGCCCTCCGCGATCAGAGTTGAGAACTCGCTCACGGCATGATCCAAGTCCCGGAGAACGGTCAGAAGATGTTCGTGAATCTCCTCGATCTGATCGGGGTGACTGGAGATACTGCTTGGTTTCCGATCACCCGAGAGGGAGGCAGCATCTCCGCCGCCTCCAGGGGCCGGCACCGCCAGCTGGGAGGACGAGGAGGCGGCAACGGCGGTCGGCGGCCGTTTATAACCACCCTGTTGGGCTGCCGAGCTGGTCTTTCGTTTCCAGAACGGGCGCTTTTCGCGGGATTCGGAATCACCACCGTTGGGTTCGCGAGGCGGTGGGCTTGGAGATCGGCCACGAGGTCGCTCGAGTGCACTGGCGCTGCTCAAGTACTTCGGATCCGTATCTCTCGCCAACAGACGAATGAGGTCTCTCGACCCCGATACCTGGCTGACCAGCCCTTCAATACGTCCCCACTCGCGCACGTCAGACACAGGGGGGCCGAAACGCTGCGATGGCACGCGCAGCAGTGGCGACGGCGGTATCACTTCCTCGGCCGGGGTCTTGGAAGAAGAGGCCTTCTCGAGGGCCCGTTTCCACGAGGTGAACTCTTCATCGTTGCTTGCCCGCAAGTGCCAAATTTCGGTGCCAGAGTCGATAGAAATTTCCCGCGTATTCTCACTGCATGCCACCGCTGCTAGGGACAGGGGAATTGAGCCTCGCAACGCAGAGGAATTGCGGTCGTGATAATAGGACAGAGTCGAGGTTTTGAAATCCAGCGAGAAGAATCGTCTTGCCCACCCCTGGTGTCGCTTCCTGCGTCGCTTTTGTAGGATACCGGTATGGATCAAGCCCGAATCACAGTCAATCGTCTGCGGGAGCGATTTGGCCGTACTGTTACCCCGTCGCCGCGAAGTCGCACCGGCCTCGGGAGCTTCCGTCGTCTGAGAGGGCTGACTAGCGGCATGAGGGACTGGTACCGACTGCGGAGGCAGCGCCGTGGGGTAGGTGAGCAAGACGAGGGTCACGGTCTTGGAGATCTGCTTGGAAAAGGTGTTGTCGAAGACAAGCGCGTAATTTCCGCCCTCATTAGCGGGCACGTCGTAGGTACCTTTGACGATCTTTTCAGCCTCGCATTTGCCGAGCCAGCGGATCTGCTTTAGACCGAAGCCAGCCAGTCGGTCGAGGATGGAGGCGGAGGCATTCGATCGCAAGCTTGCGGAGGATGGCAGGTTTTCGGTCGAATCGGTACTGTGAGAGTCTCCGTTGGAGCCCAAGACGGCGGAATGACCGGGGTGCTTGAATATTCCGAAATTGAGGGACTTCTTGTGCGGCTGAATGCTCCAGGAGATGGTGTGGCCGGGTTTGACATTCACCCAACGAACAAAGTAGGACTAGACACGAGCGAGAATCAAAGAATCGATAGTTAGTGAACAGTTCTTTTTTTTGAGGATTTAGAATATGAGAGTCCAGCCAGGGTCTACAGGTGTCAGTTCCTCCAGAGGGGGTGGGATTCTGCATGCATTGTTGTCCCCTTACTTTGCTATGGATCTCCAACTCCTCCATGGAGGCCATGGTTGCGCGGGGGTCCGAGTAGATGACACACTAGAGAAACGAGGCGGAATTGAAAGTCGTTGAAGCCAGAGACACGGGGAGAATGAGACGACGATGGGAAGAAGAATATTTCCGGTCTACGAGGAGGGCGATGAGGCTGCGTGGCCAGAAAAGGATGGACAAGAAGATGTGCAAGGCGCGGCTGATGTCAGGTTGGGGAAACAATCGGATCAGGATTGTTTGATTTCCCCACTGGCCAAGACCCCGACGAGCGGCAGGGACGAGAACACGCCCCCTGGATTGCCGACAACAAAGAATGGAACCGAGGCCGAATGGGAGAGCAAGAATGGGAGCAGACAAGGAGATGGAGAAAGAAAGAAGAATGCGGAGGACAGCGGAAGCTGAAGGCGAAGGAGGCTCCGCGGGAAATCACATGGATGGAGCTGGTCAGCCGCTCCCAATTTTTGGGCCTCGCAAAAGGGCCGAGGGTCTACGAAGTACGGACTGTCGCTCAATTGCCCTCTTTGCTGGAATTTTGCTGCCGTTTTTCACCAGTTAAATAATTGAAAATGGCCACGGTGAGAGAATAAGTACAAAAAAGAAAAAGAAAATTCAGGAATCACCAAGGAATCAACACCATCCGGAGCCATAGACATCAAAGATATTACAGTATACAAAAAAGGAGTAGGAACATGAGCAAAACCCCTTTCTCTCATCACCCTGAATTTACCTCCGTCTACCAGCCTGCATATTGGTAAACATCAATTTGAATCCGTTGCAGAGAGCCTGCATGTCTGGGTAGGGGTTGCGCTGCAGTTCGTAGCCCTGAGGAATCACCTTCACGGGCCAGCTCTGCAGCTGGGAATTTTCTCCGGCCTTGAAACAGAGAAAGAAATAGCCGGCGTGCTTGGTATCGATGCAGAAGGAGTAGGCCGACCGCTTGGGGTTGGCTTTGGTGTAGGTTTCTAACCAGGAGTCTGTGCACGAATATTAGCCTCTAAAGTCAAAGCAACAGTGAAACAAAGAAAGAGGGAGGAACTTACAGGTGGCATCCTTGCTGCCCTCCTGGTACTTCTCATGTAGTACCATCTCGTCCACCTTCTTGGCCATCGCCTTGACGTGGTTGAAGATCAGGTCATCCAAATCGCTGTATGTGTATCGACCGCCAACCTTCAGAACGCGCCCGACGGAGAACTCGTTCTCCTTGTCCAGCTCCAGCACGTCGATATGCTGGAACACGCCGTCCGCGACCTTCCATGTCACTGCCAGGTGGTCGGGACCCTTCGAGGAAGGCCGGATCACCACATCGCCGCGGCTCTGCGATCCGAGGAATTCTACGGCCTGCGTGGAGTTGAAGGGTCGGAACAACGGGTGCTTGATCACACGCATGGCCCGCCCGCCGCTCTGGGTCTTTTCCTGCATTGCCTCGCGATCCTGGTGTTCCTGTCGATCGTCCCATTCGCCCTGCAGGCGATCTTGGACCTTGCTCACCGGTCGGCTGACCTGCTCCTCGCGCAGCGAGACGTTGCAGGTAAAGCTCTTCCGGTTCAGGAACAGCACCTTGGCCGGCACCGTCTGGTGCGGCGCGTACAGGGCCCGCACCGGGATGTCATATCGATCCGTGAGCTCCGACTCGGGTACGAGGGCGTCGATGCCGCAGTCCAGCTTACCGTCGATGTGGTCGTCCGACACGCGCTTGATCGAGATGGGCACCACCATGCCCTCGGCCAACGTGTCCGCCGTCTCACCCGTGAGCATGGTGAAGATATCGTCCGTGCTGAGGAAGACATACTGCTTGCGCAGCTCCTCGTACGGTTGCTGCAGCTCGGCACGGATCGTCTCAAGGGTGGCTCGTTTGCGCTGGTTGAGGTTCTTCTCCAGCTGCTCGGCGTACTCTTCCAGAATCAGGTCGTTCACTCGGTCTTGCGCCTCCTCGCGGAACAACTTCCGCACGATGGCGCCCGGTCCGTTCTCGTCCGTCTCCGCCTTGATATCCTCCTCATCCAACTCCAGGGCATCGGCCGCCATCTTTCGTGCAATATCGTAGTCTTCCGGGTGCACTCGAGTGTTGTCCAGCGGGTCGGCATCCGGGTCGGCATTTTCAAAGTCGATATACAGGAAACTGGCACAGTTATTCCACACCTTCACGCCCATGGCCGGATACTGTGCGTTCACACCCAGGAGCTCCACGCGGTTGTTCACAACGCCACCGTTCATGTTGACGATCTTGAGCAAATGGGCCGCCTTTCGCGGGCCCAGACCACATACGTACGGGAGAAGATTGGCAGTCGCCGTGTCGGTGACAGCTTCGTTGATATCCACGCCCACCAGGTTCACCATATCGACCAGCGCCGTCTCCAACTGCTTAAGAAGCAACTCCTGGCTGACCAGCTGCTGCCCCGGCTTGAACTGAATGGAAACGATATCCCGCCCCAAGGACGCATACTCCTTCAACGGATTCTGCAGGTATTTGGCCAATGCGACACAGTAATGTGACAAGGGCGCGAAGCTCGGGTGATCCTTCTTGGCCCGCTCGCTGTGCTGGTAGAGTCGCGCCACCTCGTCGTTGACAATGACGACCTCCAACCGATCGCTGACCTCGTCATCTCGGTCGTCGGTGTACGGAGCACCGCGCAGGTCCTTCTTGTCGACAACGTCGGTCAGAAGCTTGTAAAGCCGGCGAGTCTCCGGAGAACTTCCGGAGACACCGATAACGTCGGGTCGGCGTCGACGCACGAGTTCGTCAAACCCGTCGACATCTTTGCCGTCGGGAATGTTGCGATCGCGATCGCCAATTGATAGATCCGTAAATTTTCCGTTTTCTAGCACGCGACCGTCTTCCTCCACGTAGGCCCAATGGATTGGTTCTCGTCCGACGATGCCCGATCCCGTAGAGAGAGTCAGCACCCGAGGAACGGTACCCAGCACCATGCCCTTGGGCTTATAAGGGGCTTGATCCAGTCGTTGGGAGAATGCCTCGCGACACTCCTTCGCCACATGGTTTTCGCATTCTTGACGGATGTTCTCTTTCACGCTGCGGTTGATCAGCCGTTCCAACTTCCCCAGGGCCAGGTCCAACACGTCGCGACGAGCGCGGTTCCAAGCGTCCGCGAGTTCACTATAGTTATCCGACTCGATGTCGGGGTATAGACGTTGCCGGAAATGATCGAAGTTCTCGAAGCGAACCTTCACCTCCACAAGGCCCTCCTCCTCGGCCTTGAGCATGCGGAGGTATAGCTCCGGGCGGCGGGCGATATCGCTGAGCTGCTGGTTGCGCAGGTACTTGAACTCGTAGTACGGATGTTGCTCATCAATGCGCCGCAAACCCTTCTCGGTTCGGAAACAATCGACGGCGCCGTTCATGTAGTAGGCCTGTCGGATCACCTTACGCATCTTCGGGCTCACCACAATCTCTTCGGCGAACATGGTCTTGGCGGCTTTCAGAACGTGGGACGAATTGGAGAAGTCGTTATCCACTAGTCCGTCGGCCATTTCGTCGGGGCGCTCGGTCGGGTCTTCGGTGTATTGTCGGCGGCCCTCTTTGAGAGCATTCTGGGCGAACGCATCTGCAGAAATGCCAAAGGCACGCACCAATCCATAGGCCTTTCCGTTTCGGACACGCTCGAAGAAGGTCTTGCTCGAAGCCTTCCGCCGCTGCGTTTCGCCGTTGGCCTCGCCGTTCGTCAAAGCCATATCCCGTAGCTGAGAGGCGTATTGGAAGTGGATATAGTCCTGCACATCTTGAAGCTCCTCCATGGTCACGGCGGCCGGAAGCATCTCCTCTACCACCGGGTCGTTGACTTGGAACAGGCTCTGCACGTTGTCATAGGCCTTCTGGATCGTGTTGCGCTTGTCCACGAGCGCCTTGAACTTGAGGTCATGGTCGAAGATATCCCAAAGGTCCGTCATGTTCAGCAGCTTTTCTGCCTTGGTAGTGTACTGCGAAGCATCGGCGTCGTAACCGGCCCCGTCCACGGGAACCTTGACGGCGTGAATCATGTAATCTTTGCGGTGCTGGAAGATGAAGGGAACCTCCCAATCGTCCGTCACCAGGAACTCCAAAACCTTGGCGACGGAGCGTTGAAAGGGCTCCCGGAGCTCGGGCTCGATGCGCTTTTTCAAGAGCATGAGGTTCGAGATCCAGGCGGCCTCCTCGCGGAATTGCTCCTCCGTCAGAGCGACGTCACGGTACGGCTTACGGGCGATCTGGTGTCGTTCTGGCTCGTCCAGCAGACGAATTTGGTTATCCTCCTCCGTCAGCATTTTTTCGGCCAGCTGTGACGGTTCGAAGACATCCTTCAAATCCAGGTGCTTTTCTTCATCCACCTCCTGCTCCTGTTCCTGATCCTCCATGGCCAGGGCAAAGTAGTAGTCATCCCCGTCTCCGAAGGCGGCGCGCATATCCTCGAGCGCGTTCTCATCCAAGCCCGTTGCATCGGTGGTGCCCAGGTTCGACATAAAGTTCTTGGGGCGGGCGATTTCCAAATCTTCCTGCTCCCGCTGGCCTTCCTCGTCCGAGAAAACATCTTCCTCGATGAAGTCATCCATTTCATCATGCATGGGCCTCCGATGACCGGGTCTCCCATAGTCGCCCGCCGGTTCCTCTTCGTCATCGGAGTTGAAGATATCATTGATACCTTGAGATGGTTGTCGAGAATCACGGTCCTTATGGCCACGCTTTAACCGCTTGAATTTGGACTGTATCAAGAAAGAATCATTCGAATTAGCTCGCTTCCTCCCTTCTCCCCAAGGAAGGGACAACAGTTTCATTATCCAAAAGGAGAATGGGGGTAGTGGTTACCTCGGCAGCGGCCGGGGGTGGTCGCCCCGGGTCTAGCTCCCCGATGAGCTCCAAATCTTCTTCGTCCAGATGCTCATCCTCGCGCTCACGTTCTTCCCTGCGACGTTTCTTTCGTTCCCGCCGCCGCTCAGCGCGGTCTTCGAGCTCTTCATCTTCGTCGACGATGAAACCCTCGCGGACCTAGCACACGAGGACGTGTCAGTACAGGGATGGCATTTATTCGGAATAGCGCGTGACTCACTGCGCGAGCGGCCTCTTCATCATCATCCTCGTCTTCGTCTTCTTCACTCGAGTCGTTGTAGTGATTCGAGGCACGCGCACCCTCACGAGCTCTCCCTTCATAGTCATCGGCCAGCTCCTCCTCCTCATTTTCATCATCATCCAACATAGCCTCTCCTTCAACGAAGTCGCGGGCGCTCATCTTGGAGGATCTCGGATAGAATGGAAGGATCGAGCTATAGGGAGAAGGATGGGTTGTTGTCGAGGAAGACAAAGGAAAAAGAACGAGAAGTGACAAACGCGACGAGATCCACCACCGAGACCAGCAGCGGACAACGTTTCCAGCACGGACAGCCCGAGCAAGAGAGGAAAGAGAGAAATGGAAAGGAAGAGAGAGTGAGAGAAAGGGAAAAGGGACGAAGAACAAGAAATAACAAGAGTCGTCGAAAGACGAGCGAGACTTGCGGCTGGGCCAAAGAGTTGTGGCGCAAGTATCTTCACCGCCCGGCGAGGTGTGGCTGAAGGCGCGAGATCAGGTGAGCGACAGATCAGGTGATCGTATGCTTCTCCCAGTTCATCTTAATATTTGATAGCAAAGAGTTAAGAGACGACGTTCACACTATAAAATATTGAATAGTTATTCCAAGGTTCACTTCAACCAAAGTTTGTTCTGCATGCTGACACCGCCCCAGGGCTAGTTTATTGATTGCCTGGAGAATCGATAGTTTGGGGGTCTTTGTTCCATGTTTCCCGACTATTGATGCCGCTAAGATTGCGTGTTTGTGAGAGTATTTAGTAGAGTACTCCGTACTGTAGATAATTAATTAAGTAGAGGAAATAGATAGAAGGACCCCTACCTCGTGAATTCCTCAGGAAGGACTACTCCGTACTCCGTACCTACTCATCAAGGACTACTACTACTACTACTACTAAATACTAAATCCTACCCCACCTTTCGACCTGTTGCCGCTGCGTCTCTCAGGCTTTCAGCGCCCAATAAACCCACCTAGTTTGTCTCACCAGCCCAGTCTCTCCGTACCTCCGTGCCATTAATTCACGCCCAGGGGGTTTCGTTGGCGCATCTTTTTCCTTTTTATCGGCGCCTTTTTCTATTCTGTTAAATCCATCCATCCATCCATCCATCCTCCCCGTCCCCCCTTCTCGTTCGCGCTCTCTCTCATTCACCCTCTTCTCCTTTCCTCTCCTTCTCCCCTCCCTCCCACCTATCACCATGGCCGATCAATTCAAGGCTCGTACGTTGAAACGCAAGAACGTCAAGGGTCTTGCCCTGAACGCCGCCCCGAAACCCTCGTCCAACCCCGACGGCGATGGGCAAGCCTCCGGTGCCGTCGGAAGCGGCGAGGTCAAACAGACAGACACCCTGGAAATCGGGTTGGAATTCCGACTCGACCTCCGCAGCGAAGATTTGGTGACCTTGAAGGAACTGGGCGCAGGAAATGGCGGGACTGTTTCCAAGGTGATGCATGCGTCCACGAAGGTGGTGATGGCCAGGAAGGTATGCGCGCAGTCGATTCGACCTCCCTGTCTTGTCTTTAGTCTGCTCACTCCTCACGAACGCAGATCATTCGAGTCGATGCCAAGGAGAAGGTGCGCAAGCAAATATTGCGGGAGCTGCAAGTCGGACATGACTGTAATTCCCCGAACATCGTCACTTTCTACGGAGCCTTCCAGAACGAAGCCCGAGATATCGTCCTGTGTATGGAATACATGGATTGCGGGTAAGTGGACTCTGGGGTGCTACTCCTATCAGGACTAAGGATTCTAACCTCTTGGAATCTGATTAGTTCGCTCGACGGTATATCCAAGGATTTTGGTCCGGTTCGGGTGGACGTGCTGGGCAAAATCACCGAGTCGATTTTGGCGGGTCTGGTCTATCTGTACGAGGCTCATCGCATCATGCATCGCGATATCAAACCGTCCAACATCCTCGTCAACTCGCGAGGAAACATCAAGCTGTGCGACTTTGGCGTGGCCACCGAGACCGTGAATTCCATCGCCGACACGTTCGTCGGGACCTCCACCTACATGGCGCCCGAGCGGATCCAGGGTGGTGCGTATACGGTGCGGTCGGACGTCTGGAGTGTGGGATTGACAGTGATGGAGTTGGCCGTGGGCCGCTTCCCCTTCGATGCGTCCGACGCGTCTGCCGGAGACCGTGCCAGCGCCGGTCCCATGGGTATCCTAGATCTTCTACAGCAAATCGTGCATGAGCCGGCCCCCAAGCTGCCCAAGAGCGACGCCTTCCCTCCCATCCTGCACGAGTTTGCGGCGAAATGTTTGCTGAAGAAGCCCGAGGAGCGACCGACGCCTCGAGAACTATATGTATGATGCCCCCCCCGAGAGATACAACGTGGGTTTATCCCCTTTTGCTGACGACCGGATTCAGGACAAGGATGCCTTCCTGCAGGCGGCGAAGCGCACGCCCGTCGACCTACAAGAATGGGCTATCAGCATGATGGAGCGACACAACCGCAAATCCTATCTGGCTCCAGCGCCGCCCAAATCGCTCAAGGAGGAGGCCTCGCAGCCCGTCCCCAACCCCAGCCCGGCCGTCGCCAAACCCGTGTCCAGCAAATCCTCCTCGCGCACGCCGCAGTATCCCCCCTCGTCCGGCGATATCCCATTGAACATGCCCGCCGAGGTGTCCTCGTCCCATTCCCGACACTACCAGTATCCTTCGAATCCGTCGCCACGACCCTCCCGATCCACTCGGTCCCCGCCTCTCTCGCTGGAGCACCTGTCCCTGGAAACCAAGGAAGATGAATATCGATCCGGCCGTCGTCCATCGCGGGCACATCTGGTCGATCCCATCTCGGCCGTCGATTCCCCCATGCGACCTTCGATGAGTTCTCGCTCCGCCAGCTCTCACAACACGAAATCGCGCATGCCCTTGCAGTCCTCGACGCACCCCATTCGCGCAGCACCACCTCCCAGCGGTCCTCCCCCGCCAGTCCCAACGTCGGGCGGAGGATCGTGGCAGCGCCAGCCCGGTTCGATGCGCGGGGCTGTATAAACCAGTGGCTCGGCGTCTTACCTTGCCTTGCCTCCATCTATGCAGCATTCGCCATATCTATGTTATCTTTGCCTGTCAATGAACATACCTCATTTCCGTCACCCCTGCAGGACTAGCGATTGATCTTTTTTTGCTTTCGTAATCTTTATCTCCCCCTCCTTATTCCAATGTTCAGATAACGAAATACTCTACCCTGGATTGACCGACTCATCCCCATCTATCTAACTATTCATTTCTGATTATTTCTGCATCGGCAAAGGCGTCTTTTATTCCCTCTTCGTCCTCTTCTTCAATTCTTTCTCATCCTCATCCTCATTCTCCCTGCTTTGCTTGGTTCGTTTCTGTCTTTCAACTTCGAACTACACATCTCGATTGGCTCTCCATTTCATCTTCGGACCTCTCTTCTCTACATTCACGCTACGCTGGTTCATTTGTTGATTTCTTCCTGGTTTATCACGTTGGTTTCCAATTTCCATAACATACTTCCTTCCCTATTTTTGTTTAGTCGATGCAAGTCTTTTTTCTTTTTTCTCTTTTTTTTTCAATGGAAGTTAGATGTCGAGCGAGGCTGGAACTCAAACTCTTGTTGCATCTGATCTGATCTGGTTCTATCTGTCTATTTGGTCTGTCTGTTCGATTACGGATCCCGTTCCTATGGATACAAAGTACAGAATCAGAATATACGAATCTTTTTTCTTTTCTGAAGTTTCATATCATGTAGACGAAATCAGCACCCGCACGAACAAACACTACTAGTAGAGTCATTTCTCGGATAGATTTTTCCGCATGAAAAATAGATAGTAAAATAGGACATGAGCAATAAACACTGAAACAATGCAAAAAAAAAAAAAAAAAACATACACGTTGACACCGCACCGAATCATGCACAGGAAATAGAAACGACACCGGTCCAGGCAAGAGAGAACAGCCAAGTAAGCAAGCAAGCAAAGAAGCGTAGGAAACCCGTGAGGAGAACATCATGTCACAGAACAGAACCAAGTAGGGAGAATCAAATCAGACACCGTATACTGTAGTCACACCCACACAGCAGTTTCAATCAATCGTTCTACAAGAAAGACTTTTTGCGTTGTCTCTCTGCACTCGATCCCAGCGACACCGACAGGAAGATTGAGAGTCAACATAGAATGAAGATAGTAAAAAATGGGCAGGATATAAAGAAACTGTTATAGAAGGGTGTTAATAAGAGGGCGGGAAAAAAGAAAAGAAGAGAGAGAAATTATTTCGTCGCCAATTCGTGCCCAGGTCCGGAAGGGGGAGTCGCAATGTTTGGCCGCGGAGCCAATTCGGCCATCGACGGCGTCTTTCCTCCTCGAGTACTCGTCGAGCCTCCGCGGCCAGCAACTCCTCCGCCTCGACCGTGCGATGTATGTCCATTTCCGTTCGGTTTGTCCTGTTCCGTTTGTTGACGAGCCGCTTTGGCCCGCGGACGGCGCGGATTGCCTCCTCGCGATCCGGGACCGCGCAGAGGAAGACCGGTTTCCTGCGATATGGGGACGGCAGCCGCCAGGGGAACTTGATGCTGGGTGGTTGGCGGGCCTCGTCCGCGACCTCCACGTCCACGGCCGCGACCACGTTTGATTGTGCCGTCGGCGCTGTAAACAAACTCGTTTAGTATTACTCTCCATGTGAGCACGAAGTGCGGCATAGATGAGAATTGCGTACCGTTCAACTTGCACCTTCTCGCCCTCGGGCACCAGAGGTCCACTGTATACAAAGAACCCATCTTTGCTCGCTGCGGCCTGTTCCTGCCAGGCTAACTCGCTATCGTCCACAAACGGATCGTCTCGGTCATATTCCTCCATCTTCTTCCTGCGGCGCTTCTTCTTTCCCTCCGTAGCCTCGGGCCCGTTGGCGCGAGCCACTGACGGGCCAAGCGCGCTTTCCCCTTCCAGATCACTGTCCCGATCCATCTCCAGGCTCAAGTCCTCGTCTGCACTCTCTCCAGCCGAGACTCCGCGACCAATCTTATCGTTCCGTTCCAACGCAGCACCTGCCGCAGCCACACGGGCCAGTCGCTCCTTGTGGGCGGCAAGACGGGGATGCAGCGCTGCAAACCCGTATTGTTCCTCCGCTAAACGGGCGAAATTGACAATCCGATCGCCATTGCCCTGTAGGGGGATATGCAGAATGATACTGGGCGTGCGTTGCGAAGAGGGATCGTCAGTTGATGCGCCGTCGCCCATGCCGAACAGTGCATTGGAGATCAGTCCGGAGCCTTGGGGTAGCGCCGAGGGAGCTTCCTTTGCCCCGCGGGGAGGCTTCGGCGATGTAGGGTCCGATGGTGGTGCCGTGGGAGGTGCCGTGGGAGGTGCTTTGTTTTCCTTCTTGGGGGTTGTAGCCACCGCAGACGGGGGAGAGCGATCTGCATCGACGTCCATGGAGGTTGGCTCGGGCGACGGCGCCCGTTGATTATTTGACGAGGCCGGTTGCGAAGGCTCGGGAATCGCAGGTGGGATCATCGGCGCATGCTGGGCCGGCGGAGACGGATTGGAGGGCGGAGATTGATGGGAGGGCTGCTGCGGTTGCGGTTGCGGCGGGTAGGGCGATCGATGAGCGTAAGGAGAAACTGGTCGGGCTTGAGGGGGGAACAGAGGCGGAGGCGTAGGCGCGATGGCCGGCGTGGCAGCCGGCGAGGGAGAGTAGGCCGAATTGCCACGCCCGGGGGAGACGTAGGACCGGGGAGCATAGAGCGGAGGCGACGAATTTGTAGGGGGATCGATTATGCTGGCGATAGCCGGCGACGCGCTGGCACGGAACGGTGGTCGGGGTGATGGCGGGCGCGCCGACGGACTGAAGGTAGAGCTAGGCCCTGGGGTCGAAACCGGAGCTGGAGCTGGGGTGGCCGTGTCAAAAGCCGATCGAATGGGGTCAAAATTCTGGCCGCTGGTCCTGGTCGGCGGCGGCGGAGGAGGTTGAGATTGAGGGCGCGGGGGCGGCCCTACCGGAGCCATCGTATGACTATGATAGGAAACCGACTGCACCGGGGTGGGGTGAGCTGACGACGGTAGCGAAGCAGACGATTGCAGCGAGGGGCGGGGTCCTTGTTGCAGGTGCGATGGGGGTTGGTGGTGGTGATAATGATGATGATGGTACAGAGAGGCGGCCGGCAGAGGAGCTGGTGGACTGGCCGCGGGAGTAGTAGGAGCTGCCGGAGCTGGAGCTGCCGTGGGAGCTGGAATTGGAGCGGGCGGCGCAGTGGAAACTGGCATGGAAGGCCTCTGCTCCGCAGGCGTCTCCTCCAGCTTGGGTTTCTTGCGAGAATGGGAGGCCGAATTGGTCGAGGAATGAGCGTTTGGCAGAGACACGGATTTATCGCGTTGGCGTCGATTGCCCCGTTTCGACTCCTTCTGCTCTTGCCCGTCTTTATCCTTATCGTTCTCCTTGTTGTTGTCCTTCTCTCTGGATTTCTCCTTGTCCTTTTCCTTCTCTCTGTCCTTGTCCTTATCTTTTTCTTTCTCCTTGGGTTTGGTCAATTTGGTGTCTTTGCGGTCGAGATCGCCTTCGTCGTCCTTCTTGCGACGCGACCGTCGAGGGCGAGCTTCACGAGGAGGTTGGGTGGCGGCGAGGGAACGCGAGTGGTGATCGTCCTGAGCCGGCCAGACGGACGGCTCCGGGGACATGATGGCAAGGGATGATTAGGGTGTAAGCATCGAGATAGAGAAGACTAGAGGGTATGGCAGGCGGCGAGGTGGAAAGCGAGTGGACGACAGGAACGCGATTTTTGATGGATCGATGCGAGGGTTGAATTGTCGGGGGGGGGGAATAAACTCCAACACGGAAAGGTCCGAAGGAAAGAGAGAAAAAAAAAAAGACAAAAACGAAAGAAAGAAGTAGAAATAGGAGCGCAGATGAAAGAAAATGGAATTAAAGCATAGGACGAGATGGGAGGGAAAGGGTGGATGGAAGATGGAGGATGGAAGTCGCGGAGGAAGAGAGAAGAAAACACGAACGGGAAAAGGAGGAGAAAGGGAGGGTTGAAGGAGGGAAGGGAAGAGAGTTCAGACGAGAAGGGAGGAAAGGATGGCAGTTCCGGGTGGAAAGAGAAAGTAAAAGAGAGTAGAGAGACAGAGGGAGGGCGACGGAGAGAGGGGAAGGACGCTGATTGATTGATTGATAGATTAATGGAAAGATAAATTGATTAATTACTCGATCTGCTTGGGAGAGAATGATTATATCCTGTTTCTCTGGTATTTCCGGCTGTTCAGATCATATCAGAGAAGGGAACACCAACTAAACTAACGCCTCCCAGCACTCTCAGGACGAACTACAAGATTAGGGCACGAAACGGATATTCCGCAGTCGGTGTCGATGCTACTCTAGAGAGCTCTGGAGAGGAAATTATTCCTAGTGGTACAGAGAGATTGTGTTACTTCTTTTTGAACAGGATTCCCCTCCTCTGACCGTGCTTTTGTTGCATCGCAAGAGACGATGGTGTAACTTGGAAAGTCTTGATATCAAAAGGCGGAACTCAGATGATCCCGCCTTCCCCAATCCGGCAGAATCATCACCTGATGGCGCTACCCCCGATCGAGACTAGCCGGTCGCCATTTAGGTTTTGAGCCGCACGCTGACTCATCCTGCTGCTCCTGCCGAACCCCGCGCTAGTCCGCCTCGGGATAGCTTCATCTTGGTCCTTTTCGGACATTTTCAACGTCGCATCCTTCCCTACTTCGACTGAAAATGGCGTTCCGCGGCGAGCGATTTGTGCTGGATCTCGACGATGACGAGGATCAGTCCGGCCCCGTCATTGATCCTCAGGATCCCTCTTCCTTCTCCATCCCCGGGATGATCGGCGAGATCCGCGAACGCTCGCCGACCGTTGCCCCCGCGCCTCCAAAGCCTCCCACCTCCGGATTTCCTGCGCATCGTCGTCGCACCAAACCGTCGGCTTTCAAGCAGCGGCGAGAAGCCGCTTCCTCCGCCCCGGAACCGTCTACATCGACCTCCGGTCCCGTTGATGAGAGGACAGAAATCGGACAAGAGAACAGCCGCCACCTGGAAGCCATGTCGGAGGATCAAATCCAAGCCGAGCGGGAGGAACTGATGGAAACGATGGACACCTCCCTATTGGAGAAGTTTCTCCGCAGAGCTCGCATCGACTCCCCGGAAGAACAGCCTTCTGCTCCCCGACCCCGTCCTGCTGCAACATCTCCGCCGCATACGACAAAAGAGGCCACACCCCCTCTACAAGACACTGCCCCCGAGCCCACCTCCAACACCGAGTCGGACTCGCGTGGCCAACAAAACAAACCAACCGCCTCACTAGATGACCGAGGCCCAACGCACATCCCCGAAGACGTGCACCCAGCATCCGAGTTCCCAACCGACGGGGCCGTCCATTTCCCAACTCCGCCAAACCAGTCTTCCAACATGCCCAACCTCGACCCGTCATCCCCCTCCTTCCTCTCCGACCTGCAAACTCACTACTTCCCCAACATCTCACACGACCCGTCCGTTCTCTCCTGGCTCAAGACGCCCTCCGCCGAAGCCGACGCTCCCGACGCCAACTCGGCATACCACCCCGCCAGCGACGCCCAGGCCGTCCACCCCGCAAACTTGCGTTTCTCTCTACGCGGCACTGTCCTTTCCCCTAGCACCTCTCTCGCTCTACCCACTACTCTAGGCCTCCACCACCACGGCAACGACCCCCATGCGGCCGGGTACACGATCCCGGAGCTCGCGATCCTCAGCCGTTCCTCGTTCCCTGCGCAACGATGCATCGCGTGGCAAGTGCTCGGCCGGATCCTGTTCCGTCTCGGAAAAGGCGAGCTTGGCGAACGCGGCAGCACGCTGGTCGAGGGACTATGGGCTGTCATCGAGAAGGAGCGTGTCGTTCCCGGCATGCTAGCCGAGGCGGACGGCGCTTCGTCATCAGCTGGTACGAAACGTGCAAGCAAGGAGCAAAAGCAAGACCAGGGTCCGTCCGGAGTAAATAGCGGTATCGGTCGTCATGCAAGTGCGACTGCCTGGGCCGTTGAGGGAGTCTGGCTCTGGCAGTCTGGGGGTGGTGGGGATCGAGGGATTCTGAAGGAGGGAGAGCTTCGATCGCAGTAGTATCTCACACTTGGATTTGTATTTTTCTTTGCGGCATGTTCTTTTCTTCGATTATCTTAAAATCAGATGTGGATTACTCGGCAGGTCTGGCGACGCACGGCGCATGGGAGGGTCTGTTTGTTTTAGTGCCAAGTTCTACCGTGATGAATGGAAATGATCTATTTTATAAGTATAAGTCTAATCGGTTTCCCAATTGAGCCATCGGGCATTTAACATGTTGCACGCGTTCATTGAGGCATCAATATAATTAATCTACTCATACAAGACACACCATAACCCCTATTCGTAATCATAATTCTCAAGCACAGTGCATGCGCATAGTACAGATTTGCACAACGAACAAAACAAGCAAAGACTAAACATGGTCCCCGACCTGAATCCCCCAGATCTTCCAACGAGTTTCCTCTAAAAAGTCCCGTCTCAGCCACGAGCTATCCGATTGTCTTGACAGTCCCGATCCCGATCCCTCCGTCTCCTCGTCCGTTATACGAGCCCGCTCGTTCGACTCGGTTTCAATCCAGCTGAACAGGAGTCGAAGCTGCCATATGCGATCGCGAACCTCGTCGGGATCCGCGCCGCGGCCTAGCATGGCTTGGATCATGTTCTGTGCGGTACTTTCGATCACGAGTCTGCTATCTACCGCGGATTGGCGCAGCCAGGGCGCATACGACACCGTGCTCTGGTGCGATGGTTGAGCGCGTGCGGGGAACGACGCCGGGAGCACCAAGGCCTTCTCGCGCGCGTCTAGTCCCTGGAGAGACTTCAGGTTGAACACCCATTCCCACATGCTTTGTGCAGGTGATGGAGGCGTGCGACTTACGGCGCCCGACGAGAGTAGTGCGTTCAGGTTCGGCCACGCTGCCGGTGGCAAGCCCTTGCCTTGATTCGATATCGAGGTAGTAGACGGAAGCACATCCTGCGCCTCTCCATGTCCAGCGAGGGTCGAGACGAACACGGATGAACCTGTCGGGTTGTAATTGGTCTTGCGTCGGAGGTAGACGGACTGGTCGCCGAGCCGGAATTTCTCGCGGAGGATGGGATTGCTGGTGAAGTCAAGCATCAGAGGCCAGAAGTCGGCGCTGTTGACCTCCACTTTAGCGATACCTGCCAAGTCAGGCAACAGGCAAGGCGCGGCAAATTTGCGACTGTCACCGTCCAAACCTGTTACTGTGATCGGGATGGAAATAGGACGTCGAGAATCAATGTCGCGGGGCACAAGGCAGCGAGGCTCGGCAGCAAGAACCCACAAGTGGCGGAAGGCCTGGAGGTGGCATTTATTGTCAAGCACTGTAGTTGGGAAAATCGGATATAAGGAGCAGATGAGTGAGGCGATCGCCAGATCGGACGTGCCTAGAGTGTAGCTCCCTCCACCCAAGAACAGTAAGCCGATGGCCATATGCGATGCCATATGACTGCCGTACGGCGTCTCGGTGTCTACACGACCGTGCAGAGAGCGCAGTCGACGAAACATTGCCAAGTCTCCAGTTCCTGCCATCACTGCGGCTGCTGAAAGCGCAACAACGTCCTGACAGTGTCGAACTGAATTCCGCGCGAGCTTGCCATCATAATTTACAACGGGGAGTCTGCAGATGCGGATGAACTGATCTAGATAGGACAGAAGGAGATCTCGCACCGTAGTCTGCGCGGAACCAGCGTAGCGGAGACCCAGGGTGAAACAAAGACCAGCGATGATGTTGAAGAAGGGCATGTCATCGCTCTTCAGGCGGCGGACACCGGTCAGGCGATAACGTCGCCGGTAAACCTTTGGCAGGCTCTCGATAAACCATTCGTCGCTGGCTTGGATTTTATCCCACATAATGACGTGCCGGGCAAGGGTGCGAAGCAGGAACAAGTCAGGCCGGACATAGTCAAAGCGAATGGTTGTGTCTGGGATGTCGATCTTCTGAGCCAAAATCTCATCATTGGTCTTCATGAAGATGATAGCCAAGGCGATCGTCGCGCCCGCAGTAGCCCGGTCGAGTATATGGGCCAGATCGACGTTTTTAGTCCCTACCGCGACAGCCAGTAGTCTCTCCACGATGTGCATGTCTCGCATACCTCTGAGGTCTTTGCCCTTAGCCAAGTTGATGAACCCAAGCGCAAAACCAGCAGCCAAGCGGTACCCTTCGTCACGCAGGTCTCCGTATGATGATGGAGACCCGTCCTCTTGCTCCACGTTTTCGATCTCCGACAACATGACTTCACTCATTCGGCGATGTTGAGAATTGCAATAGAGCAGCCCAATACCCATGATTCCCGCAGTTTGCGTCAGCGGGGACAGGTTGAGTTCGGCCGCACCGAGAGGCAGCATCCTTGTAACGTGCACCGACAACAGACGAGTGATCAGGGTGTCCATTGTACCAAGATAGGATGCCGACAGTCCAAGCAACAGCCCGATGGAAGTCATCGTGTGTTTTGGTGTCAAATACTTGAAAGCAACCCACTTGGCCAATGATTTGAGGTGTCCGTTGAGACCGAGTGCTAGCAAGAAACCGGCGTGCCGGTTCGTTAGATCCTGGGGCTTATTGAAGAGAATCCACGATGTATCTATTCCCTTGGAGTTCCGCGATATGGCAAGTCCGGTTGAGACGCCATTATGAAAAAACGCCCAACATACTTTCTCCTCGCTGAACGCAGCCCGGTCGGCGCTGACAGTTACATTGGACGGCTTCATGACACACTGTAGGGAGAAGGATGGAATTGGTAGCTTCTCGGTCAGGAGAGGGAGACGTCCGCTGAAAGCGAGCATAGCCCGGCCAGTGGGGATTGACAAGGTCCTTAACGTCACAAGCTGCACCACTTCTTTCTGTGCTTCAAGGAGGTCCGAGTCGGTCCATTCAGGCTCGGGGGCACATTCTGCTATGGGAGCCTTTGATTGGTTTAGCAACCTAGCAGCCTCAATGAAACGCTTGTCTTCACGGAAGATCAACCTCGTCACGGAGAACCTATCCGCTTCGGCTGAAGCCTCAAACGAGTTGATCGCGTCGATATCCAACGCCGAACTTCCGATATGATGGAAGTCGCGCATGGCCTCGTGGGTCAAAACAGGCTGCAGTGGCGACGACGGGGGGCAGTGATTGTGGGTATGCATCGAAATGCTCAGATCTTCTCGATCGATAAGCTCTAATAGGGTCGAGCTCCACGTCGTTGAAGCATGCATTTGTGACTTCATGATAATCTCGTACAATGGAGTGCTGACCCCTTCGGGTAACGTCTCAATGATGCTTCGGGTAAACCCCCAGCGATAGAGAAGCTTTATGCGCTCGAATGATGTCGACAGGTTTTGCACCTCCGAGAGAAAGCCATCCAATGCCAGAGTCCTTGGGGTTAGAGAAAAGCATTCTTGCCAGAGGCGTCCCTTCCGGGACGTCCGCTCAGATGCAGTCACCAAGCTGAGAAGTGTGAGGAACCGTGATGAATGTTGTCGCCATGCACTCTCCACGTGAGAGAAGATCGAAGGGGGCTGGAACGGCTCCGGGGGTACGTCCAGTGTGGAGATTTGGGTCTTCTCAAACTCCCAGCGGTCGATGCTGGACACCTCCATGCCATAATAGGAGTCCTCGGCCCAAGTCCATGATTTCCACCCCAGCCACCCGCCGATCTGAGCCAAAACAGGGGCGAGGAGTCCTAAAGATTTGCGCGACTGCTCGCTTTCGCAGATCGAAAGCTTCTGCTCTTCTCGAAGAAGATGCAATCCTACAAGTATCGTACACAGAGCAGCGCGACGTGAGCTTTGGCTATAAGAACGTGCTGTTGGCAGATGGCCATCGTTCCCCACAATCGCCGCGCCCTCGGGCGTCTGTAGGAATTGACGAGTCAAGGCTGAACAGCGAAGTAAATAGGTGTTCTTTCGATTGGTAGATCGGCTTGTGCCCTGCTGTTCGGATTTCGAGGTCTTTTTGCCAGAGTTCGCACTCTGATCTTCTTCGGCATCTTGCTCGACAATCCATCCCCAAGAGCTGTTGGTCATCCAAGGGGCGACGACTCCGGCATAACCTGACTCCTGATCCAACATCGACTCCCAGCTCTCCAGGTCGACATAGCTTCCGCTACTTGACCGCAACAATCCTTTCTTCCTTCGAACGGGCTTTGCAGGCATCTGTGCAGGATCGTTCTCAATGAACGGCACTGCCATTGAAAATAAGACAATGACCAAGCCAGTCCATTCTATATCCGACTCGGTTATCTCCCTTCCGCGAAGCCATTTCACGGTTTCCCACCAGGCGGTCAATATTCCTTCCCCGGCCTTTTCGGAATCGGGCAAGATGAACCGGAAGACTTTGAAGATGGCCTTCACAAGCTCGTTATGAGGCTCCATCTTAATCTGGAGTTTGTGTCTTCTTCCCAGTGAGTCGATTAGATCGACCTTCCCTTGGGTGGAAGGGTGGTCGATTCTGGATATTGCGATAGACGAGTCCGTCATGATCCGATTCATGCCACTTTCTCTCGGGCGGCTCAACGCGTTAGAAGATATACCGTAAGTATCGTATAACATGAGATTCTTAGGAATCTCAATTGGAACAGGGCTTGTCCATGGAGTCTGTAAGCACAGCTCGGACTTCCCTTTATCTCCCGTGCTCAAGGTTAAGATTCGTAAAACCTCTCCATCCACGATCTTGCAGGCATCGTGTACACCGGGAAAATGCTGGATACCAGTTGCCTGTACCACGAGAGAGCGTGCCTCGGAGCTCGATTTCTTTTTTGTCTTCTTAAAGAGAGTGTCTTTTTTGGGATGCGTAACCTTGTCCGCCCTCAAATTAATAGTGGACATGGATTTTGCTGCTTGATCCACGACGCAAATGGCCAAAGTAGCTGAATTTCCATTGGGCTCATTCCCGGTTTCAGAGGGACACAGGGTAATGATCTTCAGGCGTCGGGACCACTTTGTCTGATTCGTCTGAAAGGTACCAGAGAATCGAGACGAAAAACTCTCGACCTTGGACAGGAAAACCTCTTCGGGAAGGCCTGACGCAGACTCCTTCAGGTCCATGTTCTCGAAACCTTCAAACAAGGTATCATCGTTCAACTCCTGTAGAAGTTTATCAACAGGGGCATCAACAAAGCTGCTTGTGGCGCTATAGACGGAACCATTCCCCGTCGGCAGAGAGCCTCGCGGGTTGAAGCCAAAGCTGCCACGCGTGCTACCAGCGCCGATCGACTGCCGCAGACCTCCATGAGGAACAGAGCTCGATTGACTTCCCGTTGCAAGATCGGAAAACGTAAGCCTATCCGGACCGGCCGCAAGATCGGCTCTGGCAAGCAAAGAGCTCACTCTTCGCGAAGTTTTCAACGGCACCCCGATATCGCCAAAATCCTGTCCCAGTTTCGAGGCCAGATCATCTTCGTCTGGTTTGCCCTCGACCGAGTATTGAGACTGCGACAGTCCTGGTGTGCTCCAATCATCGCCCCTGGCTCCCAGGCTCTCCCGAGTGGCAGATGGACGGGCTCCGGGAGTCGTTGTTCCGGTTGTCATCCCAAAGTGAGAGCTCCGTCTTTTTGACCGAGTGCCACCGGTTTCTCGTCTTTTCTTCTTTTGGGAGGGCTGAGCAGTTTCATCCTCCCTGTATCGTGCAGTCCAGATGGTATACAGCCCTGTGTTAACATTGACAGTTATCACAATAATCAAAGGGCCAGTGGCTAAACTTCGGCTCGAGTGAGAAAGCTCATCCTTCGGAGAAACATATACTATCTCATCTGCAGGATCCAGGGTATCAAACCCAGAAGGCCTACTGTTCAAGCTACTAGCCTGGAGCCAGCGCGACGTCTGGTTGGTTACCACGAGTCCCATTTCAGAATGGGGATCCATGAGCGAGAACACCCTGGGAAGATTCGCATGTTTAGGGGAGCGCGGCTTCAAGCCAGTGTTTTGAACAGGGGATATCGTCAACGAAGGGCGCTTGGCTTTACCCGAAGGTACTTCGAGAGTCTGGGAGGTGCGAAAGTCCGTACTTGTAGGTTGAGACGACATGAACGAATTGGGTGGAGCCATTGGATAGAAACTGGGTTCCTTGCTATTTTTATCCTCTTCCTGCACTTTTCTTTGGAACAACAAGCCTCTGGGTGTTGCGAAAACCGACTCAACCTCAAAGGGTAGAGGAACAACATGGCTAGTGCCCGCTAGGAAGAGTATGTGCGCCTGCGACTTGAGCACAACCACCAACGCTCGAGACAGCGTGCTGGTATTTTCACCGGAGTTGCCATCTTGGGTTCCTCTTCCACGGACGCTCAAGGTCACCCCTGAGGCTGCAACCTTCGACTCGCCGGGTGAAGAAAGTGGGCTATGCGAACCGCGACTGCGGCCAGGGTCGTTGTTTGCTCGGTGTTTTCCTCTTCCTCCTCCCACATATTGTTGAGCTTTTTCGTCAGATCTCTTTATTTTCCCAACAGAAAAATAGGTCAACAGGGCGTGTCTGATCTCCTCTTTCTCAAGATCCAGCCGAAAGACCCTCTTTACCACCCCCGCACGAGACCAGACCACGCAGCTCTTTGTCCAAGCAAGTTCGTCCTCCACTAGGCCATCCGGGCCCTCTTCAACACTCGTTGTCCATTGGTAAAGGTCCTCTGATGGATCCGTAGGTAGGAGCCCTTCCGCGACGAGGAACGGTGCGGCCGAGGGTTCGTGGAGGCCAAGGGAACGAACTGTAGCCATTGTCGGCGCGAATGTTTAAATGTAGTTGTAGGATCTCTGGCACTGGAAGCCAGGATATGCACCCATGACCATTGTCAATTCATGCGGCCAAATCAAACCGAGTTGGGGGGTGACGGTGCGGCGTAGTTTTGGGGAGGTGGAAGGGGAATACTCGGTGGTGGGTGGACGCGCGAAACGCGGCGACGGAAGCTTGGGATCAGCTGCTTTTTCTTTCCTCCGCAACTCAGACGGTTTTCCCTCCCAAAACAACATCTCACTTTCTCCCACCTCACTGTTTATCGGCGTTATCCATCGACCGGACCACGGAAAATCTCTTCTGGCACGAATCGGCAACAATCCCTCACTTAATTGATATTTCCCATATTTCCTGGGGCTTAACACCTTGGGTGAACTGTGGTTCGCCCTTTCCCTTCCCTTTTTCCCCGGTGCTCAGCAAAGATCGATCAAGCGCCATCATCCCTTTCAAATGCCTTCCTTTCCATCTAGACCTTTGGTCCGTCCCAGGGACAATGGTCTCCAGCTAAGGTATGGATCTTAGCATAAGTTCGAGAGTTTTGCAGCACTAATAGGGAGTTCTTTCGATCAGCTATCAGCTTCCTCACCGTGTTTACGCAGCCAAAGGCTACCCAGTCCTCGCCCCTAATGGGTCATCAGTCATAGTATATGGCTACGAGAATGGATTGAAAGTTGTTTGGAGAGGGGGAAAAGCATTCGGCGCGCTGAAGCAACCGGCCGACAACCACAAGCCGCAAGTTAACGGTAGCGCGGACGATTCGATCATGATTATTGATTCCGATGAGGAAGATGTTGCCGAACCTCCCAAAAATGAAGCTCTAACCTTTGAATTCGAGGACGAAGAACCGGAGGTTGATCCTGCCCACCCGTATGAGGGGCTCCTGCGTGAAATCGACATTCCCCTTGCAAGCAGAGTTCTCGAGTTGGCCGTGCCTCACATTGCCCCCGAGACCGCACGCTCGTCACTTGATCCTTTCCCCCCAGTCCTGAAGGATACGATTGTCATCGCGGCCGTTTGCGCAGACTACTCGACTCGGATTGTCGCTCTGCCTTTGACGCCTCCCCATCCCTCCGAAACCGATGTCGCCTCGTGGGTTCAAACGCTCTCGATCAGTGGAGGTGTATCACATCAAGAGATCCCTCGAGGGGTGAGCATCACATTCACCTATCAGGAAAATGAACAGAAGGAGGATCAGCCCAGGACGCGAAGCCGAACTGCATCTCGACCCAAGGAGACGGGCAGATGGGATCTTCTTGTAGCGACCCATTCCGCGGAATCGTCTGGTCTGCTTATATTACATCGCATCCACATCGCGGAAGAATCTGGAGCCTACCGGTTCCGTGATGACGAAATCGAGACCAGGCGTCGCTACCTCCCAACCCCGGCCAAGAGCATCTCGTTCAACCCATCCTCCTATCCATCCCCTCGACACTCGACACTGCTCGTTGCGTTCTATACCGGGTGTGTCAAGGTCTATTCCTGCTTTTCCACAAAGCCATCCAAGGCCTCGCGACGGTCGTCCGGTCCTCAGAGCGACTTTGAAACGTCCGATACGCAAGGCAAGTGGCTGATCACTCTATACCCTGGATTCGAGCAATTCTCTGCGCAGCGCAAAACAATCATTCACGCGGAATGGGTTCTCGGAGGGCGTGCTGTCATGGTCCTTATGGCTGATGGCGATTGGGGAGTGTGGGACATCGAAGGAGCCGGACCAGGAACCGCCAAGGGGCCTCTTCAGCGTCAGTCCAGCGTTCAAGGTGTATCAGGCGGCTCGCTGACTGCCTTTTCGGTCAGCGGTCGTATTCTGAGTCCGCTATCTGGAGGAAGTCGGGCTGAGACCAACGGTTCTTTTGTTGAACAGAGGCCAAAGTTTGCGCCGTTGACACCGTCCACTAAGCGTGTGCGGGAAGATACGCTACTAAAGGGCGCCGCAGTTGGCTCGACCAGCCCATCGTTATGCGGCGAGATCTCAGTTTATCAGACCAATTCTTATCGGGATTCTCTGCCTGACGAATCAATTTTGCTGCGTCACGGCAACCAGGCTGCGGCAATACCGAGTCTCCTGTCGCTATGGCGGAACGCTGTGAATGCTACCGGAACTTTTGATGCGTCCAACCGCTGCCGAGTCTCTGCCATTCAAGATATCTCCTTGATGGGTGAACGCCTGAAGGGAATTGGACATATTCCCGCTGCCTCCCGCCATAACCGCGAGTCTGAGGGCGACAGCTTCGACATACTCATTACCGCCGAACATCGAATCATGATCCTCGCTCCCAGATTGAAAGAACCTGAGCCGGCCCCTATTTCACGGCTGTCCACGAGTCGCACGCCAACCGTCGAAACCGACCAAGTGATGCTTCGCCGCGGCGAACTTGACGTGGAAGGTATGGACCGACTTCTAAGCGGCATGGCAGGTGGCAATCGGTCTTTGCGCATAGGAAGTCCTACCAAGCGGCCACGGATCTTTTCATAGAATCTCGGTCGATAAGTCAAGACCAGCACTATCTGCCAGCCTAATTCCGAATTCCGGGGCGCGTCATGAGATACGGTCGTTACTTTGAATTCGACAACAGTATATGGTCCATTTCTTTGCGCGTGATATGCGTTACGGATAATTCGACCGAGAAATGCCGATCAAAGGTATTCCTCGACGATACTTAGGGTCTATGACATATTGCATTTAGAGATGGTTGTGAATGTAAGATGAAACATGGAAACGTGACCGATCCAAAGATACCCAAATTTGAAAATCTTCCAGGCCTTTTGCCGCTCTTTTTTATCCCCTTTCCTTTCTCATGCTTTCACATTCGCGCTGCAAGGTGGAGCGCAAGGCGAGGACCATGCCTTGAAATCCTTTTCTCGGAAGGGATAAGCTCTGTATCGGATGCGATATATCAATGGGTCTTGAGCCTTTCCCGCCAAATCCAGTTCGCTGGACTCTGTTGAGCCACATGGCGGTTTATACCGTCAAACTCTTTTAGCACGTTGTTGGATCACCTGTCTGTCTTTGCCCTTTGTGCTGTCATTGATCAGTCCTGCCTCGGCGGGATAGACCCTGTTAACCCTGTTTTTCAACTGCAGGGGGCTCACGCTCTGTCCTGGACAAGTCTACATCAGTGGCAGTATCAAGGGGACGGACAACAGCCAATTCGGAGCTAAAGGGGGTATGGACAACAGGAGTGAATGGGAACATACTGTAGAGACTTTAAGGAGATGAGTAGATGAATAGACGCCTAGGCTGCATAGACTAGTATACAGACAGACCAGATGAGTTTCGAATCTATACAATGCAACCTCCTTCCCACGTGATCCTGAATGCGGAGAGATTAGATCTCATTACATAATCTCTCCGATAAGATCGGAAAAAGAATCGCGATCGGAGGTCCCCCGCCTCCGTTATTTATTAATCCTCCTGAAGCTGACGATGAGGTGATAAAGCAAGCAACTTTCCAATTGATCTTCCTCTCATTGATCAGCATTCAGAATGAATCAATCCAACACCCCGAAGCGCAGTATGTCATCTCATTCCATCCATCCCCATCCGCCGCACAATATACAATCCCTCCCTCCCCCACCTCTCAATCTAGACCCAACCCAACAACAGCGGCATAGAAAGAAGCAACACTAAAGAATGAATCCCATCTAGTCTGGGCCTCCCTAATAACCAACCTCGACTACCTCCCCGGCCTCTTAACGCTCTCCCACTCCCTCCGCACCAGCAACACCGCGTACCCATTCGTCGCATTCTACACCTCCTCCTTCCCCACCGAAGGCCTAGCGGCCCTACACGCGCGCGGCATCGAGACACAACACGTCCCGAACCTGCAACCGGGAAACAGTAGCAGGGTGTATTCGCATGATCCGCGGTTCGCGGAGACGTGGACGAAGCTGGTTGTGTTTTCGTTGACGCAGTATGAGCGGGTCGTTCTGCTCGATGGGGATATGTTGGTGAGGAGGAATATGGATGAGTTGATGGATTTGGAGTTAGATGAGGGGGAAGGTGAGGGGACGAGGGTCTTTGCGGCTAGTCATGCTTGCGCGTGTAATCCGTTGAAGAAGGAGCATTATCCGGAGTCTTGGTATGCATTCTTCTTCCCCCTGGACCCTGTCGATATGAGATCCTATACGGACTCTACTTTCCCAACGTCTGGTTATCTGTCCCAGATACCACACCACACCACACCATACATTCCGCTAACAGAGAAGAAAAACAGGATCCCCACCAACTGCGCCTTCACAACGCAACACACCAACCCGACACACGCCCAAACCCACGGCGCACCCTCCTCGACCGGCGTGGGGATGCTAAACAGCGGCCTCCTAGTCGTCTTACCCTCGACACACACCTTCTCCCTAATCACCGAAACGATGAACACGCCCTCGCGGACCGACCACTACGACTTCCCAGACCAGGAGCTCCTATCGGACGTATTCCGGGGCCAATGGGTGGCGCTGCCGTACGTGTATAACGCGCTAAAGACGCTGCGGTGGGAAGGCGTGCATGATGCGATTTGGCGGGACGAGAGCGTTAAGAACGTGCATTACATTTTTGCGAAGAAGCCGTGGCATGAGGATCCTGGCGAGGAGATGGATGAGACGCATCGGTGGTGGTGGAGGGCGAATTTGGAGAGGCAGGAGAGGGAGAGGGAAAGGGGGGTTATGGATGGTTTTTAGTTATTTGAATTTCTATCATATATATATTGGGCTTGTTTGTTTATTTATCCATGTATATACAGTACACATATACCCCAACTCTGTCGCCGGAGATGGTTTGGTTTCTAGATGATGAGTTGACAAAAGAACCAAAAAGGTAGCAACAGAATTGGCAGACTATATGTACAGCCTAGATAGAGAAACGACAGACAAAATGAACATACAAACAAGATCCAGACAAGAAATTCTAATGCAGCATGAGACCGGCCTGAGATATAACCTAAAAAGCAAACCAGGCCTTTCCCCCAATTTCCCACCTTGTCTATCCAGTATATCCGAGGGAATTCAATTCCTTGCGCACCGAATCTTCGGTTTGGATCTTCTTCATCTGCGTGTCTTCCAGTTTCTCCCCGCCTGCAAGGCGCATTTTCAGCTCGTCGATCGCCCGGATTTTCTTTAGAAGTCCACGGATCTTCTTTTCCTGCGCGGTGGGAGCACCTGCGGCGTCCTCGATGGCGGCGGCAGCAGCAGCAGCAGCAGTAGCGGCGGCGGCAGCGGCATTGGCATTTGCCTTGGCCGGAGGCGCAGCGCCGTTGGCTTGGTTATTGCCGTTCTTGGCCTTGGAGCGGCTGCGCTCGTGGCCCTTGTCGCCGCGGCGGTCCGGGCTGCGTGCCGGCGGTGCCGCGTCTCCGTCCTCTCCGTTAGGGTTGCCCTTCTTCGCCTCCCGCTTCTTCTTGTTTCTGGCGGCCGACTTGGAGAGCTTCTCGGGCTGGTCGGCACCAGGGGGGAGAGCAACGCCTCCACCAGGAGCGGCTCCCGGAGGAAGGAATTCCTCGGCACCCGGCACCTCGCGTCTCCGGGGTTTTCCGAATCCGTTCAAAGAAGCAAGGCCGTTGGCGCCATCCCGAACATAGGCGGCACCGCCCTGGTCCTCTCGCTTGAAGGCCAGGGGAGTCAGTTGACCGCGAGCGCCGGGGGGGCGGTACGCACCAGCCGGCTTGACGGGTGCCTTCCGGGTGCTGAGATACGCGGCAGCCGAGGGGTGGGGCGCAGGGAGAGGATTGAACGGATCGGTCAGAGGGTGCTGGATGGTCGACTGCGGTCTCCAGCACACATCGTAAAGCTCGTTCATTTCCTCGTTGTACATCAAAGCCCCGCTGACATGCCAGAGACGAATGCCATTGTCCACTCGCAGCCGAGGGCTGGTGGTGGCAGTCAAAATGAACTGGCCGTCAGGGGACCATTCGCAAACACTCGCGTTCGACGCTTCCACGGTAGCGATCTTGTGGTAGTTTTTGTCGAGGTCGTACAGATCCATCTGACCTGCCAAGTTTCCGAAGCCAGCCACGAGAACGAACCGACCGTGGGGGGAGAACTGAATGGTGTTTCGAGGGGCCAGAGGGAAGCTGTGCTGGGGAACACCACGGAAGTTGAAAATGGTGGTCTTGGCCGGCATGTATCCGTACACAACGCCAAATTCTTTCGAGTTGGGATTCCAGGTCACGTCATGGATGGGGCCCTCCTTGTCTATTATAAGTTAGTACCTCGAGCAGGGATACCGTTAGGGTTCAAAAGGCTACATACCCAAGTCCACGCGAGAATCAAATCCTCCGCTGGCACCCAGAAGGTAAAGCGTGGTCTCTCCGTAGTAACTCTTGCCAGACTTGTCGACATCAGTCTGCGCAAGCACAATCAAGGTGTTACCGGAGGCATTCCACTTCAGCTGAACCTTGTCGCCCTTGAAAAAGGTCTTCTGCGAAACGGGCGCTCCGAATTGCGGCACCATAAACACTTTGACGGCGGCCGGTTGTCCCTAAGAGCAAAACGAGATAAGTCAGTCACATGTTGGCACGAGCCATCGTAACATGATTCACCACTAACCTTGCGTTCGGGGATGAAAACGGCAACGGCTTGGTTCTTTCCGGGCGAGAGGGCAAAGTCGGACACTCCCTCCACGCGCAGCTTGTTCCAAACCTTATACAGGTTGTCACTTTCGTAGAATTGGACCTCGTTGGTGACCACACGAGCGCAGAAACGCTCATCAGACGTGTACTGAAGGTTCCAGCCTGTCTGCGACTTCTGAACGTAGCTGCCGACGATCGTGTGCTCGTCTCCATTGCTGTCGGCAGGCGTCTCCACCACCTTCCAAACCTTCAGGTTCTTGACGGCATCACCATTGGCATCCTTGGTGGGGCGCTGCCAGGTAATCAGGTAGGTTCCGAGCGGCGAGAACCCCAATTCAAAGACGTTGTCGGCAGGGATGTTCGTGATGATATGACCGACGGAAGGATCAACGATGGTGACCCTATTAAGAGCTGGTCAGTCACAGGGTCTTCGCATAAGAGGTCCGCTCGTATACGTACTTGTCTTGAGACGCCCACGCAAAATACCGACCGCATGGCGAGTAGGCACTGCAACGGAGGTTGCCCTCAGGTCTGGGTACAGTCAGATCAGTTCATTATCCATGTACGAGATCAATTGGAACAAACGGGGCCGCGCGTACTTCTCGAACCCCGACAAAGGCGCATAAACGGGAGCTGCATCAAAGATGCCAATGCCCTTAACACTTCGGTCTGCGAAAATTCAAGGTAGATTAGCGATTCGTCCTCGACCAAATCCGGTGCCTAAGCACAAATGACTCGAAATCATCTCGAATCCTGCTCGGATAGAGGAAAGGGAGGAAGCGCGAGGAAGAGGCAAAACATACAAGCAAGCTGTGTAGGAGCGGCCATATTGACTCTATTTAGCCTTCTGTTTTGTGGAAAATCTAATGTCGAAAAAAGTCACGGTCGAAGTGGGACGTGCGCGTGCAGATGCAATGTACCAGGACTTCAGCGAATCCGGTCTCTTGAAAGGTACTGAGTAGGATGCAACCCGGCGGCGGTAGATGGCAAAACCGGTGGGGATGGCGCGAGAAACTCAGGTGGATTTTGTAGAGATGACGTCTGGACGAACGTGTGCCAAACGGCTGAGACTGGACGAGCGAGAATAATAACAACCGACCGAATTGGTAGCGTTCTGAAGCTGCGGGCGATGCGTGGCGAGATGTTGTTTGTCTGACGCAGCAAAGACCGGCGCCCACACAAAGAAACCGACGGAGTTGAGGGACAACGAAGACAAATTGGAGAAGCAGTCGGGTCTCCCAGAGAATCCTCGATGCTTGACAAGTCAATGCCAGCAAAAAGTGAGACAAGGAAGACTGAAGGCGGAGGAGGATTGCGAGTGGGGGAGGTGCAGAAAGGTGGTGGAGGAGAGCGTTGGAAGAGAAAAGAGAGCAAAGAATCGAAGGTCAAGGTTTATTATCAACTCGGAATTGCCGTTCGTTTCTGCCCCGCTGACTGGTTGTATGGCTCTCACCGCCCTCGGGTATTCTTGGCTCTATTTCTGCCTTGCCTGTCCGCCTTTGGTCGCGGGCCGCGTCGATCCTACGAGGAGCTACGAGTCTATCATATTCGTCCCGCGTCATGGTTTCAGTGCCAGGCCGCGCCGGGTGTTGCTGTTCATTTCCCAGCAAATCGGACACGACACATGCGCGCAAGTTATTCCGACCCTGGGACCCCTTTAAGTCAGCTGCCAATATTAGTTAGTTAACTAACTAACTTACCAGGTTCCTGTTTCCTCTTATAATACCCCTAATTTCACAATCGTTTCCCCACGCACTCAGAAAGCAGAGATGCCGAAAACCCTTCAACTCCTACAACAGGAGATTACATACTCCGCGGCCAAAAAGGATCAGAGTAATATCCTTCGCAAGTTGAGTTTTGGGCCTCAGAGGAACGACTTTCTTAACCATATCCATCAACACCGCCTCCTGGATTGAGAGTATTGTATCTCATCATCTAAACCTTCGTCCAGGGGACACCTGTTAAGTTTCCCAGCCTGAGGAATGGCTGCATGGAAGTTTCAACCTCTGTATTCCTGTGCAGATAGAAAAACCTGGACGAGTTAGTAAGAAAAAGGTACTGATCAGATTTCCGCTACCTTATCGAGTTGGTGAAGCTTTCCTACCTGGCAATGCAGATGAGAAGCTTCGCTGCGAGCCTGGGACATACGCATGGCTGCAACAGATGACGCCCTCCATCCCTGTACCACGCCTATATGGGTTTGGGCTATCAACAGGTCAATGTGTAAGTAAGGACAGATGAATAAAATATTGCAGATTTACTAGCTACGGCCAGTTCACAGCTATTGAGAACATGCCTTTTTTTACCCGATGTCTTCATTACGTCCGCTGCCGATTATTAGCATTCTTTGGGTACCAGATCCCAACGCGATATGTCCCGCACTCCACCCATATCCCTCGTGATCCAGGGACAGGCTATCTCTTGATAGACTTCATCGACAATTCCCAGATGCTTTCAAACACGTGGAACGAACGTCACGGCGACGAAAGATTGCGAAAGAATCTGTTTCGAGATCTAAGCAAGATCCTTCTAGCCCTGGGTCGAGTTCCCCTGCCGAGGATTGAGTCTCTTGTTATTGATGCAAACGGTTACCTAAGTTTAACAAATCGGCCTCTATCTTCCGAGATCCATGAACTTGAAAATGAGCATATCGCAGTTGATATGCCTCGAAACTTCACGTATGCAACGGTTGACTCCTACGTTGTCGATCTTCTTTCCTGCCTCCATCCAAGTAATATTTTTGTTGACGACGACTGGAATGTCAGATGCGTGATTGACCTAGAATGGGCGTGCTCGCGTCCAATTGAAATGCTACATCCTCCGATTTGGCTGACAAATCAGTCTGCGGACATAATAGACCTCGAAATATACAAGGTCCGTGAAGAATTTATGGACATCTTTCAAGATCAAGAGAAACTATCTCATGGTAAGGCCGGTCATACAACATCACTGTCATCAGTCATGGAAAAGGGGTGGAGGAAAAGAACCTTCTGGTACAGTCTCTACCTGCGGAGCCCTTTCGGCATCTACTAGTTATTCTACGACCGGATTCAGACAAGGTTTGCAGAGGGACATATCGACGACGGCGACTTCTTCCGAATCACTATGAACTATTGGAGGGAAGGAGCGATTCCCTTCTTGCATGCCAAGGTTATAGACAAGGAACAATATGATTTGCAACTTCAGGAAGTATTCGAGGTCGAGGACTGAAGATTGTGGGCACCTATGCTACCGACCACAAAGACTGCGAACCAGTGATAAATGGACTATTTTGGCTAGGTTCTCGATTCAGGATAAGTGGCCAATAATTGCTTTGTTTGGTTCTCATGGAACGTCATGACAAAGATTATCAAACTTCAACTTTCCATCTCTATTCTTCGTTGTTCTATTATGAAGGTTGAACTCCAAGATAAGTGAGCGTGGCCTATGTATCCCTTCTATTCTGGAACAGGTTCTATCTACCCCTCTCGGTGGTAAGCAAGGCTGAGAGCACTGAACCCCAACAGATCGTACTAAATCAAGTAATTGCTATGGTACACAGGCAATTCCAATCACCTTCCTCCGCGAGCGGTGCTGCATGCATTGTCGGACTTGCTGCCTACAGAGAAAGAGGCAGAGTCAATGACTCGCAAAGGGCGGTGACTGGTTGCTGCACTCCTTAAATCCCCTCCGCGGGGTTGACTATGTGAGTTAAGCGATGTGGTCATAAATCCAGTGGCCTTACAGACACCGCAACACAAATACCGTGAGCGGTGCTGGTGGTTTTACATACTGGGCTATCCAGCTTCAGTAGCAATGTGACCCCACATCTAGGTCGAACTGTATGCGCCTTTTATCAACATCCCTAGAATGGGAGGAGGGTCTGATCTATCCCAATACAGGCAAGTGGAAATTTCAGCAGGCCACTGTTTATCAGATAGGCGCGTCGGAAATCGTTTTCTCTGGACCAGAGCGTATGGATGCAGCCTAACATTATCGAGGAAAGAAATGAATCGGTATCGGTCGATTGTCTACCCAGAGGCGTGGTTGGGCCCAGTTAATTACCATTACATTGAGAAAAGCGCCGTAGATGAGAGGACTTTGCTGAATGATAATGGTGTTGGATGACATGTGCCCCAATCAACACTACCACTCGCTCATCTTTCTGGTGATAAACTGCGATTTCATCATGAAGGCGACTCTATCCAAACCAAGTCGACTGTCTACAATCCATTTTGAAAGTAGCACGTTGTGTCATCCTCACGGATATAATGTTGCTCTTGGGGATGAGCCCCTCCAAGCCATCCTATGTGAACGAAACCAGGCATTCTTGAACATCCCGGACCTTCCGTCCGTTCCTTAAACCTCACAAGGGTTCCTCAATCCGAGAATGGTTTTCGCCAAAGCATCTGGGTGCACGCGCAGATCCGGTGCTGAAGGGTTTCTTCAGAATCAGAGATTATATCTGAACTGTTTCTTCCAAAAGAATATCGCCCGTATTTAAAAGAACCAGGTCGAATCAACGCCGAGCAATTTGTCTATTCACTCAATGCAGTCAGACTGCTAGATAGTAGAAGGTGAGGAAGGGCCGCGAATTGCGCGGTATCATCTGTAGGTAGTTGGTCTTTTTTTTCTTATCGGCTCATCCATTAAGCACCTTCTTCCGAGCTCAGCAGCAATGGATCGCAGGGTCCTCCGCCTCGAACCTTCTTGAGACTATTAGTGTCTATTGTTTTGGTCGAATGGGATACGCCATTAAAAAGAGGCCACTTCCCTCTACCCACCCTTTGCTTCAGTCAGATAGTCCACTACCCTATCCTGTGTCATAGCATCCGCCGTCACGGGACCCTGAAACTTGTTAGAGAAACTAGATCCAAAAACAGCAGTCTAGGAGTAGAAAGAAAGCAATATTCACCTAAGACTTCGATGTACTCAACCTAATGATTCGAACCACCATCCAAGCCCTTGTCAACACCCATAGAAACAGTCCAGCAGACGGAGGGAGTGCTTGGATCGAGACGACGGCGGTTGTAGGATGTCTTTAGTATTCGTTGGGGAGATAGGAATCTAGATTTCTTGCTAGATCCAGAGATTCGACCTGTTTGGATTGAAGGACACGGTGAATGAGAGCGTTCTTGGTTGTTGAGTGAATTTGGAAGTGATTGGCATTTGTATAGGAAAGTATGCCGATGTCAGTGGGCTGTCATCTCTTCTTGCTGTATAATTTTCAATGGTAATAAAGAGGGAAGACACATGAAATGAAGCAGAAGCAGAAGGAGAAGGATGGTAGTGGAGGGAGAGTAAACAACGGGGGACACAATTCCCCCCCCAAGAAAAGAAGGACTGTAGAAACTGCCGCGAGGGCATTCTTCCTGAAATTCCTGTTTATCTTAGGGTTTGCCACCAATCGGGCAGTCTTTAGTTTACCTGCTGGTTTTGAACAACCTAGGTAGGTAATCTTCTTGCTTCGCAAAAATTGTTACTCTTCGTCCGTTGTTCATACCTAGACACTACGCTATTGTATAAAGACTCTTCGGAGCATCTGTTCAATTCAAGCAAGCGTATATTAACAGATAAACAATCCCATGGGGAAATAGAAATACTCCCTACTATCCTACAAATTTCGTGAGATCAACCTAGCCTAATATGGGTTTCCCAAGCTCTGTGTCCGACCATTGCCTTCCCATACAGTTACAATTTCCTGAAGTCATTGAAGTAAACGCCTATTTCACCTTTTCTTCATCGTTCCCTTCTTTCTTTCTTTCTTTTTCTCTTTCTGTCGCTTTCCCTGCATTGTTATGTCGTTTTCTTTGGTGCCTCGTAAACCACCCCGTCGATCAACCCAAACGTTGCTCGCTAATCAAATTGCCAGGCACATCTGGATCTGACGGCGTCGCCAGTCGTGGAGTTCTCACCGTTGTATCGACCACGTCCGGGTCATAGGTCATGCCGTCGACCATCCTAGCATCTTGTGCCGGCTCGGGGGTGATCGATCCCGAAGGTGACATCGCAGAATGCACTCTAGCGCTATCGTTCGACAGATGAGCGAATGCCTCAATAGGGTTTGATCGACCCGTGGGACTGCCCAAGGAGTTGGGTCGGCCTCCAGAGGCAGTGCGGTTTAGTCCGGAATGCGAGATCGGGCCACTGATGGTGCTGGCACCTTCTCCAAACCCGACCAGACTGACATCCCCTTCGCTGATGTTGCCTACGCTGGAAGTGCCGTCGTCGGGGTCTTCGCTCATCTTATCGACATCGGGCGCGTCGCTGCTACTGGCCCAGGTCGTGCGGGCTCCCACGCTGCCCGTGGCGCTAGCGCTACCCACCGTGCTTCTCTCCTTCAGTCCCATACTGCTATCGAAGTAGCCTGGGGCTTGCGAAGTTGGGGGTATAGTCGTCGGTTGGGAAGTAGCAGCGGCACCTCCCGCCCGGGCAGTGGCCACCCGTTCTAACCCCGCCAGGCGAGAAATGCGATCGGCGCGCTCTGCTTCCAGGGTGGTGGTGGAAGTCATCGACGTGGAAGGTGAATGGTGAGCATGACGACCGTGAGGGAGAGGCTGGCCTTGATGACCGTCCTTGATCGCGGTGGTGGACAGAGCGGAGAGGGAGGTTGTTCCAGAATTCGGGGTCCCTCTGCGGCGGAGAAAGAATTACGGTTAGTGGGCTTTGTACAAGCGGATCATTTCAGGACGAGAAGAATAGAGGACGCGAAAGAAAGGGTCAACCTTACGGGCCCATGTCCGAGGGAGTCACCGGATCAGATGGCGGAGGAGGCAGGTTGATCAAAGTCGGGGTTGTCATGATTAACTGCAATTACTCAATTGTATGTAGAAGTTTCGATTTCACGATGAGAACAGAGGTGAGTGAGAAGAGGAAAATAGTGGTTGATAGCAAATACGGAGGGAGGGGTAAGGACAAAGGGTAATAAGATAAGAAGAACGTATGAACTGGGATTGACTGAGTCACGGCGATCTCCCGAAAGGGCCGGAGGTTAAAGAAAGACTCCGCGTTGAATCGCAATAAAGGGTCAGTCAAGCTGCAGGTCAAAAGTAAAGAGCAAAGAGCAAAGAGCAATCCTATATGAATTGGGGGGACTGTGCAAGTAGGTGATCAAGAAAGGGCAGTTCGACCGCGAGATGGCGAAAAAAAAAATAATAGCTCCAAGACAGACTCTCCACAACAGTGATTAAGGTTTGGTTTCAATAAGATTCGAAGGGGGGGGGAAATGGAGTCCTGGAACCAAAGTCGTTGGAAACCAACGAGACAAAGTGAGGCTGCAAAACGACGTCACCCGAGACGATCTAGACGCTGCGTAGATGATCCAGAAGGTCGCCCTCGTCTTCCAGTTCTGGTAGTTCCTGGCTTTGAGATCCTAAGGGAAAGATCGATCGAGACATTCTTCAAGAAGATCTACGGAAATTGGAGAGGAAGAAAAGAAGAAGAAGAAGGGAAAAAGCCTCTTGGAGACGACGGGATCGGCTGACGTCACGGGTCACGGGCGGCAGGTGACGATCTGAGGCGTTGGTCAGCACCCGTTTGGGTCTACTTTAAAAAAGAGGTATACTACAGTACTGTAGGAACAGGTACTTCGTAGAGATATCGAGCTATAAATACTAACTATGTATATGGATTTAAAACTACGGTGGCTTTATTTCCATCCAATACCAGCGGCGTAGTAATCGTAAATCGTGCATAATCCTGTCCATGACGTACAATGCTATGAGAAACATAATCCATCCCCCTTTCAGACAGTGGTCAATCCCCACTCACGTTACCATATGGCTAGCTCCCTCTCCCCCTTGCTTCGCCGGACAAGCCAGCCCATGCGGCCTTCCATTAGTGGCTGGCCTTGCGGCTTTCATAGTGGCCGCGAAGGTCGTCCACCTCTTTCTGCAGGCGGGTCAAGTCGGCCAGAATGTCTCGTGCATTAGACGGCTCCGGTGTAAACGCCGGTTTCTCATCCGCCGGTTTCTCCGAGCGAAGACTTGCAGAACGAGTGTCGTCGCTGCTGTGATTACTGGACCCCCGCGTGCGCCGGGGAGGTGGAGGAGGGGGCAGAGGGTTCTGTTGTGATGCCCTTTTATTTACCGTCGCCTTAGAGTTGGAAGGCGACGTAGAGGCCGAGGTGTCTGCCACCGATGTCGACGATTTCGACACCGAAGTTTGAATAGAAAGAGGAGGAGGCTGGGAAGAGTTTTCGTCGGAGGACGAGGTGTCGACCCGCGCATCCCGAGTTCGAGACGGGTTTAACGACCAAGAGCCCGGACTCGGAGGAGGTGATTCGGCGGTGACATCCACCTTGATAGGCGGCATTGATAAGCGTGACGTATTGGCTTTGGAATGCGTCGTTTTCGATCGCCTCATCTGGCTGTGTCGCCGCGCGAGCGGTGGCGTTGGGGGTCGTTTGTGTTGGGATTGACTCCGTCGCAAAGTCTCGGGTGGCCTCTCCGATGCTTGCCTCTCTCCCAGGCCGGCAAAATAGTCCCCCTGGGGTTGAGAGAGTCGAGGCGAAAGTGAGGCCTCCGAGGGGGAGCCATGGTAGGAATAGCGGTTGGTCGGCCTGGCCGGTGTAGGTTGAGCTAGAGAAGACGCCGTGCTAGGGGTGGGACTGATCAATTTCCCATGGTGACTTTTCGGTGGAGGCGGAGGGACCCTGTCCCGGTTACTTGGACGGCTAGCAAGAGGTTTGGAATCTCGTCCAACCACTGGGAGGTTTGCAAGGCCCGGATGCGCCGGCGTTTGGGATACGTCCGTGACGCTACTGTTAGTAGTACGGGTCCCGCCATGAGGGGTCAATGACCGGATAGATGCATTCGAGCTGGCCACGGGCGCGTTTCCGCCAAGCGGCCTGGCGTTTTCCTGTCCCGGAAACTGGTCGTGGGTTCTCGTCCTCGCGGGTGGCCCAGCAGATGATCCGAAGGCTGTTGCGGAAATGGGAGGGGTGGAGGGAAGACCGGGCTGCCGGGCTCGGCGGAATTCTTCGTCGAGGGGTTCTCGGGGGACGTTTGTAGGGTTTGACGTAGGAATCGACCCTAGTTTCCGTCGTGGTCCATCATCGTCACTCAGGTCCGAGTGTTGATGGAAGGGGTCGGAGAGGGACTGATCGTCCGAGGACAATGAATCGTCGTTGCTCGGCGTGGGGTTGGAAGAAGGGAGGTCAGGAATGCCGTTCGGATTGAAGGAAGGATCGGGGACAGTATACACAGGAGGTGCGGAAAAGTACGAACTCCCAGCGGTCGAATGAGATGATGATGGAGGGTGCCCTGCGGGATCTGCGATGGTCAGCCTTGCAACGGCCAAAGAGTCGATACTCGAAGAAACCGGCAATGACAGGTCCAACTCACCCTCTGACTTCTTAGGGCGGAAAGGATTTGATCCAGACATCGCAGTGAAGACGGAGGGCACTGACCATAAGAGCAAAGGACGATTGAGGGGGCGAGGAGGTTGAAAGGGAAAAGAGTCGCCCACGTCGGCGGGATGAAAGGGTGCTTGACGGCCGCTGACCATCCGGCTTCCGGGCAACTAAGCAGGCCCTGGTCCTTCTCTACCATATTACTTCGTACCAGTTCATCTTCATTCCGATAAGTTATAACTCAGGGATTTTCCGTGTGCTCGTTTACATTCTCCCCGTATTTCCATTCTTTTTGTATAAAACAAAACAATCAATCGCGGGAAATGACAACATGCGAGTGGTCGATGGTTAGTTAGGCAACGACAGTTGGGGGGAAAAAAAGGGGAAGTAGGAAAAAGGTATATATGATACAGCGAAGGCAACAATAGGAGAACGAATCAACCAAAAGAAAACCCAAAAAAGAAAATCACAGGCATAGGATAAATGCAAAAACCACCGTCCCAAAAAATAAAGAGAAAAGAAAAGAAAAACAAAACACCTTTGTGTGGTACACAATGTAGTTGAATAAATGGTCATCACAATATTCATCCCCCGCCATCCAATGTCCGAGAAAGAAGGGTATCAACTCGCCCGTCTATTATTGAAACCTAAGAAAATAACAACCGTTTGTCTCTGTACGGATCCTGCAGGTATGGTCGACAGGAACATCGGTCCTCGGTTTAGTTCTCCTCATACACATGCCACTCGCCGTCCCCGAAGAACGACTGAGCCAGAGATTTGCCGCTCTCCGTCGGCTGGCTGAAAGCCATCTGTTCCTTGGGGATCTCCATGCCGTAAATAAAATTACTCACGACGCAATCGAGAAGATCCATGGCGATTCCTTTGCGTCGGGACGAGCCGGATGTCCAGATGCGAGAAATTCCCACGATCGCCGGGTGCGTCTCCCCGCGGACTGTGACGGCTGAGTCGGTCCCATTTGGCTGGGCGGATGGTTTCTCGACTGGCCGTGACTCCCAGATTCGCTCCGTCAAGCACGCCCCGACGCATCGACTGTCCTTCATATGCAAAAACACCTTGTAGCGATCGACTTTCTCCGACGAGCCGTTCGTGCGTAGGTGTTTGGGCGCTTCTACCTGGCTCCATAGCACTTCGTCCTGAATCTCCGGGGAGGATAATTCCTTCTCAATCACCTCGAGTACCTTCTTCGCTTGATTTTTCGCGGTCGGAGATGCCTTCCGATCGACGATAACCACGTATCCTTCTTCGAACCGAGTAGCCTCGTAAACCCATCGCGACGCATTCGCTCGCATGAAAGCCTTCCCCAAATCGACGCCTGTCGAGTTCATATCGTGGAACTTCTTGTGTAACGACGCATCCTCCGAATTCGACGGAACATATTCCATCCCGCAGGTCGAACACGTCCTTCTCACTTCGTGGCCCAGGTCAATCTGCATCTGCTTCAAGGCGGTTGGTGGGGGCGGCTGTGACTGCTGTGGTTGCTGTTGCTGTGACGTGGGCTGCGACGTGGCCGCCTTCTTCTTGGGGGGGTCTGTCGACGCGCGGACGCTGTTCGAGTTGACCTCGGTGAGCGGAGTGCCATTGCCGGAGTCCTTGGTGGAGGACTGCTTGCGCTTGAGGAACGAAAAAGTCGGTTTTCGCGTGTTCGCCGGGGGAGGCGACAATCGAGGCGGAGGGGATGACGGTGGGGTCGATAGATCGTCTTCCTGCGTGCCTTCCGACAGTAGAACCGAGTTGCGACGCGACGGGCTAGACAGCACGGCGGCTGAGGATTCGCGAATGGCGTATTGCAAGCTATTCTCTGCCTCATCGGACTCGTTGCCGGACGGCTGCTGGACGCGTCTTTTTTTGGCGGCCGGGCGCTGGTCGTCATCGTCGTAAACACGCCATGACGGTCTACCGTATGTTTTCATCATAAGACCTCTGTCGGAACAAAAATGAAAAAAAATTCGAACGTTAGTCCAGGGGTGGCGGGATTCAAGGGATAAGGAAGAACCGGGGGGCAACACGCACCGCTTGAATGAATTAGTTACAGTCCACGGCATCTCCTTTCTTTCACGTCATAAATTGGACTGAGCCGAGCATTGATGACCTTTTCCAGGCAAAGATAGAGAGAAGAAGGAGGGGGAGAAATATGGCGACGAAAAAAGGGGTGTGGGGAGGGCGTGTTAATATTATAGGATTAATTTAGGACTATTATGATGCCGAATGATGATTTATTTTATTTTCCACGGAAGGCTTCGGCGCTGATCGACAGGTGACGGAACGCGTGCCTAGGGAGCTAGTCCGCTTTTAGTCATATTGCTCTGGTGGGTTTGCTCGGTTTGTTTGGTTTGTCTTGTTTGTGCTCGTTTGGCCGTGTTTAGGAAGGAAGGAAGGGAAGGGAAGGGAAGTTGGCTTTACCTTTGATGCGATCCAGAATCAGGAGAATCGTTCTCTTTCTCTTTCTCTTTCTCTTTCCCGTTCTCGGTGTCTGTCTCTTGTCGCTTGATTTCTTGCAAGTTGAATCAACTCGATCAACGTGTGTCGTCTCTTATAGTACTGACCACTAAACCCAGAATGAGGAATCAAGGGATACTGCTCCACCCGCCAGCTACTGGGCCATCCCAGGAGCTATATATCCCCCCCCCCAATCCTTCTGTCGCTTGGATGGGCGGTAATTCTTGGCGGATGAGGATCGAGAGAATTCTAATCGAATAAGGAGAGAACAGTCGCAATCAAATCAAATCCATTCACAGAAACGCAGTGCCTAGAAGTATAACTCCTCGCGGACCACTAAGGCGCTCGAAATTGACGACGGTTGTGGAACTTCAAACACGGTCTCAGCAGCCTGTCTTACTTTTACTTCCTTTAGTTTCGTCTTGCTCCGGACTTCGCCTCCTTAAATAATGAGGAACCAACCCCCATAGCCACCAACCACATCAGCCCTACCTGCGTGGTGCGCCTGTTAGTGTTAGTCTGTTAGTCTTGTTAGGTAGGCATCCTGGTGGGAGGCCTGTCGACAGCTGACAAGGTGGCAAATTACCTCCTGAATAATTACAATTGGCTTGGGGAAACTTAATCTACCTCAGAATGATGCTTTCTACCACCTTTCTCCCCACACTATTGATGCTATGTACATTCATGCCAGACGGTTCTCCCAGCCTCGCTGTGCCCTTGCTGATACCTCCCCCCGTCCTTACTGGACCACCGCTGCATGCGTGTCGTCACGCTTGCCTTTTCGTTGCTCTTTTTGTAGCTTTTTGTCTTGTTTCCTCTCCTTGTTTTTTTCTAACTTCCCGTTGGTCTTGGAAAGGTGCGAAAATAAAAATCACGAAGCAAACGAAAAAGAAAACGACCCTTCGTTTGACTGCATTCCAATCAAATCCTCCACAAGGGGGATAACCGTGCGAGGAAACGCCATTCCACCCGGTCTCCAAGGCCCCGGGAAACCAAGTATCCAGGGTGCATACAAGTAGCTGTCGATTACAGGAGAGATCCCATTCTAGTCGTCAGCAAGTAATCATCTGTTCGTTACGACTCTTTTCTTTTTCCAACTCATCGGTGCTGTCATCACCGCCGAATGGGCGCCCGGTCGAAAGTAGTAACCACCCAGCCAATCCCAATTTCCTTCCAACATGAAGCCAAGCCGACGCTGGACAGATTCAACTGACCGATCCATTACATCGCTTCTACGGAGTATCATCATGATGTGTACACAGCTCACGCGTGTTGAAAAAATATCTCGCGTGAGTTGACCCCACTTTTTTCCCGCTTGAACTCACGCGATTTTATACTTATTAAGCAGAACAACTCGCGCGAGATTATAAAATTATATTATATCTTGCTTTTATTCTATTTTCTTAATTATTTTAGTTCCTCCTTTACCTAATCGCCTTCCAAGCGCTTATTAAGTGATTTTAAAAATAAAATAGATGAGGATCTAGAAATTCTAATTTTTTTAACTTAAGTTAAAAGTTGACCGATAATAACTTTAAAAATTAAGTATATTAATAATTTACTAGAATATCCTACTACTTATTTTTACGGGTATTTATATGTAATAGCCACAAAGGACCGATTATAAGAAGAAGCTAAATAGCTTATATAAAAAATATTTTAAGTACTTTCTAAGTATTTTTAGAGTATTTAGATTAATATTATTAGATTTAATATAGTAAGCGATAGTAAATTATAAAATAATCTTTAATTTTTTATCTATTTTTTTAAATCTATATAAAAAAATAGACTTGGAGATATAGTAGAGTATATTATTATAAATTTTTAAATCTATTTTTTTAATCTTATTATTATACCTCTGTAGATGCAAAGATATAGAAAGAAATTTAAAAATCTTATTAAAATACTAAATTTTTAGAAATAAATAAGTTAAAATATAATATTTATAGGTAAAATACTTTTTAGTATTTAAGAAGTACTTATTAATTATTTTATAGCTTTTTTTATTTAAAAATAACTTTTTTTAGAAAGGGGATTACTTATAAAAATTAAACTAATTCTTGCAGATCTTTTTTTAAGCGATATATATAGAAGATTTATATAAAATAAGCTAGAGTATTTAGAAAGTATTTGTTAAGTATTTAAAAAAATATTTTTAGAGAAAGACGACTGTATATTATTTGTATTAAGAATAATAGTAAATTTATAAACTATTATTTTTAATTAAGAATTCCTAATTATACTATTTTTAATTTGAGCTTTCTAGAGCGTCTTTTTAATAAAAATATTATACTACTAGGAGAAAAATGTGGAGTAATTAAATTAATAATATAGAGAAGAGGATTTTATGGTATATTAATAAAAGTATTTAATAACTACTTACTAACTAGTTAAAAGACCGTGGTTATTCGTAGGGATAAGATTAACTAATTTATTTATTTTATAATATTAAATTTTATATAATAGTTCCTATTAATATCCGTTTATATTCTTTTATTTTTTTTATATTAATTAGGATTTATAAATATTCTTTACTACTACTAAGCAAACTTCTAGAGCGAATTCTGAATAGTATTAAATAAATTATTTAAGAGTTATAATAACCTGGCTTTACTATAGATAAGTATATATTAATTGCTTAGTAAGTACTTATTAAATATTTATATAGCGTAATTCCTCCGAACTCTTTAGCTTGAAGAATATTATAAATAGTTTAATTTTTTTATATTAGTAGAGATTTATTTTATATTTATAAATACTAATCGGATTTTTATAATTATTTAAAAAGAGTATTTATTATTAAATCTTTAAAATTAGGGGCTAAATAGATTATTATTTTAATAGAGAATAGATCCTCTTCTTTAAGTAAGTATTTACTAACTATTTATAAAGTATTTACTAAAAAGAATAGGACTATATTTAAGTTTACTATTAGGATATATTTAGATTAATAATATTTTATATTTTTAAAAAGCAAATTTATCTTTTGTCTAAGCTAGGCTTATTTAAAGTTAATATATTATATAAGTAGATTCGTATAAAAAGATTTAATAAAGTTTTTTTTTTAATTTTTTTAATTAATTAATATAAGAGTAAATATTTCTCTAAGTATTTTTTTATTAGTTACTAATTACTTAGTAATTAGTTATTATACTTCTTCGTATATTTATAGATTAGGAGATAATAGAAGGCTATTATTTATTATTTTTATATATTTTTATTTTAATTTATTAAGTTATATAAAAGAAAGTTTAATTTTAATTAATTTATAGTATTAGAATCTTCGGAATAATTATTAATATAGATATTAAATAATATATAGATAAGTATTCTATAAGTACTTTCTAAGTATTTATTAATTATTTAGGTTTAAGAAAATATCTCGCTAAGATTAATCTTCTATAATATAATAGTTAATAGTATTTATAAAATATTATTATATTTTATAGGGTTTATTTTTAACGATTTATTTTAAAAGTAATTAGAATCTATAATTATAGTAATAGTATATAAAATCGAATAAGTAGTCTTCTGGATATAAAATCCGAGAAAGATTATAATAAATTGGTGGATTTGCTTATAAATTAGTTATTTTAAATATTTAATAAGCGCTTATTAACTACTCTATAGAGTACGAATCTGATAAGGTTAAGAATTAGACTATTTATAAAAAAAGTCTAATTATAAAAGTAGAATTAAATTAAGCCTATTTAAGTATTTTATCTTATTTCTTTAAATCTCTTCGGAATCATACAAATATAGTAGAACAATTATATTAAAAGTTATATATTATAGGTAAGAATATAATATTAGTTAAAATAGTATAGAAATACTTATTAATTATTTTATAAATAATTTATTTTAAACTAATAATATTTTAGTTCTGCGAAGCTCGATAAGTATGATATTTTATAATATTTAAATTTTTAATAATTTAATATTTATTATTCTTTTTGAATATCTAATATAGAAGCGAATTATCGAAGATATATAAGTTATTATAGTAAGTATTAATTAAAGTATTTAATAAGTAATTATAGAGTACTTATTTATATATAGATTATAAATATTAATATATTATTTCTTAAAAATCTAGGGATATAAATTTAAAATCTGAGATATAATCTTAAATAAATAATTAATTAAAATTATAATCCTCGAGACCTATAGTATGTAAAAAGTAAAATATTTAATTAGTATTTTTTAACTATTTACTAACTATTTTATAATTCTTAATCTAATCTTCGCCGGATTACTTTAGTAAATATATTAAATTCTGAGTAATACTGTTAAGAACTTGAACTTCGAAAGTTTAAAGTAAAGATTAAAAAGAAGAAAGAAAAAGTTAAGTTATAGTAGTTTTAAAATAAAACTTTAGAATTAGATCTTTTAGAAAGACGGCGCCGCCTGTAGGAGCTAACTAATTAAAAAGTATTTTTTAAGTACTTCTATAATATTAGTATATCTATACTGTATAGACGCTTATCTTATATCTTAATATAATTATTTAGTTTTTGGTATATATAGAACCACTTACTAACTACTTATTAAAGTAAGAAATATATATATATATTTAAATAGAAGAATTTAAAAAAATCTTATAATTTTCTTTAAATTTTATATATTTTCAGGGAATCCTATAGGATTTTTATATTAAATACTTAGTAAGTACTTAATAATATTAAAGTGTAAATATATAAAGATATTATTAGTTATTTTAATATATGTTGTTAGTTATACAGAAATCCTTATATTTCTATTTTTTTTAAGATTTTATTTTTATAAGTACTTATTAAGCAGTTCTATAAAGTTTTTAACTAAATATATATATATACTCTACTATTTATTTATAATATTTATATTTTTACCAGGATTCGGAATTTGTCTTATATAAGTACTTATAAATTAATTGTATTAATTATACTAAGTACGATAAGCAATATATATATATATTATTTTATAAATTAGTATTTAGCTGTTTTTTGAATAATTTCTACGATTGCGGATTTATTTTTTTTTTAAATATTTATAAAAGGCCTCGTATTTCTTATTTTACTATTTTAAAAGCGACTATTATTATATTAAGTATTTAAAAATCACTTTTAAACTACTTCCCGGGAGCTATTCTTATATTTCTATTTACTAACTTAACCGTTTTATAATTATTTTTTAAGTAGTTTCGCTTATATTCTTATCCTGCTGGCTAGCGGCGGGATCCGGAGCTAAATCTTTATAATTAAAAAGAATAAAATACTTGTATATATTAATATTTTTATAATAGATATTCCGACTTTTATAAGAATTATAAGAAATAGTATAATTCTTATTTTTAACTATCTTGCGTATGTTGGTTATATAGATCTAAGTAATTATTAATTACTTGCTAAGTACTTAGATAAAAGAAAGTTATATTAAATTATTTTTTTTAATAGAGAGGGGGGGGAAAAATATTATTAGTATTTAAATTTATAATATTAGTTTTCTTAATATCTTTGGTATCCGCCTATAAACTGTGATACTAGGCTAAATAGTTATAAATTAATTATTTAGTATTTTATTTAAGTTTTAGTATTATATTAATAATCTTATTAATATTCTCCTGCTTTGCGCGGCCGCTAAGATTACGAGTATTAAATTTATATTTGTTGTGGGTAATAATATACAACTAGAGATTATTAATAGCTGTGTATTTTTTCTAAGTAGTTAGAAATTAGTTAGCTAGTAGTAAATTAAAGATTTTTATAGATTTTTCTTACGTTAGCCTTAGAGTAATTTAATATACGGTAAAAAATCTTTCTATAGTAGAGAATCGGCTCGTTATTATCCTAAGTAGTTAATAAGTAGTTAGTATAAGGTAAAAAGAATTAGAGAATTTAAAAAGTAATAGTCTAACTACTTACTAAGTAGTTATAAAGCTATATTTTAAAGTTTTTTACTAAAAATTATAATTTTATCCTTTAACTGCTACCCGGAGTAGAAATTATATATATTTATATTTAGAAAGCTAAATCTGACTAGTCTACACGCAGCGGAGATACTACTGGTACGCGCGTTGTAAGAAAATATTAGTATAATTAGTTTAAAAGTAGTTATTAAGTAGTTACTTATATTTCCGGCTAGCTAAGCTATTTCGCTGGCTAAAATATAACTAATTAATAAGTAACTGCCTATTACTTGATTTTTCTCGAAAAAAAATGAAAAAAAGGATATGGGAGAGAGGGGGGGGGGGATCCGAGCGAATCGTGTAAAAGAGACGGGAGGTAATGTTTTGAAAGAGGTGCCGCGAGTTGAAATTTTGAAATTCTCGCGTGTGGGTCACGTGACCCACTAGCGCCATTTTCAACTCGCGGCACCTAAAGAAGGGCTCTAACCGAGCTGCAACCTGCATCATGATCTCTCATCTCATCTGATCCTGGGTGCTCTCCGTTTGTTGCGATGCAAGAACCCTGAATTCTTTCCGAACATTGTCGGATCACCGCCCCCCGCCAAGTGGATCAACGGTCGATTGGTTTCTGATTGTCCTGCATCCTGTGTATACTGGATCACTGGTCCATACATAAGCCGGGTCAGGAAAGAAAGCCTCTTTCTGCTTCTCCCGTTTGTGAAACAGCCGATTAGCCTACGTTGGACTGATTCATCCGACAGGGAGGCGCGCACACACGGACTTGTGGTTTGATATATCAGTCCTTTGATTTGCTGGGCGTCTTTATCTGTAGCAGAAGAAATATCTCATTGACATAAACACTCACTGCAAGCTTTGCCCCCACGGAGTCGATTTTGAAAGGCTGCACTGGCAAGGACTGGCTCATAATCAACGAGGAGCTCAAAAGACTCCGAGGGCGGGACATGGTCCATGTCATAGCTCTCTCTCATAGTAGAACACAAGACGCTATCGAATTTAGCAAACAGACCGGGACCAAACTAAGTGTGGCAAAATATTTGAAAAAATGCAATGAAATCTCACGAATGGCCGATCGGGAACGCTTCCCCTCTGCTTAACAACGTGCGACGGACTGGAGAGAAGGTGAGACGGGGGGAAAGGGGCAGCTGCATCACACAGCGTCGCACGTCAAGTCATCCGAAAGCCCGCGGATTGGCCCTGAAACGCGCCTGTATCTCCTTCTCCCACCCAGATTCATCAGCTCTCACTGGAGGATGTGCAGCCATTGTCAAGCAGACCTATCCCGTCTTGAGAAAGTTCTGGGTCGCGGTTTACGAAGCACAATGTGAAAACGAGGGTGAGCCGCTCAAGTACGACATGTCGCTATGGGCTCTTCTTTGTTGAACAACCTCCCCCCCCCCCCCCCCCTTTTTGTTTTTTCTTTTGCCCCTTCCGTGCCGAGTACGATCTTTTACATGTACAAGTACGGATGTCTTTGACAGAAGATAGGTTTCACTCCTGCGATCGTTCGCTGGGGTATCCACCTCTTGGGAGTTGAAGTGTCTGACTACATGTCGCCACTCAGGGGACAAGCTTCATTACGGATCAGGGCAGTCGAAGTGTACCCCTCTTCTGTCATTGGTAGACAGTATAACGATCCATGAGCTATGCAGCTCTACCCCTGATGAAATGACCCGCAGGGAGGAGTGATCAATGACGAACCGGGAGAGTTAATCGCATCATCACGGTAAGTGGGATACAATGTGCTCTACGGATGCGAGATATACATTATGTTCCAATATCCACAATATCCTGAGCGCTCTTGATAGGAACCGACAAAGATAACATGCAAAGTAGGGTATGATGGCTCTGGAAAGGGTCAGGAGCTCGGGGTTAGCATACGGCGGAAGGTCCTGAGTTGACTGTTTTCGCATGTCTCCTGATGGAGACCATGGGCTCCGGTGGCACCGCCATCAAGTGGCGAATATCAGTGTCAAGCTGTCAAAAAACTACGGTGTACAAGGTAAGGTGACTCTGGATATGCAATGTCCCGATAGCTAGCATCCTATATCATGAGTGCTAGACCTTTTCCATCACCATCGATGGTTTTCGAATGGCTTGATCGTCGACCTCTGCTCGGAGACACCGACTTTTGGTTGGATCAAGCCGTTGGTATAAACTACGGGATACGATTCATCTTGCGTTATGAAGTGAAAAGGACTGGCTGGCTTTCTCAAGCGAGTGCCAGCCTCGTTCTGAGCAACGAAGTCAGTAACCAGCGTGGAGAAATTTCTCAAAAGCAGCTTGCTACAACCCAGACCCCGTGGCGTGATGAATAAAATACGTCTATAGAACGATTCTGGATAGTAAGAAGGTCCCAGCAGGTACAGCCTGGCATTTGGGTCGGTGTTACATCTCCTTCCATGACATCCTGACTGCTCTTCAACGTCTTGCAATGTCATCGTAAAGAGACATTTCCTAGACACTCGGTTGATGCTGTCGACATAGGCCTGTCTCAGTCCAGAGCCAGGGGATATGAACTGTCCCTGATATTTCTTGCAGGGTTCATAACAATTCTAGGAACTGCACGCCTTGGTTGGTCCACAGAATGTACGTAATTACTGTACATCACTGTGTCTCTAATTCCACCAGAATAAGAGACCAAGGCCTACCGCCATGAGACCTAGCCTCTAAGCTCGGTCATCGCGAGCCAGCCAGTTTCATTGACTTGGTCAAGGAGAGAGAGAGAGAGAGAAAGTGTGGCTGGCTGCAGCCCATAGCTAGGCCTCTTTACATACACTCCGAACAGCCTCCGAAGTGTTACCTACACGCCCTTTCCGATCTACTTCGTTACCACACCAGTCATACCATAAGGAGCATTCTAGCAAGGGATCCAGGCATCTTCCTCGGAGATACTGGAACTGAAATATCTTGAATGACAAGCGCGGGACGGTCCTCAGCTCCGCGTCCCTTGCGTAGTTGCCCGAGACATCTGTAGTGACTAGTAACTGATAGACTAGTCAAGTATCACCGGCCGAAAGAATCCAAGCAGACAGACACATCCCCCCGTTTGTCTGTCTGACTTGAGAAAAAGAAGCCTAACACCACGCCTACAGAACTGAGTTCTTCCCCCTCCCCCCCCCCACACCACATGAATTGCCAAACCAATGCAATCCAATAATCCAAGCAAAGCTACAGACGCAGCCGGTCAGTTGTTCATGCACGTTAGAATATCATGTCTACCGGTAGGAGGAATACGACAGGATATATCCCGATCGCAGCCGCTAGAAAGGACGAATACGAAGTACTGCATTGCTTGACCCAAGGGTTTTTAACAAGCCACTTGAGCTCTGTGCTATTGTGCCCCTCTCCGTTCGGTAGTTCTGGATTGTTGCTTCAAACGCAGCTGGAGTTGAGTCTGCTTGTTTGATTTCCAACCCAGCGAGCTTTTCCTGATCCCATAATACATGAAGTACAAGTAGAGTAGGTAGGGTTTGGCTTGGGGATGACAAACGGGCGTTTCTACTCCGGCGGACTTGAACAATACGAGATGTGTTTCTGAGTTACTCCGTGTGCCTTACCATGGTTTCATAGGGAAGGGAGAGAGTTGTACAGGCGTGGACAGTCTCAGTCAGTCACCGGAAATGGAAATGGAAAGCCACGATATCCTCTCTATGGTGGTGAGGCAGGGCGCAGAAGATGAAAAACAGGATGTTCATCTTGGGGGTTGAGTGGTCGGACTTGATTCTATCAATCATAACGGTCCTTGGATGCATAGATAATGTAGGATTTAAGACGGGAGGGTGTGAAGGAGTGGGAGCGTGAAATCATAAAAGTGCTCTAAATGGACAGGTGCTGCTGGAAGATGGGAGGGGAAGCAGAGATGGCCGACGGGGTTGAAGAGAAAGAAGTCGCCGCCGATCGGAGACTTTCCCTTGAAACGCGCAAGAAAGAGCAAGAAAGAGCGAGCGACGAAGGAACGGGGAAGGATTGAATTCGATTTCATTGATTTTGCGGGCGGAAAAAGTCGCTCGGCGGTCTCTCTCTTTTTTTTTTTTTTTTTTTTTTTTTTTTTATTCCTCCGTCCTCCTTGCCGTTTTCTGCGCAATCGACTCAACCTTCAAATCCGTTCGGTCCCCCAACATTTCTCTCCTTCTGCATTGCGCCTGAACGGGACAGAGAAAGCGAAAGAGAGAGAGAGAGAGAGAGGGTCTCATTTCAAATAAGACTCAAAGTTGCCGGGGTTTAAAGACAAGACGAAGCAGAAACATCCCCACTTGAAATCCCCTCATCCTGCGACTGTCAGCTTATCCTGCAGCCGCTTCCTTCCTCTCTGCGCCTCTCCGGATCTTCCTTTATTACCGTTTGTCGCTCTTCTCAATCGTCCGTCGTCCGTCTCTTCTCCTCCTGCCTCGATTCTTCTTATCGGTCCCGAGTCTCGAATTACATATAATACTCTCCTTTTTTATTTTATATAAAAAAAGTCTTCAATTGGTTCATCGGTTCAATATGTCGGATTCTGTTCAAGTAGCAGGAAAGAGAAAGCGTGCCAGTAAGTAAACCATCTCTATCCACTGATTGGCATGCAAGCTGCGAAAGAGATCTATCTATCACATTTTGCCCTGCTCTGTCCCCTTGCCCATCACCACATTGTCACGGTACGACGGAATCTTCGCATCGTTTGCATGGGTGTGTCCCAAGGAACAGTCCGTCTGTGCCACATCCGGCTGGCTGGACTTTTTTCCCTTCCCCGCCTTTCCATCAATTAGATTCATTTCTCTCGTCTTGAATCTTCCTCTCGCGATCGTCAAAAAACCCGCTGCTTTATCGCGCAAATACCTCGAGCTTGGCGAAGATTTGATTTTTTGAAACATCTCATGGATGCTAACGAAGCTCGACCTTCAGGGACCCAGTCTTGCCCTCCTCCCGAACTGCCTCAGCTGGTCGCCGAGCAACATGTCCCCATCTCCGCCCACGATAAAGAGACCCAGCGCTTGATCGTCGTCCTGTCTCATGCAAGCTTGGAAACTTTCCGCGCCTCTCATGGCGGACGCAGCGGCACCAACCGTGATGAGAAATACTCCTTGCTCAACAGCGACGAGCATATCGGTGTGATGCGCAAGATGAACAGAGACATCAGCGAGGCTCGACCGGATATTACCCATCAGGTACGCGGTCCTTCATTCCTCCCATGTCCGAGTGAGGGTCTTGTCCGAACCGAATGCTAACCACCGCCGCTAGTGTCTCCTCACCCTCCTCGATTCGCCCGTCAACAAGGCCGGTAAACTTCAGATCTACATTCACACCGCTAAAGGTGTCCTGATCGAAGTGAACCCCAGCGTTCGCATTCCTCGTACTTTCAAGCGATTTGCCGGTCTGATGGTCCAATTGCTGCACCGACTCTCGATTCGCTCCACCAACTCGCAAGAGAAGCTGCTCAAGGTGATCAAGAACCCTATCACCGACCACCTGCCTCCGAACTGCCGCAAGGTCACCCTCAGTTACGAAGCGCCCGTGGTGCGCACTCGGGACTATATCGAATCGCTGGGCCCCAAGGAGAGCGTCTGTATCTTTGTCGGAGCCATGGCCAAGGGTCACGATGACTTTGCCGACTCGTTCAAGGACGACACCATCAGTATCAGTAACTATAGTCTGAGTGCCAGTGTGGCCTGTAGCAAGTTCTGCCACGCCGCCGAGGAAGTGTGGGACATCGTCTGATCTCCAGGCGCTATCGGTTCTATCTTACTCGAGAGACGCAACCTAAGTTTTGACGAGGTAACGACTTTTCCTTGCAATGATTTATCCGATGGAGAGTGCCAACGAGGTGGGGGAAGCACGCTGCCTACAAATCTCCTATGCATTTCGGAACTTTGGTTTCTTTCTTGCGTTTCTCGTTCCTTGTGCGTTTTGGTGGTCCTGAGAGCTGCGTGCCCCCTAGAGCCCAGGATCACCAAATCCAGGCTTTGGTTGGTGAATTTGGACATTCCAGCATCCTCTGGCAGGCAACAGGTCGATGCTTGACCCCACGCAGTACGGCGGCGGTCTAAGCTCCCTTTGCCCTTTTATTCTTATAAAAGCATTTGCCGGGTCCAACTCTCCAGCCAAGGTTCTGCTTTCTTCCACGATCCCCGTCTCGTTTAATCTATAGCAGGGGCAAGGGGGTGTTGCACGGCTCTCAGGCCTTTTTGTTCATACCTTGCAATCATGCTCATCACGAGACCATGTCGATATATTCCCATAGAGAGAGGTAGATAGGTATACATCAAATCTTGAAAGAAAACAGAGCAATGAATGAAGGGAGGGGGGACCAACAGTCCTCGAAACAATATGCTTAGCTTCCGATGTTGTATGATATCATTGTGCCACGGTCCTCTGCAGCAGCTTGGCCAAAAACAGGCCTAAACCTAGATATACTTGGTGTGCACTCCGTAGAACAGAGTAGGAAATGATCGAAAGAAAGGTGGAGGGGAGAAAGAGAAAGAGTCGGAATGAAGTCAGGAGGAGAGGAAAGAGGGGTCCGCTGCCTGAGGCCGAAGATGGATGCCCCAAGGCATTCAGGCCGATCTTGCATCGTCTTCCATCATCTTCTTTCATCCAACTTATTCCCCCTTTTTCTCACCCCCCTTCGTGTTCCCTGACGACTGACTCACTAGCTACAGCCCGCAGGAAACTTCTTTCGTCCGGGTGGATTCTCAACGCATCCAATCCATCCTGTCAGTGAACATGGAGAAATACATCCTCCTACGATCGGGTGGTTCCGGTGGCTGGGGATGGAGTCGCCCCTATTCAACGTGGCATGCAGATATCCCAGGACCTCTCCCTGGGTGGATCTCCGCTTCACTTTGTGCCGTTGGTCAACTGGATCAAGATTCGGTGATGGAAGTTTCGGTCACTGACAAGCGAAGATTAATCTAATCGAATCACCGGGGTAGTGCTCCGGAGTACGGAGCGCATATGATTATCTTCTAGATAATGCTGGAAAGAACATGTTCCAATGAGATCAGCATGGGCCCATTGTTCTCTCTACGGAGTAAGGAAGCAAGGCCTGGTGAATATGCAGCCCTTTTTTCCGCCTTCTTCCTGCGATTTTATTCCGGGAAAAGAATGCTTTCTTCCGTCGCGGGGCCTCATTCGTCCAGACCTGCTGGCGTTTGATCCACGACGCAGAAACGAAGTGGATGTCGGTTGGCGGTCAGATACCACTACTCGGCGACTAACAGCAGCAGCAGTGCCCAAACTAGCAATGAAACGTACCATCAGCCAGAGGTGCAGCCAGCGAAAGGGAAGGAAAGTTCCCAAACTGCCCCTCAGTGGCTCCTGAGGTGGTGCACACTTGACATCGCCATCTGCCCCTTCGTTGTCCCACCGTCATTGGTGATTTTTATGACCAGCCCTGCAAATGAGAAGAGCGCACTGGCTTCCAACTCCCAAGCCCAACCCGAATTACGGTGGTCTTTGCTTTGCGAAGAATAACACAGGAAACACTAAAAGCAACTGATCAAGGACAGTTTCTAATAATATTATTCTGTTGACCGCGGATTCCACTCCATAGCGAGTTTCAACTTTCAACTTTTCCTTCTTTTTTTTCCCTCCTTGTCCATCCGGTCTCCACTGCTGCCAATCGCCATCTTCAACTTAGACTTGGGTTTTGTCGCCTCACCTCTTCCGACTTCTGACATGATGCGGTTTGCGCTTGGCTCCTCTGGTGCAAGATCCACCGTTTTCTGATAGGCGCCCCATCCGATGTAGACAGGGCCACCTACAGGACCGTCCATCGGGCCTCCCCCACGATGACCTGGCGGGTAGGAACTAAGGACTAGGGACGAGCTTTCTCCCTCCTCCTGATTTCCCCTGGCTTCACCGATAGGTAGGAATTAGCAACACTTCCTTTCCGGTCCAAGCCTGCAGAGCCCGGATTCGGTCGCTAGGGTGCCTCATGGAGACTGGGTAGCATTTCGGACACTTCGCGGGTCTATGCAATCATACTGGCGGTGCTAAGCCGTACTCTACATCATTGGAGCAGGTGGCTTTCTTCGGCATAAACCCTTTTTTGTTTATTAGAATTAGAATTATTTGGTTAGCGTCTGACTACTTGTGATTGGATACAATGTTGGGCATTCTTGGGAAGAATGGTTAACCCCCTTTTGGGAGCTTGGTCTGGAAATATCAAGTATATATCCTCCCTCCTGGTTTCTCACATCTTCTGTCTCTGTCAACTCATCAAACCGCTGTCACTCTATCATTCGTGTGATTTTTTTTTTTTCTTCTGCCTCCTCTCCCACCCTTCCCATTATTTATTTCTCCCTTTGAGCAAACTTGTCATCGACCTCAAGTCGTGTCGTGCTCTTGCCTGTAAACGTTTGTTGAACAGGCCATATTATTCCATTTCGTGTCGTACCACGTCTTCAGCTCTGGGCTTGTTACCTTTTCAAAGACTCGCTGAATCCAGCGAGTCAATTTGCACATCACAGACATGCCCGTCTCTCATTTGACCTTGACGGTCTCGCACCTCCCCACCTCGACATCATTCTTCCTCTCCTGTCTACAGCCCTTGGGCTATCAGTTCATTGGCCGTCATGATGACTATATTGGCTTTGGACAAAACGCCGGTGAGCCGGCCGACTTCTGGATAACAGAACAAAAGCCTGGGTAGGTCGTCTCTAGTAATCCTCATGGGGATGGTGAACTCCAATGAACAAACAGACTAACTCTACCTGCAGAGTCCCAGCTGGTGCCGCACACGTTGCATTCCCTGCTCCTTCTAAAGATGCAGTGGGCGCATTCTTCATCTCCGCTTTGAAGGCTGGCGGAAAGATCCACGGCGAGCCCAAAACCCGGGATTCGGATTCGGGTTACTACAGCGCAGCGATCATCGATTTCGACGGCAACAGCATCGAGGCAGTCTTCCGACCCAGCAGCTCGTCGGCCAGATCGGAAGTCAGCAGACCGGCTCTGGCTCTGCTCGAAAACGGATCCGTTGTCTCCAAGGCCACCAGCAAGGCCAGCTCGATCAAGCCGGAAAGCGTTGCGCCACCGAAATCCGAGGCCCGGTCTCATGTGTCGAGAGGAATGAGCGCCGTCGACCGATCTCCTCCCTCCGAACGAGGCGCGCCCTCGTCTTCCCCGCGAGAGGTCCAGCAGGCTCCGTCGCCGACGTACGTTGTTCACCACACCACCACCCAGAAGACCGATGACAGCAAGGTCTCGAAGACCATTGTCGGCACCCTGATCGGAGCCGCTGCGGGTGCAGCACTGGCCTATGCCATGACTTCCAAGGGCGACTCTGACTCGTCCGAGATGTCACCGCCTCCTCAGTACTCGCCCCGCGACATCGCCCAGCTCATCTCGCCTTCGCAGGCCTCGTCGCAGGCGCACGAACCCCAGGGCTTCAGGGCCATCGAGGCTCCTCCTGCCAGAAGCACCTACTCTCAGTCTGAGTTCCGCCCTTCGCTGACTCGCAGCGTCACCTCGAAGAACCCCCGCGCCAGCACCATCTACGAGGGTACGGAATACGTTCCACGGGGCGGTGGCGGCAGCGTCTACATGGACGAGAACGGCCGTCGAGCTTCGGAGGGGAGCGTCTACACCTCGGCCTCGAAGGAAGTGCCTCTGCGGGCGATTGAGTATCCGCCACCGCTTGATTCGCGCGGCTATGCCAGCACTTTTATCAGCAGCTTCCCCGATCGCTCGCGGGCGATGGATAACGGCAGCGTGTACTCCTCCTCCACCATCAAGCCGTCCAAGGCCAACTATCAGGACCACCACTCCTCCCACCACAGCACCCACCGGTCGTCACACCACTCCTCTCGCCACTCGGTGACGAGATCGCACTCTGGAAGCGCCGCCTCTTCCGTCCGCAGCGCCCGCCATGCTCCCGAAGGCTCCGTCGCGTCTTACCGCAGCGATGCTAAGTCGAAGGTGACGGCCCGCGATGTCCCCCTTCCCGGCAGCGTCATCGATGGCTGCGACGTGAACACTCAGGTCACCCCCGACGATTCCATCAGCCAGGTGGACAACTCGGAGCGACGATCCTCCTATTCCCACGCCTCCCACCGATCCCATGCCTCCAAGCCGGCCTCTCGCGTTTCCTCCAAGCATTCGAGTAAATTCGACGAGCCCGTCCGACCCAGCGACAGCGTCAGCCAGGTCTCCAGCCACGCCCCTAGCCAAGCCTCCAAGGCTTCGCAGCGAACCATCAAGGCTGGCGGTGGCAGCATAGCCGGCGGTTCCAAGGCCGGGTCGAAGATCAGTCCCAGCCGTCGGGGCAGCCAGGTGGCTTAGAGGGCTTTAATTCGTTTTCACCTACCCGTTTCACAGTTTTCACACATCGTGTCTTTTCTACCATTGCATATCAACTCCGGTCACCAGCACACAGAGAGAGACATACAACAGTCAACACGACCTGCATGTAGCATGATCTTCCGCATTCAAGGGGCATTACGGCGTTTGGGTATTCTGGGTCTTGTTGAGAATTATTTGTTGGCAATATAATATTATAGTATGATGTTTTTGCATAGAGTGGCTACTTCTTTTTCTATTTTCCTAATCTCTGTTAATCAATCAACCCGTTGGAACTTTCCAGTTGATGTCATTCCTGTTCTGTAAGTTTGTTTTTCCATGAGATTCCATCTATCTTACTTAAATCAAATAATTTAGATTTGCCCTTCAATTACTCTCTCATGGCGATTCCTACTATCTGACATCTTTCCTCGCCCTCTATCTAGGCTGGTCGATCGCGATCACGTGGCACACCCACTACAACCGTGAAACGTTTGCTCCGGTCCGACCCGCAACTGCATGGACGGGTTCCCGATTGGGAAGGAGGAGTTGGTTGAGAAAGACCTTGGATACCTGTTGTTTTCCCTCTTGTAGCCGCTGATTATCACGCAGTACTACTGACTTAATCAACTTGATTATTCGTTCTACAATTTCACCTTCTTCGAGCATGTTTTATCGAATAGCTCACAGTACCGACACCGTCGGAGAACAGTGCTTCTCACCTGCACATTGGAAAACAGAGAGGATCCCTTGTTTAGGCTTCCGCCGTACATGACTCCCAACGATGCATTCTGGCAGGCTCTTCTTGGAACAATGTCGTGGAAGCAGGAAGGTCAATCGGAGGAGCCAACTGGCACGCATGGAGTGCATTGTCAAGAGGAGCCTCTGTATAAGCGTTTATGGGACAGGCTTTAGTGAATGATCATCTATACACCACTCTAGAAACTAAGTTAGTGGCTGGTTAGCAGTTACAGTGTGTAAGATGTTTCTATGTAAATGATTTTAAGATAGTAGCTTGAATTATATCTAATTTCTTTTGGATTCAAACATAGTTCGAATACGCTGAGTTACTTTCGTCGGGTACATACACCAGACTGCAGTATATTCCGCAGCGTCTCTATCTAGATTTACAAAGACATAGTCTAATTATCAGCTAGAGAACTTTTCGCCATGGCGATTGGACGGAGATATTCTAGAATCTTATACACATGACGTTCAATGTAGATAAAATGTCCCTCCGCAATTCCCGCAATTCCCGAGGTTAGGCTCGGTCTCCATCGCCATCCCAGAGACCACGACCATCGGCCCTTCATCTATAGCCGAATCATGCATCGTGATTGTCTAATATCTCCGCATCACCTGACCCTGCCCTAACTCTTCTCCAAAGTCACCCCGCTCAAGATTGTCACTTTAGCATCATCCCCTGAACCAAGCTATTGAACCCCTCCCCTCGGTGGCAGTCAACAAACAAACATGGAATGTCCTGTCCGCAAATATCCTCTCCGACGCCCAGACGGCCATAAGCCTCCCATACCTCGATGGTGGGCCTGCTTCCCAGATACCATAAACCAGGTATTCACAGCGTATATTGGGGTCCAAGAACACACCGGTGACCAACACACCAACGCTGCATTCGAGAAATGTCTCGCGTCCATCGAACACTGGATCTCCAAACCCAATCATGCGCCTGCTTCGGTGGAACGCTTCCGTGTCATTGACGGACACGATGCCCCGCAATCTCTCGTGTTCGTGTGCTACTGGGATGAGAAGACGAAGTTCGATGAGGCGATTCACCGGCTGGATCTTGCTGGGATATATCGATCTCTAGATAGGGTAGATCTACCAGATCAACAGCAACAGCAACAGCAGATCGGACTCTGGTGCGAACGATTCACTAGCCACGTCTCGCGTCTCGAGACCAACTACACCGGAACAGATTATCTGCCGGGTCTGGCGAGGCTGCCGGATATGGGGACCCAGGGGCATTCGCATACGGGATACTGGGGGGCGGCGAGGGATCGGATTCCTGATTCTGCGCATGATGAGTTTGAACCGGATCTGCTTCACCAACCTCTACATCAACCTCAGCATCAGCATCCAGATCAAGATGAGAGTCAGGATCAGGACCATGATACCCAACCCGCACCGCCTCCCCCATCCTCACTAGGCAAACGTCTCATCGGCACCAACACAACCCATAATCTAGCACATATCCGGTCCGGCCAATTCTGGAAACACTGTCCCGATGACGAGCGACGGTCCTACGAGGACAATCTCGAGCCGACGCTTCGAAAGGGCCTTGCGTATCTATGGCAGAACCCCGTCGAGACGGGGTCGATGGCTTTACGGTATCTCATGAATGTGTCTAGCTCTTCCCCTTCTCCTTCTCCTTCTCCTTCTTCTTCGTCCTCATCTCCTACATCTCAGGAATGTAATACCCACAGCGAGAGCGATGAATCCTGCGTCACCGGCTTCTTCCGCAACCTCTCTGACCTCGAGACGTGGGCGAAGCGACACCCATCACATCTAGCCATCTACACGGGGGCGATCCGTCATGCGAAGAAGTTCGGCGCGGGGCGGCAGTTCCGCACGTGGCATGAAGTGTCGGTGTTAGGGCGCGGGGAGGCGCAGTTTGAGTATGTGAATTGTTTGGAGGGGACGGGGATGATTATGGGCAGTAGTTGTTGTTCGCTTGTTGAGGTGGACTTTTGATGGATTTTCTGTTCTGTTCTGTTCTGTTCTTTCCTTTGGTATGGGTATATTTCTATGACAACTCATGTATAACGTACGTCACTTAACGGGATTTATGTATATATTTGTCCATTTTTTTCCCTCATGGTACATACTTAACTCTATCCAACCAGTCGGAGTCGGGGCTGCTACAGATGACTAGATCTGGCATGAAAATGGAATGGGATGTCTCTTTCAGGCGAAGACAACCGCGAAGTCATGTGTAAAGTGTTCAGCATAGAAAAAGCTACGGTATTCGAAACAAAACCAAGTCCGAATTTCTGAAGGGGCATTACTTTCATCCATCCCTACATCCCCTTCAGCTTCTATAAGCCATGCTGCGAGGTCGAGGTCGAGGTCGAGCTAGGGAGCTACACCGAGCATGAGTGGATGGAATCTATTTCAACTAGATGCGGAGAATCAAGAGATAATATAATATCCTTCTTCTAGGTCTGCACATGTATGTACATGATATGGGCCATGGAGGTAGTATAGTATACGGCATATTTATGTAGATATCTATGCAAATGTGTGGATGCATACCTAGGAAACAAGATTGCCATGTTAGGTAAGTTAACCAACCCTAATCCTATTAGTTATAACTAGCCTAGAACACTTCTAAAGATACTAAAGGAGACGTATGGATATACATACCACCATTGTCCTTTCTTTGGGTTCTTTCTCTGCTGCATTGACATTAGATCAACCAAACCAATATTTCTTCCCTTGGAAAAGATCTCTTGAATATTCTGACTTATGTTTATTCCAGTTCTGTCTACTCATTGCTCAACTACGTTACTCTACTCCCCCCCTTCTACTCCAAGCGGTGCAACTCAACTACATCAAATAGATCACCGGTCAATGTTGATTCGGTCTTGCCAATACGTGCTATCTGATACAAACACCGTTCATCCCCAGCAGTCCCCTCACCCGCATCCCCAATTCCGGCAAGCCTCAACGACCGCACCAGCATCCTTCATTCCTCCGCCCAAACCCCGACCCAAAGAAAAGAAACGCCATCCTTGGGTTTGTGTATTCATCACGTAATTTGTCCGACTCCGTCGTGTGGAAAAAAAGAAAATGCCATCAATGCATGTTGGTCATAATGATCGTTGGATATGACATCTCCTGCCGATAGGAGAAAAAAAGGGTAACGGAAAAGAAAAAAAAAAGGTAGTTGAATTTCAAGACAACGCGCAAATAGGTTCATGGTTGAAAACACGAAAAGTTGAAACGGATCTACGATCACGGTACGCCAGGCTTCGGATCTGATCTAACGGCAAATGAAAGAAGACGCAGAAGCGATTGGGAAGACCAAGGGGTGGCCGTGGAAGATTGAAGAGCGAAGATCAAATAGCGTATTTGCGGGTCCATTCGCGGGCGGTGGCCTCATACCGAGGGCGGTCGGTCTTGTAGACGTGCGCGATCTCGGGCACCAACGGGTCATCGGGGTTGGGGTCTGTAAGCATCGAGCAGATCGACAACAGGACTGGAAACGGGGGACGTTAGTTGTGTCAAACAAAAAAAAACAAACCTTTAGAGATCGTGAGAGCAGGGCTCCATTGGTCTCTGAGGATGTCCAGACAGATGCTGCCGTTCGAGTTGATGTTGGGGTGGTAGATGCGAGTGGTGAAGTTGACCTTGGGGGGCTTGAAAGGGTAGTCGGTAGGGAAGTGGATCGATAGGAAGAAGACACCTCCGGAGTATGGGGAGTCACCCTGAGTTGTATTAGTGAGGTTCAGAAGAGTACTTGATTTTAGCCCGATGACCGACGTGGGATGCCGGTCGGGATCTGGCGCCCCGGGAAGGCACAAAGACCCCACACCCGACGGCTGTCAGACAAAGAGGTTGGTGTTGGAATACTCACAGGACCCATTATCGTCGCTTGCCAGTGAAACTAGAACCGAAGACTATGTCAGTACTGGTATTGAGGTGAAGTTGCGATGGTGTGTATATCGAAAAGGCCTTGTTCAAAAGCGCCCGCCGCAAACGGCACGAGGGGCAAGGCGGCAAGACAACAGGATAACAGGACAGGGGATTCGTACCAGGTCCTCTCCTGCGGGACCAGCAGAGCAGGAGGAGGGGGGATCACTGCGAAGAAATGTTAGTCGCTATCGAACACCAGGCGGATAGACAGGGCGAAAGGCAGGCGACTTGAGGCCCCGCGGTCGTGGTGGGGTGATACCGCCAGACGGTGAGGACATGCCAGCCTTCCCTTTTCCGTGATGAGCAGAACTTACCGGCCTAGATCAGCGAGTTCCTTGTTGATTCTCTTGAGAGCCATTTTGTAGGATGTGAAATGAGAGAGGAGACTTCCACTCGGGTGAGAAAGAGGAGGAGAAAGAGCGGGTATCGAATCTGAAGGGGGGGAATCTGCACGACACAATCCCCTCGTTAGTCGGTCAGGTTCGAGCGTCGCAAGGATGGGGTGAAGAGTGGGAAGGGAGAGAGGAATACAAGAAAGGAGGTAAAAAGCAATAGTACGTACGAGAAAGGAATATACAGGAATCGTATGAAGGGGAAGATAAGAAGGTGGAGGGGAAAGGAAGAGAGAGGAAGGGAGAGAAGAGGGTAGACTCACCGTCGATGATTACGTGGGAGGCGAGGAGGGAAGAAAAGAGGGGAAGGATTTTGGGCTGAAAAGTGAAAAGAAGAAAGCGATTTTTTTTTCTGTTCCGTTTTCCGCCCCGTGACGGTAACCAGCCACCACCGCCACTCGGTATTCTTACAGTACATGCACCCTGACGTAGTGTACACTCTAGAATAGGTATACGTATAGGTATTTCTTTCCAATTCTAATTCCTCTATTTTCTCTTACTTACTCCATACTCTTATGGATATCTCCAACAGACACCATCAGGGTCCGTACGGAGTAAAAAACTTTGCAGGCATGAATAATAGAAATTCGGCGTGGCGACGGCTAAGATCTTTAGTCCCGCGTCCCGTTCGGGTTGGAGCCCGGATCATCATCGTCATCGGTTCGGAGGGTGGGGATTCTGGGTGAACTAATCGTTTCTTGTCAAATGAATCAAATGAAATGTTCGCTTTGTTCAGTTTCTTTCAAGGTACCCGAGTCGGCGGAGAGGAGGGAATTACCGTACGCCGTACTTGTGCAGGTATGGTATTGGTGTATCAGAGAGACCCACGTGGCGCAAGGGTCACGTGGCCGTGGCTTCTCGAAGGCTCTCCGTCTTACCTTTCGGTAGGTAACTTGTCATCTACTTCTAGTTACTACTAGGTACCTATGAGTATGAATCTGCGTATTTGAAATTCTATGTACAATTCACCTCCAACTTGGATATATTTAGACAAACGCCTGGACCCCAGTAATGGCGCGTCCCAGGATCAACGCTACACCAATCATCAGCCATCAATCCACCAAGTAGACATGGATAGGCGGACAGGGGAAATCTGGAGGTAACATACCGTGAATATCGCTCTGGCCCTCGTACGTTTGCACAACAAACAAATTCGCTGCATGTCGCGCAATCCCGTACTCGTCGGAGGTTGCATTCCCGCCGAAGATCTCCTGCAGGCTATTATTTCGCGCAAAGATTAATACCGGACCTGGGCCTAGAGAAATGTGATAGATTGGAAAGTGAGAGGGGAAGCCACGTACATGCGGGAATTCGTTAGCGCCCGGTCACAGTTCTGTCGCTTGACCATTGAAATCATCTCCGGCGTGGATTTGCCCTCGTCTTTGAGACGTGCGACCTGCGTGGCGGCCAGGGTTCCGTACGCTGCGTCCGTGGCGGCGTCGGCCAGCTTCTTCTGGATCAGCTGGTACTTGGCCAGCGGGTTGCCCTTGAACTGCTTCCGTTCGAGGGCGTAGGTCCGCGCCCGGCTGAGACAGTCCTCGAGGGCGCCCATGGCCCCGAAGGCGATGCCCAGCCGCGCGCTGTTCAGACAGGTGAACGGACCCGTCAGCCCCTGCACCTCGGGGAACATGTTCTCCGCAGGCACCGGGCAGTCGTCCAATTGGATCATTCCCGTGATGGAGGCGCGCAGGGCGGACTTGTTCTTGATCGCGGGCGTTTCCAGAGTCCCCGCAGGGCACTGGTCACGCTCGACGACGAAGCCGCGGATCTTACCCGTGGATTCCAGCTTGGCCCAGATGATCAGGACGTCGGAGATGGGAGAGTTAGTGATCCAGGTCTTGGAGCCCGACAGGAGATAGACGCCCTTCTTCGTGGGATGTTCGCGCGCAACCGTCTCCATGGATCCCGGGTCCGAGCCGTGATTGGGCTCGGTCAGCCCGAAGCAGCCCGCCAGCTTGCCCTTGGCCAGCCCAGGCAGCAGACGATCCTTGAGCTCCTGCGTGCCGAAATCATGGATGGCCGTCATCGCCAGCGAGCTCTGCACCGACATCCCCGATCGATATCCTGAGTCGACGCGCTCGACTTCCTTGGTGATCAACCCGGACGCGACGGTGCTGGCCCCGGCGCAGCCGTACCCCTCGATGCTGGCGCCCAGCAGACCCAATTCTCCCATCTCCTCCAAAATCTTGCGGTCGTAGTTTTCGTGGCGGTAGGCATCTGTGTCACGGGGAGGGGGTTAGCGTTTGGTTCCATGTAGACCGTAGCATGGTGGGGAGCGCACCGAGGACTCGCGGGAGCAGGCGTTCCTGGCAATATTGTCTGGCTGTGTCCTGAATCGCCAATTCCTCCGCTGTGTACAGTTCCGACGCCGCTAGCGGATCTTCCCAATTGAAAGCAGTCGCGAACCCCCGCACCGACGTGGGAGTCTGGCAGCGGCGGGTTGCCGATTGAAGGTGGCGCGAGGCCGTGCGGAGCATGGATGGCTGCATTGTTGCGGGAGATTGGGAAGATGGAGTCAGGGGGATGAAATGGGAGAGTAAGAAAGTAAAGGGACTCGGAATCTCTGGTAGTTGGCGATACTCGATTTAAGTAGACGACCTGCGTCACCAGTACTGAGTGAAGTGTAATGACTTGCCTTCCGAAGGTTAAGAAGGGGCCGGCCTCGACCTCGGCAATAATGCTACTCGGCCCGCTCGTTGGGGCTCTCCCGCGGAACTCTTCCCTGTTAGTCAAGTATAGGAGTCAGTTGCCTCGAAATATCTTATAGTATTCCCAAGTCTTATTTGGACTTCACCTTAATTTTTTATATGAAAACGATAAGCGAGAACATATAAATTCTATAAAGTATGGACATGTATATCGCTACTGTAAATGCGCCTAGAATCCCCTCCCAATTCCGTGTCTGAGAATAACGGCGGCCCGTATGTTCAACGTGCAGAATCAACAAGACATGTTAGTCACGATGTTCCATATCTACAACGCCCCGAAGAGCGTGACAACCACAGCTCGGCAAGGTACAGAGGTTCTGCGGTTCCTTAGACTTTGTTCCAGACTGGTGGAAGGCGTACGCCGTGTTACTGTACTGTCGGTCTGGCGAATAAAACCCATTGACCGCATTGCGATGAGCGTCGAGAAGTCTCTCAGCCCCTCGACTGGGTATAGACTTCAACATTCAGGCCCATCAGCTGTGCTCACATCTTCCGAAAATATGGCCATGTATTCATGCCAGGAGCGGGTCATGCCCGGCCCTATCGCATCAAGCAGGCATTTGGGACTGCAGGAAGTCGAAAACCCCCGTAGGAAAGTAATCCTCGTCGAATCCCCACAGGTCCGGCATCATGGGATCGAGAGAGCCTTCCGAGAGGCCGGCTTGTGCCTGAAGTTGCGCGGCTTCGGGGTCGAAGCCATTCCCCCGCTCGGCAGACAAAGGGGCCACCCCTAGGAGCGGAGGCGGATGGGTAAGGATGGTATCCCGTTCGCCCAGTGGCTGGGCACCCGGGATGATGATGGGCTTGAACATGGACTGTTCATGCGGGCGCTGTCCGGCCGACTGCTGGGTACCGGCATTCCGCTTCTCCCATTCCTCCAGTCCGGTGAGCATTTTTCGCAAGCCACGGGCTATGTGGTGGCTGAGATGGCGCTCGCTCGCCCTCCGGCTGCAGGACACCATCAGCTCGACGACTCGTCCGACCAGCGCACGCACATACGCCACGTTGATGAGCAGGTCAGCCGATGCGATGGAGTTTTGCTGACCTTGACTGCCGGGGATGTTGTTCGAGCAGCCCTTGGCCGCGATTTTCAGCAAAAATACGGCTGCGAAGGTGATCATACTGTGGAGGTACAGCGGCACACCGACCAGCGCAGTCTGAATGTCCGGTTCGTCTAGGACGACCAGCAGCGTCTTAATGGCCGATTCAATAGCCAGGTTCGCGCGCTTTTTGCGCTCCTGAGACATCGAACGGGCAGAGCACGAGGAATGATAGGTCCGTAAAGCCACGGAGTTTAGTTGCAGGCGAGAAAAATGGTAGTGCAGGTAGACGGCTTTGTAAGGATACGCACCAACATATCGACTTCCGGCTGCGTCATCATTAGAAGAGGCTCAAACCAGGACTTGCAGACTAGACATACCTAATCGAGGCAACCACGACGATTTCCAAGTTTCCAGATCGGTATCATATTGGTCAATTGTGTCAAACTCGCTCTCGGGAACTTCCAAGTCGACATCCGGACCGAACGCGTGATATATCCGGGTAAGGATAATGAACAGGTCCACCTGACTATGTAGACGTAGCTCGGCTTGTGTGGCTGTAGGGGATAGGGTAAATGCGCTATGGTTCTTAATGGCATGGTCTTCGTGGATGATCGGCGGGCGCCCGTACGCGATCGAGAAATGGTGCTCCAATGTCTAGTGACAGTTAGCAGCAAAAAGGCATAATTTGGAAGAGCAGGCTTACATAGAGAAGATACCATAATTGAGCCTGCTCAATGTGTTCCGGAGAGCCTTGCGTCGCTTTCCGATAGGACTGATGGAGACCAAGCTCGGTGGCTATCCGCACGCAGTGGCCGGACAGTTTCCAGCTAATATCCGCAAGCCAAAACGCCCCGATGCACAATGCGCGCAAGTCATCCAAAGTATGGTGGTCTAGCATTGACGCCGACGCTAACCGGGCGAATTCGTTGTAGCAAGTGTCGAAGGTGCTCTCTTTGCCCTGGATGTGGAGGGCCGTCACGGTTAGGATGGCCGCCGTGAGCATCGTGGAGGATTTACGGACAGACGTCAGATCCTTGTGCACGAGCGCCATGCCGTCCCAGAGGTAGCGATTAAGCACCCGGTCAAAGTAGAAAAAAAGCTCTTGCGCCTCTTGTATACCCACAAGACCGCGGGAGATGAAATCGGTGACAAGTGCCCTGTCCGGCGCATAGTGTCGCTTGGGAGTGTTTGCCTGAATCTCGCTCAACTGCGTCACTTCGTATAGACTCCCCATCGGCGCATTGACTAACGATGAGACCCCGTTTTCTTCTCGATCGAGGGCAAACTGCGACTCTTGCTGAAAGGACTGGGGAGCCGTCTCGGGTCCGTCTACCGCTGCGCCGCCATTGATATCGACGGAGTTCGTTCTCCGGTCGTGTCCAACCGCGACCCCAGCATCCTCCGTGGACACGGTCGACTCTTTCCGATCCTTCTTCTTCGACGGTTGCTCGGTCGCCCTACCCGCCGCTTGATAGTATGAGAGGTTTGGTAAGTCGGCTTTGCTCAACAAGTCGGCCATGGCGAGCTCGATGGTAGTTTTCCACCTGCGGAAACAAAAAACGGTCAGTTTATTCCAGCCGCCAACTTCTAGGGGATGCATTACTGAGCGGGGCAAATTTACTCCGCTTCGTCATCTAACAAGGTCTGGAGACTCTTGTTGACGATGCAATCTAGACCCATGCGCCGACACCGGTGGCAGGTCGACTCTCCTGCTTGCATATCACATTTCACCTTGTGACGCTTACACTCGGAGCAGGCCTTGATCTTCCGACTGATCTTGGGAATATGTCCGACGCTCTGCTGGGGGTCGGGTTTAAGGGCAGCATGGTGCGCCGAAGCACCCTGGGGGGACGAGACGGACGACGCATCGTCATTGGCGTCAAAATGGGGGCGGCTTCGTTTCATGACGCAGAAAAATTCATTGCCAGAGCCGGTGCGTACGGCATTTAATATTGTCTATGGCCGTCACCCCGCTGCGCCCGCAATGAACAGGCCGTTACGGAGAGTTGGAGGAGTGAGGGGAGGGGTTCGGAGACCGCGAGCAAATCGGGAAGGAGAGGGAGATGGTTAACTAGTTAGTGCTAGTAGTAGTTAGTTATCGGGGGGGATGCTAAGCGCTTAGATAACTTCGGATGCATTGGTAGGTAGGGGCACTAGTGCCATCCACGGCCGTGAGTGATCCATAGCGAGGAGCGCCCAGGCCTGGTGATTTCCTCGCAGTTTCCCCGAAGACGGAGCGAAAGACGCGGAGCTGCGGGGGGTCCTAGAAACCACGTGATGCACGCAGCCCGCGGGCGCTAGTCTCGATGGGGCTTAATGAGAAGCGGCGCGCCAGGCGCGTCTTCGCGCGAAGGAAGGCTGCCTCGAAGGCTACGCTTGCTTCTACCTGGCAATCTCTCAGAACTTTGTGGCAAGCACTTTTCCTCTCTTGATTTTTCATCTTCCCTTGAGCTTGGGAAGGAAGAAATCAGGCACAATGGGTATTAAACGTGAGTCGACCCTTTCGAGTCCATTACCACCAATGACGTGGGCTTTCCGTCTAATCGAGTGCCTCCAGAGCTATACCAGGTCATTTCAGAAAATGCCCCCGATGCGATCAAATCGGGGGACATTAAGAACCACTTCGGCCGAAAGGTCGCTATTGTATGTCACCCATATTTCTGCAGACATGGCATTGACGCGCTATCTGACGAGCGGGATGAACTAACAGACGTCTACTGGATTAGGATGCGTGCGTTGTCTCCGAGCTTTGAACCTCCCCGCAAACACTAACACATCAATCCAGTTCCATGAGTATCTACAGTTTCCTCATCGCCGTCCGATCGGAAGGCCAGCAGCTCATGAGCGACACGGGCGAGACGACATCACATCTGATGGGCATGTTCTACCGCACCCTCCGCATGGTCGACAACGGCATCAAGCCTCTATACGTGTTTGACGGCGCCCCGCCGAAGCTGAAATCCGGCGAACTGGCTAAGCGTACGGCGCGGAAAAGCGAAGCCACGGAAGCGCACGAAGAGGCCAAGGAGACGGGAACGGCGGAGGATGTCGAGAAGTTTTCGCGACGGACCGTGCGCGTCACGAGAGAGCATAACGCGGAATGCAAGAAGCTCATCAAGCTGATGGGCATTCCCTACATCGATGCCCCGACGGAGGCAGAGGCGCAGTGCGCCGTGCTCGCGCGGGCGGGGAAGGTCTATGCGGCCGCGTCGGAGGACATGGACACACTTTGCTTCGAGGCGCCCATTCTGCTGCGGCATCTTACGTTCAGTGAGCAGCGGAAGGAGCCTATTCAGGAGATTCATTTGAACCGTGCGCTGGAAGGCCTCGGTATGGATCGTAGCCAGGTGAGCTAAGTCGTCCGGCGAGAGGCCGACCCAACCTAACGCAGTGCAGTTTATCGATCTATGTATCCTACTGGGATGCGATTACCTCGAACCCATTCCCAAGGTGGGACCCAACACGGCGTTGAAATTGATTCGGGAGCACGGCAGCCTAGAGAAGGTGGTCGAGGCGATCGAGAGCGACTCCAAGAAGAAATACGTCATTCCCGAGGACTGGCCGTACCAGGACGCCCGAGAACTGTTCCTCAACCCGGATGTGCGGGACGCCAGTGCCCCCGAGTGCGACTTCAAGTGGGATGCGCCCGACGTAGAGGGACTCATTGACTTCCTTGTCAAAGACAAGGGGTTCAACGAGGACCGAGTGCGAAACGGGGCTGCTCGGCTGCAGAAGAACCTAAAGTCGGCCCAGCAATCCCGGTTGGAGGGCTTCTTCAAGCCAATGGCCCGGACAGATGCGGAGAAGGCGAGCCTTAAGCGCAAACACGATGAGAAATTACAGGAGCAGAAGAAGCGCAAGAAGGACGAGGCAAAAGCCAAGAAGGAGGCCAAGTCGAGACCTCGCGGTGCCGGGTAGACCGACAGATATGATGACAAGGGGATCAATATTTTTACGGAGTCGGAATCAGAATCATAATAATACTTACGGGTCGAATGAAAATAAATCGAATTCAAACCAAAAGGCGGAAACCGAGAGAACCCAAGGCGTTATGTGGAGATCGGAATCAATTGACAACACTTACGGAGCACTTTCAAACAAGGCGTGGCGATTCCCCATTGGAACGACAACCGTCCAACTTCCACCTGGTACCTAGTAATTTGCTGTACAGGTAGGATCAATCCGTATGAATCATAGGTAGTAAATAATTACCAGGCGAAACACTGTGGGGAAGAAAGGCAATGTTTGGGTACATTTTGGGGCATTCATTCTGCATGATCTGCCGTGGGAAGTCAATCGGGGCCGGGCAGCCTAGGCAGGGTTTTGCCAGCAAGAGAGGTGTTGGGCACAAAACCCATTGGCTGTGATCCTGAATCACTTGGGACTCTAGGCGCGCCAAATCATTCTTGATTGGGTTTGTCTCTTGGGTGTCTATTTCTGGTTGTAGTAATTATTGTGCTGGCCTTGTTGGGGTTTGAGTGTGGCGTGCATTGAATGTCTGGGTTGACTGTCCGATGAGTGGACGGGGATGGGAGGATCTTCCTTGGAGGGGGTACAATGTCTGAGATAATTGTATGTCCTTGTTTTACCTTCATTACTTTGCTACTTCACTGGATTGTGATATCAATTAATTGATCAAGATATAGCAAGCTATGCGTGGTTCTACGCTGATGATCAAAGTCGCGGGAAGACTGGAACTATATATCCTCGGAAGCCGAATACTATAGATGGAGATACGACACCCACCAAACCACACAGACCAGTATGAGAGCATTGCGCTTCAATGATATAATAAACAAGAGAAATAGACCTCCAAAGCCCCTACCCTCAATATAGACCCAATAACCCCTGAGTTGGTGGACAGATCAGCTATTCAAAGTGTGCGCCAGATCACTCATCTCGGGAAGCGAGAAGGACCGTGATTTAGGTGACTTATGATCCTGGGTCCGACATGGCTTGATTCGGATTTTATTGTAGTTGTGTATTATGTATCAACCGGTCTCTTCATTATATCTTAATCAGGAGCTACCCTCCTGGCTGGAAGAGCATGCGACAGGCAAAGTGGTGATGCCTCCATCAAATCGGGACCGGAAGCCAAGACACGGATGAGCCGGGCGAGGGCGAGAAGGAAGACGGAAGTAGATCACGCATGCTGGGGACCGTTGGGGACCCATCCGCTCCTTGTCAATTGGCATAGTACAATATGCTTGATTTCTTAACCTCCCACATTTACCTAGCATCTACAACCCCGAACTGTAATTCTTTCACACCCAAGCTCCATCGTCTCTCAGCCCCTCTAGTCAGAGGTTCCCAAAAGCAGACGATCAAACCAAGCCAGGGCCATCCATGGATCATGATCTATAACATAGGGCGTACAAACCAATCCCGACAGCGCGCTCCCCATCATCAAGGTTCAAGCTACGCCGTTTCAAGGCTCAACATCCAACGGATAAAAAAGTATACATCATCCCAACCCCTCGTGACCGTGGGCACGAGGTCCGGTGAAACCCTGCGACTGTAACCTACTACCTACCTAGACGGTATAGTATAGTATGTATGTATGTGCCTACCTATCAATTCACGAGGGGAATCACGGTTCGAATGTCGATGCAAGGGGTCTAACCGGGCTCAGGGGTTGGATCTGACTGCTACAATCTACTTCTCCGCTGTCTTGTCGAACATAAACAGCTCCTGCGCAAGCTGCGAGGAGGTCATGAGCTTGATTGAACGGCAGTCCCGTGAAGCCATCCCCAGCCATGAGCTAGAATTTGTAGCACATCGACTCCGTAGAATGCAGGGAAAATCCACCCACTAGTCGGTATGATTGATTGACATGTTTAAGTATTTTGACAGATGTATTATTCTTCTGAATTAACCAAGATACTAGAATAATAATTTGGAGACGGCATTGGGAATTGGGATTGGGCATGCGAAAGGCACAACAGCGCGATCATCCCGAAGAGACAGGGTGCAGAAAAAAAAAGGGAAAAACTGAAAGAAAAAAAAATGGAAAAAATAAAATATTTCAAACGAAGTGGAGAACCGAGAATGTGCATAGACCAGCATCATATTCAATTATTCCAGTAGAAAGGGGAAATTAAAAGATAATCATGAATGGGGGGAAGAGAAAGAAAGCAGCACGCGTCAAGGCATCATGCGCGAGGGAAATCATTCCAACGGGGGGACAGTCTACAAAATTAACTACGAGAAGATGAGAGACGATCTACTCCATACAGCAACCGAGAAAACACAAATCAAAGAAAGTTCGATAGACAGAGAGAGAAAAAAAGAAAAGGAAAAATTAAGACAGAAGAGAGAAAAAAAGAAAGAAAAGAAAAGGGAGGGAGAGGGAAAAAAGAGGAGAGCGACTTGACGTGTTGTGAGGGAGAGCGAAAGTGATCCTGTGTCAACACCCGCTGCCCTATAAAGCGCGCATGCCCCGCGGCCTTCCCATCCCTTCCGCCGTCGTCTGCTTTTCTTCTCTTCCTTTCCCACTCTCGATCCACTCGACTTTCAGACCTCTTGGAATTATTCTCATCTTCCTGTGTCGCTCTACTTTTATCCACTTGTTTCACTTTCTCTCACTCCCACTCTAACCCCTCAAAATGCCTCCTAAGAAAGCTTCCACCACCGCGACCAAGAAGGCTGCCGGCTCTGGTCACGCCTCCTACCGTGGTATGTTTCCCCTGATCTTTCACCACCACCACATCGCGTAGGGGTGATTCAAGTACTGTTCTCGTCGCGAATGTATGCTGATTCGTGTAATATAGATATGATCAAGGATGCTATCCTGAACGTGAGTTGATCACGCCGTCCTGAACGGGCCTTGGGGATGACGAGCGCGGGCGTCAACCGTCTGCGACCGGGACCACGCCTCCGCGTCGTCAATCCCCCCAACGCCATGTCGGACCAGTTTAATTTTGTAATCATCCTGATCGCTGACTCTTCCTTTCACTACAGCTGAAAGAGCGCAACGGTAGCAGGTAAGCTGAATTTTGTTTTCCCCCGTCTCCCGACCGGGGTTGATGGGTTGCCGACGTGGCAGTCGTCTCCTTCCCCTCCTTCACGCCTCGAAGCTAACGCTCCTCGTCACAGCCGCCAGTCCATCAAGAAATATGTTCAGGCCAACAACAAGATCTCGTCGGCTACTCAGGCCGCCTTTGACAGCATGTTCAACAAGGCTATCAAGACCGGTGTCGAGAAGGGTGACTTCACCCAGCCCAAGGGTAAGTTTTTCATTTTAGTCTCGCATTGTTGCGCATCGTTCCAATCCTTTCGCAACTGTCATTGTTTTTGGTTCACCTCGTCGCCGTCGCACCTGCGCGTGCGCTCGAGGCTCCTTATCGCTGCCCCGTCTTTTGTTGATCTTTGATGGGGTGCCGACTGACGCGTCTTGTTGCTAGGACCCTCCGGCCCCGTGAAGCTCGCCAAGAAGGAACCTGCTCCCAAGCCTGCTGCTCCTAAGGTAAGTTTGATCCATGTTCATGTTCAGAGTTTTGCTCTTTCTAACGCCCATTAGAAAACCGCTGCTGCCAAGCCTGGCCCCAAGAAGGCTGCTGCTAAGAAGACGGAGAAGACTGAGAAGGCCGACAAGCCCAAGACCACCAAGAAGAGCACCACCAGCAGCACCACTACCACTGCCAAGAAGCCTGTTGGTCGCCCCAAGGCCAACACCGCCAAGCCTCGCAAGGCGTCCACCACTGTGAGTAATGTCTCTTCTGTTTTCTTGACGGGGAATATACTGACCGCAAAGCAGGCGCCCGCCGTTGTCGACCAGCCCAAGGTCCTCGGGACAACCAAGTCGGGCCGGGTGACGAAGACGACGGCCAAGCCTGCCGAAAAGGCCAAGAAAGCGGCTCCTAAGAAGAAGGCTACTTGAAGCTGAGATTTCTGATTGAGATTTCTGAGCGATTGCGTGATGTTTTTCCTTTTGTCTTTTTTTTTTTTTTATCCCTCTGTGATTTTTGATTTTGTGTTCTTTGGGTGATATCTTTTGGGGTTGCTCCCTTCTCTCTTCGGTTGTAATTTTTTTTTGCTGTCTCGCGGCTTCAATCTGCGAGGACACTGTTTCTGGGATACGTTGGTTGTTCTTTCGTTTTATCGGCAGGAAAGGCGTCTTGTGGTGGATCTTGCAACGGGAATATCTTATCTTGTTTTTAACTGCTTGCCACTTGGTCTGTGGACTTGTCTTCGGATGAGGGTGTAACGAATGGAATTATTGACCAGTTCATTGATTTGGGATTTGTAGCATTGTACGGAGTGCGGAGTAGAGCGGGAAGATATATTTCTCTGCCAATGTTCCGTATAGACTATATAGTATCATATACAATAGACTATAGACTAGAGCTGTATACAACGGCACGATCCACGGGACCCGGCGGGAGCACAACTCCGAGTATTTAATTCCTATTTCCTAAGTACCTAGTCTCCGGAGTGTAGGTAGATAAACTCGGAGTATGGTAACCGTAATCCGGTCAGGAAAGAGTGTAATCCATTCCAAAAATAGCAGAAAGAGCACTATCGTCTGCTAATCTTACCGTACCCACAGTACTCCTACCTTGGAGTAGTTATGGGCAGCTCTGCACGAACTGCATGAGATAGTACATACACGAGGGATCTAGATATGTAGATAGATCATCTGACACCTGCCGTCCCGCCGGTTTGCTAGATTTCGTGCAGGAATTGTGTGTGTGTGTGTGTGTGCAGGGAGGAAAGAAGGCCTAACTGCTAAGGTAGGGCATATTGCGTCAGGGCTGCGGAGGCAAATTACTCAGTACACGGTGTACTTCGGGTGACGTTTTGTAGGCAGGACTTCTTGTCGATCCCCGGATAGGAAAAACATGAGCATCCGCTGCCATGGTAAACGGGGTGGTGCATTAGGACGAACCCTCCCGTATAGTTAAGCTGAGTTATGTCAGGTGGGATCTCTCTTCGTGACCATATCCCCTGCATGGTCAAGGCTCTCCTCGCAGGAGGGAGAAGAGGACAGTAGATACCGTATCGTATCTCGTATCCGTGCCTGGGTTGCAATACCTACCAGATACGATGATACTGTACAAAGATACCGCTAGACCACGACGGGGAACCTCCGGATTGCCCAGAAAAACATCCCGTCGGACATAAAATTATGCATTCCGTAGGTTGATGTATGTACCTTACGGACTATATGTCTATACTCTTTGTTGGAGGATATAGATTATAGATTATATATTGTACGGAACTGATGTTTCTGCAGGATGTACGGGTCCGTGGAAGTATCCTGGGAAGTAGGGATTCCTGGTAGGATGTTTGATATGGAGTAGGTTCCAAGGTTCTTCTCTGAGCACCGGCGAGTTTCGTGAGGAATTTGCGGCCTAAAATCCACGCTTATTCCGGCTGATATTGCATGAATTTTACCTGGTAGGATTGCATCTTTAGGAAAGGGGGGACTCTCGAGAAAGATGGATAGAGTAGGAATTGACTCCCCAGTCGTTCTATTGACAGTATATTATATAGCATCTACTTCGTATAATCTACTTTATCAATAGATGTTGTGCATACTCCATAAATGCTACAATACCAACTAATATCGAGCAGCTCCACCTCGACTGGGTCCTTTTCCCCTTCTTTCAACTCCAACCAGCCTCTCTCTCCTCTACCCTTTACTTTCTGCGCTCATCGTCGACGAAGCGTTTAATCATCTCTCTCTCCCTCTCTGTTCTTCCCTTTCATTAGTCTTTCCTTCCCCAACTGAGCACGGGAATACCTTCATTACCTGACTCCATTCCTTTCTATACGGGCGCAATACGGTGCTGCTTCTCCTGCGGGCGAATTACGAATACCCGCTCTCGGTCACTTTTCGCTCCTCAATTTCCCTCTCGACCTCAGCCTTTGCCAACTTTCTCCCGTCTCGTCTCATCCCATCCCATCCCATCCATTCCACCTTCTCTTCCCCCCTTCTCTCTCTCTCTCTCTCTCTCTCTCTTCCCTTCTCTTCCCAACCCACCTTCCTTCTTGATCTTTCCCTCTTTCTTCGATCATCTCCCGCCTGCCTATCTGCAGCCTTAATTCGCCCTTTCCATCCCCCTTTTCTTCCGTCTTCTCTCCTACTCGGGACACGCCTGCAACCAAGGAATTTCTCTCCCTCGCCCCCCCCCTCACTGAATAACACCGGACACGTCGACGGTGCCGGATTGACCACCAACTCTCTCGTCTCTCGCTTTACATGACCATGCCTATCGGTCGCTAAATTTCCTGCCTATCCGGCTGGCCACTTCCGCCCATCCCAGGAACCTGGTTCTTTCTATTGACCGTCCGCCATTGGCCACCCACCGTTGTCCTTTCCATAGATCTCCTTTCCTTCCCGATCATCCGTGAAAACCAAGTCTCTGTTCACTCCTCCGCCGGGAGTGCAGGCCCAGCGACCATGCCGTCCTTCTCGAACGACGGCCCCTATCAAACAGCCACGGCCACGGCCACTCATCCTCGACCCTTCGACTCGCCGCAAGGGAAACCGCACGATAAGGCTTCCGTCGGCAACACGTTTCTCTGGACCAACTGGCCCAACGGAGACGCCAACCACCACAACGACGGCCCCCCGAACGACCGTCAACACCTCGCCAATGGTAGTGCCTACTCTCTGAATGGGCCCCGATCGAGCGCCAGCTCCTACCACCGAGATCTCCCCCACTCGAAAGATGGAAGCATGCACTCGCTAGGCAACGGATCCGCTCGAGACCCTCGAGATGGGGGGAGACCCTCGATGACGCCGGACAGGGATTACACCCCGCGATCTTCGGATGTCGGCGCTGGTGCCGGTTCGATAACTTCGGTTTCTGGTTATCAGCCCAATGGCACGCCGTTGGGTCCTCGTTCGGTCGGCGGCAAACCGATGGTGAACGGTGACCATTCCCGCGCCTCCGTCGACGAATTGGCCTCCCTGGATACGTCTGGTAACGTACACGGAACGCGCTTGTCATCCTCGCAGCCCGAAGATAGTGGGTACCTTTCGCCGGACGCCGACCGAATATCCCCTTCGCAAAAAGGACCTCATCGCTACTCTTCGCCGCCCGTGCCGCCGAGCGCGGATAGCTCTGCCCAGCAGGATCCGAACCACCCTGGCCTTCGACAGCGTCATACCCTTCAAGTACCTCGAACGACCAGCGGCCGCCGCAGTAGCCGCGACCACTCCGAAGATGCTTACAGCAGTGGCCGTTTATCGCCTACCACAAACGGTCGCCGTCCGTCCTTCACTCTGGGCCGCCGGGCCAGTCGAACCAATCGCTCCGACACCTTCCCGGACGAGATGAATCCTGAAGACGACGCCGCTCGATGGGCCGAGGCCATCAAACATAGGAGGGCTTCGAGGCGAAGGCGCCGCGACGATGACGACGACGATCGCGTCATTGTCGGAACGAAGGTGGACCAGAACCATGTAAATTGGGTCACGGCATATAACATGCTTACGGGCATCCGATTTACCGTGTCGAGGATCAATGCGAAGATGGAACGGGAACTAACGCCGGCTGATTTTGAAGCCAAGCACAAGTTCTCATTCGACATGTATGCGCCGACTGCTTCCCCCTGATTTGCTTCCTTTGTGTGTGTCTATTTGCTGATCATGTCATCCACAACAGAACCGGCAATGAGTTGACTCCCTCCGCCAAGTACGATTTCAAGTTCAAGGACTACGCGCCGTGGGTTTTCCGGAGTCTGCGAACCAAATTCCGCATCGATCCCGCCGACTATTTGATGTCCCTCACCAGCAAGTATATTCTGTCAGAACTGGGCTCGCCCGGCAAAAGTGGAAGTTTCTTCTACTTTTCGCGTGATTACAAGTATATTATCAAGACGATCCACCATTCGGAACACAAATTATTACGCAAGATCCTCCCCGAATACTACAAGCATGTCGAACAAAACCCGAACACCCTCATATCCCAATTCTACGGCCTCCACCGCGTTAAGATGGCCTATGGCCGGAAGATTCACTTCGTCGTGATGAACAACCTCTTTCCGCCCCATCGGGATATTCACCAAACATTCGATCTGAAAGGATCCACCATCGGCCGTGACCTGCGCGAAGATGACCTCGAAAAGAACCCCAGAGCGACCCTGAAGGACTTGAACTGGGTTCGGAGAAACCGACAACTTCAGTGCGGCCCGTCCAAACGAGAATTCTTCATGGCGCAGCTTCAGCGAGATGTGGAGTTGCTGAAGCGGCTCGGAATCATGGATTATTCTCTTCTGGTGGGAATCCACGATGCCGAACGCGGAAACGAGGAGAGGCTCCGGGACAAGACCTTGCAAGTCTTTTCCCCCGGAGGTGACCGCGAAGAAGAGGCAGCGCCCAACATGCTAATGCGGACACCTTCCAAATTGGAGAGTGAGCGCAAGGCGCGCGAGTTGCGGCTGTCTCTCAAACGAGAACGCCCGGTGCCTCTGGACAGGGCCGCCGCGAAGATGCCGGAGGAGATCCTTGACGAACGCAAGTTCCACGTTTTCTATTCCGATGATGGCGGTTTCCGCGCGACTCATGAGAACGGTCAGCCCGGAGAGGAGATCTACTACCTTGGGATCATTGATTGTCTCACCCACGTGAGTTTGACCACACTGTTTTGAAATTTGCGCCTCAATTGCTAATCCCACCCTTCCGCTGCTCTAGTATGGAACCGTGAAAAAATTGGAACATTTCTTCAAGGGACTTTCCCATGATCGGTCGCAAATCTCACCCGTACCACCGGTGGGGTATGGAGATCGGTTCATCCACTTCATCAAGGGTATCACCATGTCGAAGGAGGAGGCCGAGCGACACCGGGAGTCTCGGGTATCGGAACAGCGTTCGTCTTCCGTTGAAAGGACAATGCAGGCGGCTGAGAAAGAGGCGGCTAAAGATGTGACAATAGCTAACCCCCGAACGTTGTCGACTGTGCGGGATCCGGCCGACCCCAGCGGCAGTGTCCCTGCATCGACGCTACCCATTGTGGACGAGGCCGGCGAGGCGAGTAGTGTTGGAGGTCAAAGCCAACACAGCCGACAAGGCCTGTCGCCAGTACCAGAGAAAGATCTACCACCGTTGCCTAACCATCCCCCCAACCATCACCATCACCACGCTTTTGGTTTCGGCGGGAAAGGCAAGGCGGTGGCTTAAAAGTCGAGTCGTCTCCTCCAATACCATATATTAGACCATCTTCGACCTTTCTTCATCAGGATGGCCAATTGGTTGATTTTCATGATACCCACTCCTCGTACCCGGTCATGCTCTGCTTGGCCCACCGGCACATTTTGGCGCCCCGGATTCTTGGCTTCCCTAATTCTGCGATGCATCTTTCTCCCCACCTGTTTCTCCCGGAAACCACTCTTGTGATAGTGTTGATGTTACCACGATTGATGTGAGTTTCTTGTTTTCTTGTTTTCTCTTTCTCCCAGGGCGCACCTATCGCCCTTCTCGGCATCTTATCTCTCTGTCCACTTGATATCCCTCTCAGCTTTGGTTTTGAATTCGTCTTGGTCAAGCGTCACACTGTCCCACGAAACACCTTCTTTCACTCCTGGTCACCCTTTATACAACCTGGCAAGCAGTATTTGATCCTGTGTACTATCTTTTGAGGACCTGCGGGAACTCGCTATTTCCTTTTCTGTCTGTCCCTTTCGTTTGCCCTATTTGGGCCATTCTACTCGATATCTCAAGGAGTGTAGATCTCCTTGACTGTTGAGACATCTCTCTTTACCACATGGGTTAGTGGTGTCGTCCCGGCCCTAGCTACTTGTACTACATACGCCACATCTATCATTTCCTTAACTGTTTTTTTTTTTTTTTTTTTTTTTTTTTTTTTTTTTTTTTCGAGTCCAGCTACTATATCAGTGGTCGACGCATCGACCGCACTCCACTCTCTTCTCTGATTGATTCTATTTTCCTTGGTTCGTCCTACTTACACTCACTATTTTCATTTCTCTTTTTCTCCTCTTATCTGTTTCCCGTCTGATATTCATTTCCTTGCCTCTTCGTCTGACCTACTCACATCACCTCGTCTACCCGAATATTGTTTGCCATTACATGCATTGCATTGCTGTTTCTATTCTCTGTTGTATAATTTGAACGGGAGAAGCGAAAGCATCGTTTGTCGTGAGCAGGTTTGAGCGACTTAATTATGTCCATGTTTGTGAATCCTGTCTAGTCACTTTATCTGTTTGTACCTCCCTTATTCTTTTCCGTGATTTCTGTTTTAGAAGATTGATTGATAGAAAGAAGTACAGCGAGCAAAGCATGTTGCTACTTTGCCTTAACTTACCTTACTTATCTGCCTTACCTGCTAGAGAATTGATACCATATATTCTTGTTTATTTATTTTTTTCCCACTCTTTTATTGTAAGTGTGTAGTTTAGGTCTTCCTGGATGGAGAAGGAAGGGAGGACCTCTTCCTCTAACAGCTGGACGAGAGGAGACCATAGACCAGAAAACATGGAACGTATCAACACACCGAGTTTAATGAATGATTCCATTCTATCCTTATCAAACCCTGGAAATGATAGGTACCTCTATCTCCATGAATAGCATGCATAGCATATTTCACCATCCTTGATGAATAGTCAGTGTACTTACCTATAGTTAGGTAGGTAGTTACAGTACTCCGTAGAGCGGCTCAGTAAGCTAGACTAAGCTAGACTAAGCCAAACTAAACTAAACTAAACTAAACTAAACTATCAGGGACATTTAGACCAGGTGGTGTTCTATGTCTAGGATAGTAACTAAGTAAGCATGAGCATGTCAATGTGTACGTAAGTAATGTTAGTAAGTGAAGCAAGTGAAGCAAGTGAAGCAAGTGAAGCAAGTGAAGCAAGTGAAGCAAGTGAAGCAAGTGAAGCAAGTGAAGCAAAATAAATGAACAAACTAGAATTAGATCAGGAAGGAAAACTAGGACTAGGACTTGAAACTTGAACTAGAACTGGAAAGAGGGATAGGAAAGTAACTTGCTGTCAATGCTTGTTCTTCATATCTTGTCTTCTCTGGCCTGTTAGGTAAGGGCATGGTCTAATCTTTAGACTGGATGGATCTTGCTCTTGCTCTTTCTCTTTCTCTTTCTTGCTCATGGACTCGATCTTGGACACGCTACTTGGTAACTAATAGTGGGAAGGTGAGGTAGGGTAAGTAAGTGGAAACAAGTTAGATAGGTACTACAGGTTCTACAGGTAGAGGGGAATATAAGTAGTTATTCAAATATAAACGTAGCATTCATTGCCAGGAGTTAACAGATCAGTATCAACCGTGAAACCGTCAAAATACACCAATTTAAAAGAGATAAATATACTCGACAAGCAGGAGAAGAGGAAACGCCAAAATACATGCAGACAGACCACTCCATCATTTATTTTCACGTGGATCAGAGGGAATAGACAAGCACAAGGGGAAGACGCCACGTAACGCCCATTTTCCATTGACAATTTGGGGAGAAAATATCAGAGGATCCGGTTGATAAACAAGATTCAAGGGGAATAGTTAGTGGAACGAAGTTGAAAGGGGATTCAAAGCATGGACGTGAAAGAGAATAATGGAAGAAAAAAAAAACCTTGCACCCTAGCGTAACCCATCACTGACTGGTATATTGTTGAATTGTCCGACAGAAAACAAGATTTGAACAGAACAGAAAAGAATTGACAAAACATTAAATTATTCGGCTTTGCCTTGAGTGACCTTGGCGGCTTGGATGGCGGACATCTTCTGAGTCCACCCTTGAGTGGGTTGAGGCTTTTTCACAGTGCGAAGGTCATCGGTGGAGAATCCGGAAATGCGCATGTTGTAATTGCGCTCGAGGACGAGCTGGATATCACGCATCTCGAGAGTAGACGAGGGACGGAGTTTGGCAAGACGACAGGCGGCCGTGATGACGTCGTCGACAAAATCATCAGCCATTTGAATGATGAACTGGATACGAATTAGTTGATTAAAAAGACGCAGACTGACCTAAGAAAACATACCTCTTCAGCATCTGGGGTAAGCCCCTCGCCTTCACCCCCTCCAGTGACTTGACGGACCAAGATATCAAGCATCTTCTTGCTGAGTACGCGCTGACCTTCACCTTCAAGCACATAGCCAGGATGTTTCTGAATCGCAGGCTGGCCCATCATACCCATCGCACCGTGGCTGGGACCCCCGGATAAAGTTGGCCGAGAGGGTGCCATATTAACTGGCTCAGGAGGAGGAACGTTCAAGTTCTTGGGAATGGCCATGTTGATATTGCGTGCGGAATTTTCAGTAGACCGGTTGGGGATGTAGCCTTGGGGATGAGCATGAGAATTATTCACAGCTTGCGTCATGGGCTGTTGCTGATTCATCGTATTAGGAGGAGTGCTACTGCCATTGCTGTTGGTATAGTTCTGAGCGGCCTGGGCCATCGCAGCCTGCTGGGACAAAGGGCGTGGGGGGCCTTGCACGGTGACTGATTGTGTGGAGGTAGGGGTGGGAGTGGAACCATCCAGACCAGGCACTTGAGTGAATGTGACCTGTGATGCCGGAGTTGCCTGCTGTGACTGGGCTTGCACAGGCTGCGGTTGCTGAGGTGGTTGCTGCGGAGGGATACCCTGGACAGCAGGAACAGCACCCGGGGCTTGGCCATTAGGTGTTTGACCTTGTTGAGAAGTGGACGGGGACATCGACACCTGCCCAGCCTGATTGCGGGCAGCGCTCACCGCAGAGGTGATGGTATGGGGCGCAGGCGTTGGCGCTTGTCCGGGATGCAGCGTGTTAGGGGGATTTGCTGGGCCGGCGGGACCTGCATTCGGTGCGGCAGCCGGCGCAGCAGTAGGCGGACCTGGCGTGGGACCTGAGCCATTCTGCACCCCCGTTCGATGGGTCTGCGCCTTGAAGTTCTCCTGCTGCTCCTTGAATTTGGTCAAGAAGTCACCGCCCTCCCGGTAAAGCTTCTCCGCCGCTACCTGTCGAGTCTTGAAATCCTGCAGATCGTCTTGGGACAGACTTCCGGATGCTTGTCGCTGGGCGAACTGTTGACGTAGGTCGTTGGCACGCGCCCGGCCAATCTCCTGTTTCTGAAGCGCGATTCCGTATCGCAATTTGGCTTCCGGAAGCCATGTCTGCGCCTGCTCGTGGCTGATGTTCGGAGGGAGGAAGAAGTGCAGACTGTTGACTTTCTGCTGGATTTGAGGGAGAAGCTGGGCAAACGTTTGAGGGTTGACCGACTGCGCACGGGCGACCGGCTGGCCACCCTGCGCCGCTGCTGACTGCTGGAGCTGCTGCTGTTGTAGTTGGCGATTCTGTTGAAAGGCCCGCATGCCCTTCATCAGATTCTGAGAGATCTGAGTGAGTCGGGTATGGGCATGCTGATATTCGGAGCTCTTCGGATCGCGGCTATTCAGGACCTCCCAGAAATTGCGCACGAGCTGCGTATGCTGAGTTTTCTGCTGGTCGTTCAGATGCGGTAGTTTCTGCACCTGGTCGGTGCGGATAAGGTTCGAATGCTGCGGGATCATAGGCTGCGACGGGGCCTGTGCTGGAACCTGACTGCCGTCCATGTTTCCTGTGATGAAAGCGACCGAGTTTTTGTGGGGGGAATGACGGTCGAGTGACGGGCTAACAGGAAGCTACCCAGGAGGTAACTTGGGATAACTTTCCGCGATGGGGGGTGGGGGGCTGGGGATGCGCACTAGCGAGTCGCGTCCCGTTGCGTCCAGTTCCGTCGAGAGAAGCTTCTCGATTGAGGTGTTCCGGGGTTTCGAACGAGGCTAAATGAAAGGACGGAAGATACGACTGGATGGAACACAGCTTGTCCCCGACAACGGGAGAGAGAAGGATGGGAAGGTTGACGGATGGAAACGAGCAGGAATCGATGGTCCGCGGAGCCGCAGTCTTGGCATCAGGCACCTAGGCATCCAGTATCACTATCAGGACTATGAATATGGCAAATGAAATTGAGGTCAAAGTAAGTCGAGAATCTCTATTGTTTCTTTCTAAGGATATTGTATTGTCCATTGAAAGTGAATTCGGTGTGCATCTAGCAACACCACATTGTTTATTCTATGTAAATCAGGATTCACTGAGCTAGTAGTCACTTGTACGGCATTGACCTCTCAAATGAAATAGACCATGCAAAGTCCAAGATCCACCATCCCATGAAGGCCCCCCTAGGAATACACCCCCATTCCACTCGAACCTCAAGCCCTCGGACAGCGAGCGGGACGAGAGCCGTGTAACTGACGCCCGTTCGTATTGCATACAGATTCTGTACGCAGTGGTGTACGCCTGCGCTGAGCGAAGCTTGTTATCGTCTGCAATCCATTGACACGACGTTTGCTCCCTCGCGGTGGCGTGGGTTTTTGGGTCACGGGGCTCACGTGCACTGCAACTGAGTGTCGGCCATAGAAGCCATGTCCGCAGAGCATCGTGGTGTTTTTTCAACGTCGAAACCAGAACGCAAGTTGTCGCGCTAATCAGCCGACCTCCCCGGTTTCTGACAGAGTCTCAGCCATATCCCATGGCTGATGAGGTCTAGCCTCTACCCCATCAGCTCTCCCAAGTCGCGTTCCATTCCGTGAACACGGTTCTCCAAGGCTCTTTTTCTCCTTTCCAGTTCTCTGATTTCTTCCATCTCGCGCTCGATATCGGCGTCTGTGACGTCGGCCGTCTCGGGTTGCGCAGCAGGGGCCGTATCGTAGTCATCATACTCATTCCCGTACGAGTGACTCATTTGCTCTAGTTCAGTCGAGTTTTTGGCGACGCGCTCTTCCAATTGAACAATGGACTCTGTTATTAATTCATGACGGTATCGGAGGCTGGTAATCTTTTCTTGTGCCCCTGAAACAGGACTGTAGGCGGCGGTTAGGGATGGAGCTTACTGGAAATCGGATCAAAAGTCACTTACTAGACACCGCAGAGGATCTCCGCTCCCCGAAGTAGCACGTCGAGGTTGACCTCGTTACGGGTTCCTCGGCTGGAAGTACCGGTTGATCGCTTGATCTCCTCCATCATATCAGATCCGAGAACCCTGGCAACGGCCGACTGGTTTTTATTATTTCTGGCCGAGTAGATGCGACTGGCCATGGACTCCCCCTCCGCTTCCGACGGCAATGTGGTTCCACGCCGCGTGCTTCGTCGCTGCGCAGGATTGGACTTCACGGAAGGGTCGGTCTGGAAGAGAGCTCGCTCATGAGCCTCCGTGTCGCGAATCAGAGCCGTAATATCATGGGATCCGAGCAGAGCGTTGGTGAAGATTCGAGGTGGGGGGAATCTGTCTGAGGATTAGCGGGACGAGGGCAAAACTGCGCATAGGATGGTGGCACTAACGGGAGGTCTGCAATGGCTTGGGATGAGAGCGCGATCTGCTCCAGATGACTGTCGAGAAGCGACATGGCTAGGGAGGAATGAGGGTATGAGGAATCTGTCTGTACTCTGGACCTGTCTGAGTATGACAACAGACGAGAGCCGGGCGAACAAACGGATAAACAATGCCAAGACCTGGGTGCGGCAGCTGCCCGCTGCCTCAGGCACCCCCGGGGTGATCCATGACCTTCTCGCGGCGTCGGTGACTCCTCTCTCTCTCCCTCGCCCTCTGCAGTGGCAACTCCAGCGACAACGACCAAACGGATACTTCTGTACGAGAGAGAGAGAGCCGCTACGGTGTACAACTTGCGTCCTCATTCAACTTCGGCTTCTCAATCCCCGACAATTCGCCCAGACAAGGCTCCCCCGTCCTTTCCATCCGGTCTGCAGCTGACCCGTTCACCTGAGGTAAGCTCTTCCTTAACTCGCCGCTCCCTGACTAAGCTCCTCGCTGCGCTGGTTCTCTTGCGTCTCATTCCCAAACCAACCAACAACCTTGACATCACATCACCACCTCATCACTCTCTACCCCCAACCCTTCCACACCACCCATCTTTTCCATCATCTCATCCCCCCTCCGTGTTCCTCCCCTGGTTGTACCTTGCTTTCTTTGCTCCTTTGAGATCGTTTCCAGTGCTCTGGTCTCCAATTCTCTCCCCCTTCTTCTGTTTCCGGTACCCGCGGTCCTCGTTGCTTAGCTGAGCTCGCACTTGGGGAACAAGAAAGAAACAAAGCAAGAAAAACTCCTTCAATACATCTAATCGGAAATATGCCGGCCGAGAGGCGTTCTTTGAGATCGAACAGCAAGTCAGATACCTCTTCGTCTGCTAACGGTGACAAGGGTCGCTCTACCTCGCAGAGCTCCAGCTCCAACAAGGACAAGCCCGCGCTTACCCGCGCCGCTGCCAACAAGGCCAAGTCGTCAAAAGCCGCTTCATCGAACAACAGCGCGTCCAACTCCGGGATGGGCGAACAGCGAGAACAGCCGCAAACCAACGGCTCCGATCCGACGAAGAATGGCGTGAATGGCGCCGAGGACGTGGAGATGGGAGAGGATACGGCAGGTGGGCCTACATCTTCATTCAACGCCAGCAAAGATCGGCAAGGTGACGAGAAGATGACTGTTGTAGTGCCCCCCACCAAGGGTTCGAGGCTATCCGGCGATAAAGGCCAGGACCAGGAAGGTGATGTCGCGATGGAGGGTGCCGAGGGCGATGAATCCCAGAAACCCGAATCCGAGGTTGACCCCAAGACCAAGGCTATCCAAGGTGGGTTTCTCCCCAGTTTCCCCCTTGAATGCTTCCCTCCCGGAGGTGCAACTAAATCAAATGCGCTAATCACATATCGTCTCGATCGACTGCAGACATCAAGACCAACTTCTCACTCCTCGAGCGTGCCGTCGCCCATTTCGATCCTCGATTTACCCTCCGTGTCCTGCGATCGATATCGTCCATGCGCAAGCACATCACCTCGGATGTGCTGGCGGAAATCATAGTCGAGACTTATCCCTCCTCCAATTCCACAGCGTCCTTCTTGCTCGAGGCGATTGGCCAAGCGGGTGCCTTTGGATCGTCGGACAGCTCCAAGATGGCGGTCGATTCGGAGAAAACCAAGTCGACTCCCAAAGAGATCTTGCCCGAGATCGATACTTATCTCTCTATACTCGTCCAGATCTACTTTTACGATCGAAAGGAGATTCAGAAGGGTGCCCAGTTCTCCACGAACCTGATCGAGCGTCTGCGGACCATCAACCGCCGCACTCTCGACTCGCTGGCCGCTCGCGTGTACTTTTACTACTCTCTCTTCTTTGAGCAGATTGCACCTCTCCCCCCATCTCCTGCCGCCACGGTCACCTCGATCCGCCAGCCGCTGCTTGGGGCTCTGAGGACAGCCGTGCTTCGCAAGGATGTCGACACCCAGGCTACTGTGATGACATTGCTGTTGCGCAACTACCTGTCTACATCTCACATCTCGCAGGCAGACTTGCTCATCTCTCACAACCGCTTCCCCACCGCTGCATCCAACAATCAGATTGCCCGGTACCTGTACTATCTGGGTCGCATCCGTGCTATCCAGCTGCAGTATACCGATGCTCACGGACACTTGATCGGTGCCACTCGGAAGTCGCCGTCGAGTCACGTTGCGCGTGGCTTCTACCAAGCTTCTCACAAGTTGCTGGTGGTGGTTGAGCTTCTCATGGGGGACATCCCCGACCGAGCCATTTTCCGCCAGGCCGCCCTCGAGCGCGCCATGCACCCCTACTTCCTACTGGTGCAGGCCGTCAGTGTGGGTGACCTGGATGGGTTCTTGAACATCGTCAACACACACAGCGCGACGTTCCGGAAAGATGGCACCTACACGCTCATCCTGCGTCTGCGACAGAATGTGATCAAGACTGGTATCCGTATGATGTCGCTGTCGTACTCTCGTATTTCCCTACGAGACATCTGTCTTCGATTGGGACTGGACAGTGAAGAGTCGGCAGAGTACATTGTCGCCAAAGCCATTCGAGACGGTGTCATCGAGGCCAGTTTGGACCACGAGCGAGGGTTCATGAAGAGCAAGGAAGTCGGTGATATCTACGCCACTCGGGAGCCCGGCGAGGTATTCCACGAGCGTATCAGAGCCTGCTTGGCTCTCCACGATGAAAGTGTCAAGGTATGTCCTGAAAGAGTTCTAAAGGCCATTGGCCCCTCTTACTACTACCGATTCTCTTTTTAACTTCGAACGCCGACTGACCGATTTCTTTCCCAGGCCATGAGATTCCCCATGAACCAGCACCGTCTCGAGTTGAAGAGTGCACAGGAGGCCCGGGAACGGGAGCGGGAGTTGGCGAAGGAGATCCAGGAAGGAGACATGGATGACGAGGATGCTGGGGGTGATTTCGATGCCATCTAATCGGTACGAAGATCATCATAATCACTCAGCAACCTGGATCCTGCCATCTCCCTTCGAATTACGGGTTGACAACGGAGACTTTTCTGTGTATGTGTGTGTTATCTGCAGGTTTTTTCATTTTCTATTGTTGTTCGGGTGTGTACTTTGAGGGGGAAAGGCAGGATTGAGCTTGCCGGTGTGGTCTTGCATGTCTTTGTTCCCCATATAAACCAAATACTGGTTCTTTCTACCTTGAATGTTGAAGAACCGAGTCGTTTTGTAGATGCTTCCGTCCAGCTTGTCGGGGTTGTTTGCTGGCTTTCTTGGAATTCCGTCGATATTCTAGACCAGGACCATCAATTTCGTTTATTGTATAATGCAGTATTCCATTCATGTTGAGGAAAGAGGAGAAGATAGAAGAAAAAAGAAAAAGGAAAATAAAAGACAGAAAAGAGAAGAAACCGGGAAGAGGAAGGTAACGTAGAGAAGATAAACAAGGTGTGTTGATAAACTTGATACTGACATGGTCAGCCTTCCCGTTCCGGCCCGAGTCCAACTCCGCCGGTCCAAATTCTTTTGGCGTCGATAATTTGCGGCTTCTCACTTCCGCCGTCCATCCGCTCGGATCTGCCAGAGTTAATCTTCTTTCTCGATTCACCGTTGCTTTTCTCTATTCCTTTCTGTACTATATACTTGTATTCTTTCTCATTCTTATGTCTTCCTAATCTATCCATTACCCCCTAATTGTTCCATTGCTGGAATATGAAAGCTCGAGCCGTTTCGGCCTCCGGGCTGGTGCTTGCTGCACGAATCCCGCCTTCGACATTAGTTTGTTGGCAATGCCTTCGCAATGATCTCTTCTCGAACCAAACAAACCTCCAGACACGCAAGTATCATCCCACACGCCGGAAATCCGCCTCGCCATTTGGAGCTGCTGTCTCCGCGGCTCAAACAATCTTCAAGGGCCTACCGAAGGCACCGCCGGGGATCTCGGTCGATCCGTTGAGAATCGTGGGAAAAGAGCTCAAATTTTTGACCAAGAATATCCGCCAATTGCTGGGATCTGGCCATCCCACCCTAGACAAGGTGGCCAAGTACTACACCAAGAGCGAGGGAAAACACATGCGCCCTATGCTGGTGCTGCTGATGTCCCAGGCGACGGCGTTGACTCCTCGAAATGGCCGGGCGGCCTCGGCGCCTTCGAACACCGTGAACGAGTCCATTAGCTCCTCCGCCGTGCTCGCCGATACGAACCCCGACCTCAACCCGCTCGCATCGTCTACTGAAGGTCAATACGATTTTACCGGCGACGAGAACATCCTGCCTACTCAACGACGGCTGGCCGAAATCACCGAGTTGATCCATACCGCATCGCTTCTTCACGACGACGTCATTGACAATGCGGTCACTCGTCGGTCCTCCAGTTCCGCCAACCTGCAGTTCGGAAACAAAATGGCCGTGCTGGCCGGTGATTTCCTATTGGGACGGGCCTCCGTCGCTCTGGCGCGCCTGCGTGACCCGGAGGTGACGGAGTTGCTGGCCACCGTTATCGCCAACCTTGTCGAGGGAGAGTTCATGCAACTGAAGAACACGGCCGCCGACGAGAAACACCCTGTTTTCACCGACGAAACCATCTCGTATTACCTGCAGAAGACATACTTGAAGACGGCCAGCTTGATCAGCAAGTCGTGCCGTGCGGCCGCTCTGTTGGGTGACGGATCGCCCGAGGTGGTCGAGTCCGCGTACTTGTACGGACGGAACCTGGGGCTGGCCTTCCAGCTTGTGGACGACATGTTGGATTACTCGATCAGCGACGCCGAGCTGGGCAAACCTGCCGGGGCGGATCTGGAGCTGGGACTTGCAACTGCGCCGCTTCTGTTTGCTTGGAAAGAGAACCCGGAGTTGGGTTCGATGGTTGGCCGCAAGTTCAGCCGGGAGGGCGATGTGCAACGGGTAATTTTTGACTCTGACTCTTGATTAGCATGGTCAATGCTTGTAATTACGTGAGGCTAACCTAGTCCGATCTTCGTTTAGGCTCGTGAACTCGTTTTCCAGAGTGATGGCGTGGGCAAGACACGTGCCCTGGCCCAGGAGTACGCCGACAAGGCCGTTGCGGCCATCAGCGGATTCCCCGATAGCGAAGCGAAGGCCGGTCTTATGCAGATGTGCGAGAAGACGATGAACCGACGGAAATAAACTCGACTCGACGAATTGCCTGACCATATGCGAAACCACGACTTGAGACGGAGACCGCAGAGTCCATGGATATTATCATCCGAGTGAGAAGCCTCTCCTCTATTGACACTTTTCCTTCGAACGATGTCAATGTACCACCACTATTTTCTACCTGTACCATTGTATTCGTGCCAGTTTGTGCCTATGTTTACTTTTCCTTATTACTTCGATCCTGTTCAATGTTCTATAGTTTTGGTTTGTGTCGGGATGGATGACTGGGAATTCTTGTTCTTTTCTTTTTCTTTTCCCACTTCTCTTTATAACAGGGATAGAAGTCCGAGGTGCAATTGGGAATTCCGCGATAAACAGCTCAGTCTGGGTGTACATAGTCTAGAAAGGAGAGCTACCTACCCAGCAGGTCCTATAGAGGAACTATAGAAAAGGGATGAATCATGAATCAATCCGTTTCAAACAGAGTACCTGGTGGGTACCTCCGCGGTACGGCCGAGGCTGCTGCCACCTTGAAGGACGGTACGGTAAACTATGATACCTGATGGTACAGGGCGGTCAGGGTTCAAGGCTGACGGAACGATATTGTTCCGGCCCGGAAATGACGGATGGTTCGGCAGCGGCATGAAATCATTGGGCGGTCTCATCGGAGATACAAACGGGGTACTTCTAGGTACTTGACTAGACCTGCTGTTGCTACTGCACAAGACCCCGTCATCCTTCCATCTTCTCCCTGTCTTCCTTTCTCTCTCTCCGTCTCTCTGAAGAGCTGGTCTCATCTGGTGCTGTATCCGGGCAGGACCTCCCCAGTTACTTTTCCTCGTTACTGCTCACTATCTGTCTTACCTACGGAGTACACCGTACACCTACAAACCAACCAACCAACCTCCTGCTTTGTCTCACCCTCCCTCCCCTCCAGGATGGGCCTTTCGTTGCTGCACCTTTGATCCGACCACTTCCCAATGGGTTTGCTCGCCAACTTCCTTTTCGTCTACATCCTTGGGGGACTCACCTTCATCCCGCTCGTCCTGCTACTCCTCTTCCTCCATGCGTACTTGACCCTCCGATCCCCCCCACCGCCGGCCGACAAGCCATGCGACCAGCCTCACGACCCCCTTCGGCGTCCCACCGACGACCAGTTCAGTCTCAAGTCCGGTACCGATGAATTGGCCGACAAGTTTCATCGCACCCACGAGCCCGACGTCGCGGCCGGATACTTCGCCGTCTGTCGTGAATATGTGCCTGGTGGAGTCAATGGAAAGCCTCCCGAGCGAACCACGCCGGCGGGCGAGGTGATCGCCGCGGAGAGCCCCAGCGTCTACCAAACTATGTACCGGAGTTTATTCGACCGCAAGCAGACCCCCACCATCGAGCCGGCCAAAGCGAACGGGAGGAACGGGAAACGGGCGCGGAATGTCTTCTTTATTGTCTTGCGGTATGGTTCCTCTCCTTTCTGTTCTTGGCGCAATCCCGGGTTTGGCTGATAAGCGCCGCTATGATTACAGACACGGCCACTTGATGCTGTATGACGATGAACACCAGGTGGAGGTGCGCTATGTCATCTCCCTCGCCCACCATGACGTGAGTATCTACGGCGGGGAGGGGGAGATCCAGGAGGGGGAGTTGTGGCTGAAGAGGAATGCCATCTCTCTCACCCGACGGCTGGAATCGCTGGCAGACCTCGGCGGACCGACCCCTCCGTTCTACCTCTTCTCTGAGAATTTGTCGGAGAAGGAGGATTTCTATTTCGCCATGCTTCAGAATCAGGCTCGAATGGGGAACTCGTCGGACGGTCCGCCCAAGCATCAATCCTTCGAAACGAAGCATATCGTTGCCCTGGTTCAGCGGTTGCATTCCTCCGAGGAACAGCTGCAGACTCGGTGGATCAACGCCGTGCTGGGTCGATTGTTTCTGGCAATGTACAAGACTCCTGAAATGGAGGAGTTTGTTCGAAAGAAGATCACGAAAAAGATCTCCCGAGTCAACAAACCCAATTTTATCAGCCGGATCGGCCTGCAACGGATCGACATGGGCGAGGGAGCTCCGTTCATCATCAACCCGAGGCTGAAGGACCTGACGGTCGACGGCAATTGCTGCGTGGAAACCGACGTACAGTATACAGGCAATTTCCGCGTAGAAATCTCCGCCACGGTGCGCATCGACTTGGGTCAACGGTTCAAGGCCAGGGAGGTTGATATCGTTCTGGCTGTCGTGCTGAAAAAGCTCGAGGGTCACTTGCTGATTCGCTTTAAGCCCCCGCCCAGCAACCGTGCCTGGATTTCGTTCGAGTCCATGCCGAACATGGTGATGGACATTGAGCCTATCGTCAGCTCGAAGCAGATTACATACGGCATCATTTTACGTACCATCGAGAGCCGGATCCGGGAGGTGGTCGCAGAGAGTATTGTCCAACCTTTCTGGGACGACGTGCCGTTCTTGGATACCTTGTCGCAGCGTTTCCGTGGAGGAATTTGGCAGCGGGACATCCCCAAGCCTGAGTCCAAGACGGATATTCCGGATGAATCTGGCGAACAGCCCCAAGAAGCAACTGGTTCCAAGGAGGATTCGATCGACGTGCTGAAAGCAAAGGACGAGCGTACAATGAGTGCACCTACACTTTCCGAGCCCGTACCTCCCGAGTCTCTGAAATCTCGCAAGGGCTCCAAAGGGTCTATCAAGGAGAATTTGGGTCATACTACCAGTGCTTTATCGTCCGCCATGGAGAAACCTGGCGGCTCCCCTCCCCGGGTGATTCGATCCCAGACCTTCTCCCATGCCGCTGACCCGGTGCTCACGGCGGACAACGTGAACATCGACAAGGCTACGTACGACGGCAAGAATGACGATAAAAGTAGCGCCACCAGTGCCATGATCGAAATTTCCAGCCGGTCTCCACCGTCCTCGCCGACCAGGACGCCTAACGGTTCGCCGCCGGCAGATAGCCAACTTGGGCCGGACAGCGCCGCTGCACAGAGTCGGGATCCGTCAATCGTCGAATCCATCGAGAGTGTGGGGGAACTCAGCAATGATTCGCCACGGCGGTCTTCCTCCATTCAACACAAAGCGAGCGACTCGTCCCTAAACCTCAAAAGTGGCGGTGGCAGCTCTACTACATCCTTGAATATTAGCAGTAGTAAACCGCGGCGACGCACCACCTTCGAGACCCTGACCAAATCGATTACCTCTGCATCCTCAGACAACAAGCCCCCGGGACCGATTTCGATCGGAACGGCAACTTCTGTGGCCAAGAAATGGGGCTGGAACATGTTTGGCAAGAGCGAGCACAACAACCAACCCGAGGCGCCTCGTCCTGCAGGCACTCCGGAGGAACCGATCGGGCGCGGACATCCTCTCCCTCCTCCAGGCACTCCGCTGCCATCCCCCGCGAGGTTTGCCTTCAAGAGGAATGTCTCTGCAGCGCCGAAGCGCAAACCTGTTCACCTCGACACCTCGCACGGGTCGACCGAAGACGGACACAAGAGGCCCGTTCCAAAGCCACCTTTGCCCCCCCGACGCAAGCCGGTGTTCAACCCGGAAGACGGTGACAACGTCCCGGATGAACTGCTGGTTGTCGAGGCCCCCTACGATTCGACGCCTAATAGTCCGGCCGTCGATGTGACCCCTGGAGTGGACCTGCCCGAGCCAAAGAAGGAGCAGTCGCCCTCATCGGAGAAGACGCAGACGGACGCTCCGAGTGTCGAGAAACATGACCAGGAAACAGAAGATCACGATTCGCTGGGTCGTGGGAAACATGGGATGGAGATCTTATCGGCAACCGATGGGATTCTTCCGTGACGGAGACGACAGGAGACGTGGGTGTCGAGGGTTTATGGAGTAAATAGAAGGGGGCGAGTCGGTGTTCTAGTCTTGATAATTTCTTTTTGCGAACTAGCCGTGATATCCTGGCAGAACAAACAGATGTATTTGGAGCGGGCGTTTAACTATTGCAATATTGGCTCTAATGGGATACATCAGATTCCGACGTTTACACAGTCTCTGCCTTAGCTACTATGAAGTGTGTAGATCAGGTAACTTTATAAATCAACGCCGGGAGCACCCTGTTTTCCGGAGAATTGTGACGATTTCGTGCCATTCTCGCATGATCGGAAGACTGGAAGACTGCTGCCTTTGCAGATTGACGACGCAAGCGCAGCAACGGTGCGACTTCATTTGTGGACACGAAGCAGGCTGCCTGACGAGTTTGACGACCCAAAGAAGACCCAAACGGGCGTTCGATCAGGAGGCGGTGCCAAGACCCGCGATGGGCCCTGCAGGCGTCAGCTTTCCCGCCAAACGTCATGCTCCTCCTCCCTCTTTCCCCCCTCCCCATCACGCCTCTCTTTAACTCTCTTTTGTCGTGTCTCCCCCCTATCCACTCTTTTCCCCTTTCCTTCCTTCCCTTTCATCTATCCGTCCGTGTCCTTTACCTCGGACTTTTTGAATTGCGCCGTCCGTATTCGGGTCCACCGGCTCCCGCCGCACACTCCCCTGATCCTCGTCGGCAGCGAGTTCGCCTGCAGCCGCCAAGATGAGTCGGTACGTTTGCATCCACAGCTGGAGGAGAAATCGCCGGTGGAACAGTCATATCGGAATAGATTACTGATTTGCGGGGGGGTAGAACGGAGGCCGATTTGGCGATTAACATTCGCAAAGCCACCAGCATCGGTAAGTTGTCCCATCCCGACACATGGCCCGTCGGACGACGGTGATTTCGCGCGATTCTGATGAACTGACCCTGATGTGCTATTCTAGAGGAAACCGCTCCCAAACGTATGCATTGCGCTTCTCTTCCCGAATACTCGCTCTACCTTTCCCTCTCTGTCTCCATTTTGGTCGACGCGATTCCAATCTTGAATCCTCATTGGGTTGACGGCCCGCTGATTCCGTTCCTCCCACAGGTAAACATGTTCGGAGCTGTATCGTGTATACATGGGACCACAAGTCCTCCGCCGCGTTCTGGGCGGGAATGAAAGTGTAGGTGGCTGCTAGAGTGGTATGACTTGGTGGTAGCTGACCTATTTTGAACAATGTCTAGCCAGCCTGTCCTCGCCGACGAAGTCCAGACCTATAAAGCGCTCATCACAATACATAAGGTTTTGCAGGAGGGTCACCCGGCGGTGGTTCGTGAGGCCCAGCAGCATGTCAATTGGGTGGACAGCTTGATGCGCGGTGTCGGAGGTGATGGTATTCGCGGTATGTCAGGGGGAGTCGCCGGTGGCTGTGGTGTTGGTTATAAGAGGTTGGATTACTGACTGGGAACAAGGATATGGTCCTTTGATTCGCGAATACGTCTTTTTCCTCGAGTCTAAGCTGGCGTTCCATCGCAACCACCCCGAGTTCAATGGTATGGAATCCATGTGCTTGACGTGTCGGATACTTGCTGAGGGATATAGGTCTGTTCGAGTACGAGGAGTATATCAGTTTGAAGACGATCAATGATCCGAACGAGGGGTACGTGTGCTATTCGAGCCTACATTGGATAACTGGTTGGCTAATAGGGACTAGTTATGAGACGATTACCGACCTCATGACTCTGCAGGATCAGATCGATGCGTTCCAGAAGTTGATCTTCTCGCATTTCCAGTCGGGAACGAACAACGAGTGCCGGATCTCGTCGCTGGTGCCACTGGTGCAAGAGAGTTATGGCATCTACAAGTTCATTACGAGCATGCTGAGGGCCATGCATACAAGTACGCACCACGGCTACTATAAGAATGGATTCGGATGCTAACGGTTGGATCTGTATAGCGACTGGCGATGCCGAGGCCCTGGAGCCCCTCCGAGGCCGCTACGACGCTCAACATTACCGTCTGGTTCGGTTCTACTACGAATGCTCGAACCTGCGCTACTTGACCAGCCTTATCACGATTCCCAAGTTGCCCCAGGACCCTCCCAACTTGCTGGGCGAGGATGAAGAACGTCCCGCTCTACCTAAGCGCCCTGCCAAGGAGATCGAGGCCGAGCCCACTCCGCCGCCGAAGGTAGCCGCCGAACCCGAACCAATCAACGACTTCTGGACCACCGAGGCCAAGCGCCAGCAGGAGGAGTTCGAAGCGGAGCAGCACCGTCTGCAGCAGCAGTGGGAGGAACAACAGCGTCAGCAGATCCTGGCGCAGCAGCAGGCCCAGAATGATTTCGAGGAGCAGCAACGTCTCCAGGCCGAGCAGGCCCGGCTGGCGCAGGAGCAGCTGTTGCGCGACCAGTTCAGCACGCAGACCCAGGGTCGTCTGGCGGAGCTTGAGCAGGAGAACCTGAACGCTCGGGCGCAATTCGAACACGACCAGCTGATGCTGCAGCAATACGATCGCCGCGTGAAGGACCTGGAGGAGCAGATGAACCAATTGACCTCGAACCTGAACATGCAGAACGCCTCACGTGACGACCAAATCCGGTCGCTGCAGGAGCAAGTCAACACCTGGCGGTCCAAGTACGAAGCCCTGGCCAAGCTTTATTCGCAGCTGCGCCAGGAGCACCTGGACCTCTTGCAGACGACCAAGAGCTTGAAGATCAAGGCGGCGTCGGCGCACGAGGCGATCGAGCGGCGCGAGAAGCTGGAGCGCGAGCTCAAGACCAAGAACCTCGAGCTTGCGGACATGATCCGCGAACGAGACCGTGCCCTGCACGACCGGGATCGTCTGACCGGCAACAACAAGGAGGAAGTGGAGAAGGTCAAGCGCGAGCTTCGCTTTGCGCTCGAGCGGGCCGAAAACGCCGAACGCGCCAAGGGAACGGAGATATCTACCTTGCTGTCCAAGTACAACCGGGAGATGGCGGATCTGGAAGAAGCGCTGAGGGTAAGCATTCAATTGGAATCTTGAGATATCTGATGCTGACAATGCTATAGAACAAGAGCCGCGCTCTGGAGGAATATAGCAGCAAGAACTCCGAGCGCCAGGGTGACCAGGACATGGCGCTTCGCGAGAAGGACGAGGAGATCGAGGTCTACAAGTCGGGAATGGAACAGGCTCTGATGGAGCTTGAGGAGCTGAAGCTGGTATGTTATGCACAAAAATTGCTTTCTATCTCTCCAAGCTAACTGGACTAGAACCAAGGTGATGCCGACAACGAACTGGACGACCAGATTGATGCCGTTCTGCACAGCACAGTGTCGAAGATCACTGACATCATCGACTCCGTGCTCCAGACTGGTGTGCAACGCGTAGACGACGCGCTCTACGAGCTGGACTCCTCCAACCAGGCCGGAAACCGGAACGCGTCGCCTCCCTACGTGCTCTCGCAGATCGAAAAGGCATCCGCCTCGGCGACGGAGTTCTCTACGGCCTTCAACAACTTCATCGCGGACGGCCCCAACAGCACCCACGCCGAGATCATCCGGACCGTTTCCGTGTTCTCGGGGGCGGTGGCCGACGTGCTCAGCAACACCAAGGGATTGACTCGGTTCGCCAACGACGACAAGAGTGCCGATCAGCTGACCAACGGGGCGCGCAAGTCCGCCCAGGCGACGGTGCGCTTTTTCCGGGGGCTGCAGTCGTTCCGGCTGGAGGGCCTGGAGGCGCTTCAGAAGACGGACGTGGTTATTAATAACAATTTGGAGGTGCAGCGGGACCTGCAGAGCCTATCGAAGCAGGTGGAGGCATTCGCGCCCAAGAGCAGTAAGCTGACGACAAACGGCGACCTCGGGGACCTGGTGGACAAAGAACTGCTCAAGGCGGCCGATGCCATCGACGCAGCGGCGCAGCGATTGGCCAAGCTGAAGAACAAGCCGCGTGACGGATACTCGACGTATGAGCTGCGCATCCACGATTGGATCCTGGAGGCGGCGATCGCGGTGACCAACGCCATCGCCGAACTGATCAAGGCCGCCACCGACTCGCAGCAGGAGATCGTACGCGAGGGGCGGGGTAGTTCGTCGCGCACGGCGTTCTACAAGAAGAACAACCGGTGGACGGAGGGCCTGATCTCGGCCGCGAAGGCCGTGGCGGCGTCGACCAACACGTTGATCGAGACGGCCGACGGGGTGATCTCGGGACGCAACTCGCCGGAGCAGTTGATCGTTGCCAGTAACGACGTAGCGGCCAGCACGGCGCAACTGGTGGCGGCCAGTCGCGTCAAGGCGACGTTCATGAGCAAGACGCAGGACCGACTGGAGACGGCCAGTAAGGCCGTGGGGGCGGCGTGCCGGGCTCTCGTACGACAGGTACAGGATATCATTCGGGAGAAAAACCAGGAGGAGACGGAAACAGTCGACTATTCCAAGTTAAGCTCGCACGAGTTCAAGGTTCAGGAGATGGAGCAGCAGGTACGTTTCTTGCTTTTCCGGGGGTCAATGTGGTTGCCCATTCGTCCCCGGAAGAGGAGGTTTTCTTTGTTTCTTTATGATGGAACCATTAGTCTAACGCCACTCATAGGTCGAAATCCTTCAACTGGAGAACAATCTCGCACGGGCTCGCCAGCGTCTGGGTGAGATGCGTAAAATTTCGTACCAGGAAGATTAAGGCGAGTTGAATTGTTGTCTGGTCAGTGGATCCTATCAACCATGCATTGATTTGATGAGGTAAAAAACTTGGTCCACACACACACACACCTCCCTCTCTCTTCCCCCTTGTTTCTTGTTCTTGACTTTTAGTTCCTCTCTCTCATTTCTTTCTTTTTCTTTTTCTTAGGCGGTCTATTATTTTGAGAGTCTTTCATATCCTAGTTCTCCTCTCATCCATCCATCTAGCTAGCCTTTTATTTCTTTTCATTTCTTTTCTTCTCTTCTTGTACTCATTGCTTATCATAACTAGCTGAATGAAATTCCCATTGGATATAGAGTATTGGATTCTCCGATCAGCAGCCAAGACCAACTAGACCGGTAAAGAGAGAAAGGAAAGAAAGACACGAGTCATCGGAATTAACTTGATCGACATACTCCCCACTTCGCATGGGTTACCCGGTATCCAGTCAACTACTCCGTACGTAGTTAGTAAGGTAACTACACCGAGAACAGTAAGGAGAGAGCCAAGAGAGGGACTAGACCCGTCTGTTGGGTTTAAGTGTGTGCTAAGCACAGCTAAGATTAACTAATTAGTTAACTAGGTGTAGTGACTTAGTAACTTATAACTTACACCGTTACACTGGACGTCCACGCTACTGTGCTACTGTGCCACTGTCCTGGAAGTCTGTACGACTGACCTACTGCACTGTTGTACTAGATAGGTTTAAGGTATGTAGTTGTGCTAACATCCAGATCCAACGATCTAACGTTTCAAGGATGCAAACATGAAAGAAATATTAAAACACCTAACTATACCAAACTAGCCCATAGGTAGGTAGATCCTGATCTGGACCTGCACATCGACCTCGGATCCGAGTCAATTCCTATTTCCGACGGGGAGAGAGAGAGAGAGATCTACATACCCATTTACCTAACTAAGTTGGAGGATCTGTCTGTCTGAACTCTAGCGGGATCTATCCTCGACCGTTGATCGTGGAATGTGGTACGTGTAAGGCCTAGCCTTGGAATAGGGGATTCTGTGCTACTTTCTCTGTTTTTTTTTTTTTTTTTTTTTTTTTTGTGTGGGTTGGAGATCGGAGAAAGCTTTGACTAGGGGGATAACGGGCTAAGGAGGTAGGTTGGTAGACAGATGGGTAGGTGTAATGGAGTCTAGAAATGTCTCTAAAGTATGTATATGCGCATGTATGAGTATCTATCTAACGGACTAACCGGGACACCTTAAACTAAGTACCTACATACCTAGGTAAATGATATCTGCACGTGCTTATCCGCATATGCATCCAAAAGGAAAAGAAACAAGAAAAAAAAAAGAACCAAAGAAACTCTGCATTCCAATCCTTGAATTCCCCGTGTCTTAGCGTCTTGGCTGACACTTCTTTGTTTGGGTTTTGACGTCCGCCGTTTTTTTTTTTTTTTTTTCGGTTTCCCGTCCCGCGGAATTACCTGTGGATGTCCGCATGCAGGGCTCGGGGTGGGAGAGTGGTTCTTTGTCCTACCTATGTCCTCGCTATGTCCTCGAGATAGTTAGGTACTGTTGGTGTACGGGGTGTAGGTAGTTGGTTTGGTTTGGACTGGCGTTGGTCTGATCTGCGGGATTTTCTGGAGGTGGTCTGGACTAGTCTGGTCTGGACCGGTGTTGATCTGTCTGGTGTCGATGGATGGATATGGTCTGGGGTCTCCCTGGACTTTGTCCGCTTTGTCCTCTTGTTCTGCGAGATTGCGATTGGAGGTAGCCTCGTGGCAGTTTCGTACTGTGCGACTTGGATAGACAGGGGGTGAGGGGTGGATGTAACACTGAGGAGTTGCATAGGCACAAGAGTCGAGACTATAGATTCTGAATTCCAAATCCTTGATTTTCGACGCTGTAACTAGATGCTAGGCACCACTACACAGGAGGGAAGACCAGGAGATCAAGTGGGTTGGTCCTGTAGCCTGGAGAAAGACAGCCTGGTTAGCTGGTCCAATCCTTGGTACGTTCCTCGGCCGAATGATGATCTTAGCCTAACTGAGCGTGGGCGTGGTTGTAGTGGGGAGCACAATTCTAGGAGTTTCAAAGTCTGGGTCTGTTAGGATGGCTTGCTTTAGCGTGTTGGGTACTGGTCCGACAGGGAGGGGTCTTGGAGGGGTGTTCCTGCAGGGTCCAATCCTGTCTGTCTAGATGGGCCTGCGTCCATTTGCTCATATCTGCTTGATCTGGGTATCTGTTCCCCGGGTATGCTGGTTGGATAGGACGGGATAGCGTAGATGACAGGACCGTGCCTGACTCCTGTGACTCAACGAGAGGGAGGCTATGATCTCCGAGGAGGAGGAAAGTTCAGTTCGCTGTACATACAATATTCATGCTCGCTTGCTCATTCGCTCACGATATGGGGCAAGAGACAGGGACAGGGAAAGATGGAGGGGACGTACCTTTCCCATTCTGGTCATGGAATCCCGACGAGAGCTTCTTTTTCGTTCGTGCATTCCTTCGGTTTGCCTGTTCGAGAATGAGGACTCAGATAGACATAACGGCAGATATAGGATAAAGGTAAGTTCGAGGAGCCATGTATTACATACATCCATCATCCATCATCCACCATTCAATATCTGATCGACAAGGACGGGATGAGGCGAAGGTCGACGCCGAAGAAAGAGGTGGAGGAGGAGGAAAAGTAAGACACAAAGAAGGTTTGCCCGCTTAGGTCGGGCTTAGCCACCATCAGCCAGCATCCAGCATCCGTCAGTCTACACTTTCACTCGACTTCCACAAGCCAAGACAGATGGAAGAATCAAAGAAGAGCCAAGGAGTGTCATTCATGTGGGAATTTATTTTTTAATTTGGTTGTGGGCTAGATACATGACCCCTGTTTTGGTAATTCTCTGGATCTGACGCTAATCCAGCCCCTATATGTCCTTACTACATTCATTCTTAGATTGATGGTATGCAAAACTGGTGGCGTCTTTGTAAAATATTCCATTTCGGATGTCCACTGTGACAAATAGAAACAGAAATAAGCAGAGCAGTAGGTAGTAAATCGAAAAAAATCTCCTCCAGTTAAACCCCATCCCAGATAAAGACAATCCTGTGAAGAACAGTGCCTCCCCAGACAAAGAAAGAACAGAAGTCTTCATCCCGAAAGACGAACAAAAGGACAGAAATGTAAAAGAAAATACCCCAGATCGAGTTCCCAGTCATCGATTGGCGAGGCCGCACTTCCAGGTGGATCGCTTTGTTCTCCCTGACTTCCGAACTCAAATGATGTCGCTCCAAACAGCCTGTAAGGAACAGTACTGTAGCGATGTCGTCTGCTCCACGGTATCAAAGGCAAGGCAACAGTCATCGAGCCAAGAGCAAAGAAATGAACAATCGAACCGTGCGGAAGTTTAAAAAAATAGACAGAAGCAAAATAACAAGACGATTAAAACAGAATAAGCTCCCGAAATTAAGCCCGAAAGGGTAAGGATAAACAAGAAACGTTGGCTCAATCCCAATGTACACAGACTTGCCATCATTGCCAGACGGACGTTCGAGGCCATCATGTCGTCTCGAGGAAACGATTTAGTCGAATGACAATGCCATGCTGGTCCAGAGAAAGACGTGCTGTACTATAGACAGATGGGAACGAAAGAATACACAAAGGGTATGGAGAATATGGATAAGACATGGAACTTGGAGAAAATTGAAGCGAGATTCCAGTTGTGCCGAGGAACGTGATAGAAGAAAAAAAGAAAGAAAACCGATCGCTATGCATCGCTTGTATGCTTCCGTAGACCGTACCATGATGGTAATTGTTGTCATGCTGGACATCTGTGATCGTGCTGCATGCAGTGGGGAGTGCGTAACATTCAGCGTTGAGATTTTATCTTCCTGTTTTGAAGAATTAGCTTGTCCCCCTCCAAAAATTATGTTGGGGCTCTTACTCTCCAAAGTGATGAGAATGGCAAACACAGCTTTCATCGCAAAGTAAGCCTTACGGTTGTGCTCCATCCAATCCCCTATGGGTATTGTCAGCAATGCCAAGAGAAACAAGTCCAAATAAAATCACTTACAAAGCTTGTGAGCGTCCTCAGGGAAGCAGCGGGTCGTTCGGATCAAGTTAGCCTTTTCCTCTCCAGTTAAACGAAGACAACGCTCCATGGCACCATAGCAAGCTTGCTGGCAACTGATGCGAAACTGATCACCACGGCCATCTGGGCGAAAGAAATTGACCATTTCAGCGACAGTTTTCCTTCTTGAATCAGTAAATAATCATCTCATTGTCCTTGGGGAAGACTGACGTCATGTAATACTCTTGCAGACCAGCCCGGAAAATGTAGTGATACCCGAACTTTCTGATGACTCTGGTGAGATCATCATTGGCCTTCATTTCATTTTGAAGAAGCACCTCATGGAAACGAATCCTGTTATCACCAGCCATAGCACGGTCGACACGAGGATCAAAAATACTGAACAGTTCGATGGGGTGGCCTTCCATGTCGGCAAGAGACGGGACGATGTTAAAATCGGATATGGCATTGAGCACATCTCTGGCATGACGACGGGCAGCAGTATCCAAGTTCTCGCCCAGAAGATTGACTCTGTGAGAAGGATGAATTTTGAAATCCCCTTGAGTAAACATAGTGACCTGCGCCACCAAGCGAGACAGACTTCTGTGCGAATGATACGAGACACCAATGTAAGTGGCCTGCTCTCTCAGATCAGGAGACAGGGTTTCATCTCGTGAGACACGACTCAGGTATCTCATAATAGTATTCACGAGAGCCATGGCGAAAAAACAAAGAATGTGAGACGGTCGATACACAAAAAGGACAAATGCGAGATCTCAGCTTGTTTTGCTTGAGGGTTCGTGATGGGAGAAGGTTGAACTGTAGACAAATTTGGATGGACAAGGTGGTAAAGGTGTGAAAAGGGAAGGTTGTGGAGGGGGGCGGGCTACAGAATAATCGCGTTATATCTTGAGGTCTATAGTGAATATATCAGTGATCAATATGAAAACTACGTATGGTTGAGGTTTCTGGAAATTCACCACACCTGTTTAGGTAAACAAAGAAAGGCACCAGCCTCCCACCTCTTATTAAACCGCAGATTCACTGGTCGTGTCTTCTCGGGACTTTCCACATTTTCTTATTCTGAGACTCTGACCTTCGAGACACTGTCTTTGAGCTACTTTCTTCCCTACCCTCCGCCCCTGTCTCTTCTTTCATCCCCAAACCTTTCCTGCTTGGACATGAATTTCAATTTCTCTCTTCTCATACCTTCCAAATCAATATCCTGTTTCACAGAATCCACAATGACTGCCGTTCCTATTGCTATGAAATCGAATTTTGAATCCACCGACAAGCTCACAGAGCTCCTTTGGCAGGATGCTTTGGGAAATCTCCAGTCCACCAACAATGAGGTCCTCCTTCCCGTCAACATCACCGACATGATCGGCCAATGCAACGTCGACAAAATCAAGGCTCGTCTTGGGTAGGTCTATACAAGGATGAAATGACAATGGAAGAAACTAAATGTTACGACAGTGCTCTCATTGATGCCCCCGTTATTGCTTTTGTTGATGAGTCTATCAATGCTCTTCGCGTCATGCGCACCCCCGCTTTTTCAGGAACCGCCATATCGGTTGCCTGTCACGATAGAACACTGAGAGCTGAGCACGAGACATTTGCATCTGCCACCAGACTGCAAGGAAAAACATGCTTACATACGAAGCCGGTTAAAATTCCTCGGCCTCCAAATGCGTTTATCCTGTACCGCCAGTATCATCACCCAAAGGTCAAGGAAGCATACCCTGCCCTATGCAACAATGAAATCTGTAAGCTGATCTCTGTTCACTTGACTTGCTGGCGGTTCGCTAATGGTACTAGCTGTGATCCTAGGCAAACAGTGGACGGGCGAAGACGAGGAAGTGAAGATGCAATTTCGTCAGCAAGCGGAAGACTTAAAAACAAAGCATGCCGAAGAGCACCCAGACTACCACTACTCGCCTCGCAAGCCCTCCGAAAGAAAGCGCCGTGCCTCGTCGCGCCAGGACAGGAAGACCAGCCTGTCTACCAAATCCCCCAAGTCCCCCATGTCGACAAATGAAGTCTCGGACGTTTCGACTCCCGGCTATACCGAGCCCATGTGCATGCCCGTGGACGACGGCCTCGCCGGAATCGACATACCGATGCCCGAGCAGCCGTTCGAGTTTGACCACATGGCCTTCGACACTTTGCTTGAGCAGATGCGGCAGGATAGTGATCGGAACAATCCCTTTTCTGAGAATCTTGATTTTTCTGACTACATGACCGAATACCCATAATCATGGCGGGGCTCTGTTGTCTAGCTAGGGAAAGATTCCTGTTGTCCTCGGACTGGCCTTTCCATGTCTTCGTCTTGTTTCTTTTGCTTCGGCTTCACGGCGGCTAGTTTTTGTTCCTGCCATCTCCCCTGTACACATATTCATTTTCGGATGCACATCCGCCCCAGGGTCTAGGACAGAGTATCGCGAATGTTACTACGGCCTCCCTTGTCTATTTTTGTTCTTTCACTTCTGTAAGGACAGTGGTCTGTATCCCCATCTGTTTACGGCGGCCATGATCAGGCAATTGCTAGTGACAGGGGTCAAACTTTATTGTCTGCTATGTTTTTATTCTTTTCCCTCGCCCTTTCGGCCCAAAATGAGGGGGTTCTTTTGATCAGACCCTGGCATTTAATATGTGAGACCAGTATGTCATTTAGGTCTATCATCTATTTCTGGTCCATCGTCTAGATGGTAGTCTACGTACGTACTAGTCCCAGAGTGACATGGATATAGGAACCGGGGGGGGGGGGGGGGGGTGCTATGAATCAGACCCTGGAATTTAATATCTGAGACCAGTATGTCATTTAACTGCGCCACACGTACAGAAGTAGCTAGGGGTCTGTCATCTATCGAGGGTCCATAATCTAAATAATAGCCTACGATATATGTAGGAACAGGTCGAGTGATGTAACCCTACCCTCGAGGCCAAACTTTATCCAAGGTCCAGGAAATTAGAATCCAAGGTAAACCATGCGTAACGCGTCTACCTAAGTATCTTACTGGATCGGACAGGGGTCAGCGCAAGCAACTATACCAAAGAAGGAAAAGAAAAGAGAGAAAAGTGAAAAAGATGGGTGCCCAAGCGCTCATACTGGTGGTGTGGAGTGTTCTACCTTCCCCGGGGCGAGCCTTTCGGATCCGCATCGTTTCGTGCCGAAGGATGCACGGCAGGCACCGAGGCTTAGAGGGGTTTGGAGGGGGTTGGTTAGCTTCCTCGTGCGTCTTTTCTTTTCCGATCTTCCTCTTCTTTGTCTGTTTAGTGGGTATAGTTGGGTTGTTTGGTGGGTTGGAGACAGATTGCAACTGTGTTAGCCTGTGCTGGGTAAGGGGTATATAGTAGACCTTGCTGTTGCTTCCTGGATCATTGCATTCCCTTTTTGCTTTGGCACTAGACGAATACATCTCCTCACAGACTCGAAATTCATACTTCCTGGAGCATTACATTCCCCCCTTTTTTTTTGTCTTTGCCACTACACGAATACATTTCCTCACAGATTCGAGATGCGTCTTTTCTGGATCATTGCATTCCCGTTCTTCTTTGCCATCATATGCATAGATATGGATTATAGCATTACCTTTTTCAGTTGCCACTATACTGAAACATTCCCTGAGAGATTCGAGATACATCGTCAGGTATGTCATCCGGGTAGCACTATCACCATCACCATCCATCCTTGTTTATCCCTCACCAAGCACAGCACTAACAAAACCAACACCAGAACCAGACTCTACGGATTCCAATCACTCGCCCAAATGAACGTCGGACATCGCCACTCGGAGCCCTTCTCTTTATTTCCGCTCGGTCCGAGGGGCCTCGGACAGATCCAGAATTCCCGGCCGCAGTTGATTCCTGGTTTTTTGGTCTTCATACGGGTGCACTGTTCCTGGTGTTCTTCGCATACCGGAGGCTGTTTCTTCGTGAAGAGCTTGGACCAGTCTTCTTTGCTGGCGATGGGGTCGATGATGGTGTCGGCTTCTGGGTCGGCTTCTGGGCCGGTGTCTTGTGATGGTGGTTGGGATTGAGGTTGTGGTTGGGAGGGAGGGTTGTGTTTAGGTGCTTGGGGGACGTTGAGCGGAGAGCGGGAGGATGGGTCGAGTTTCGGTTTGAAGAAGCCCTTGAGGGATTTCTGCCCCGTGGTGGGTGGTGCGGGCGTGACCGAGGGGATGGACTTTGTGCGTTTGACGGGAGGAGGAGGATCAAGTCTTTCCGAGCGCTTGCGGACGGTGCCTTGTGGTGGCTGTGGGGGCTGTTTCGATGTTGATGCTGTCAGAGTTTCGTTGGGAGTTCCGGCTGGTGTGCTGGGCTTGCGCGTGAACATGTCCTTGATGCTCCTTCGTTTGTCGAATTCCGGGATCAATCGCCCGGAGAGAGGCAGCAGGAGCTTCGATGAGTACTCGCCCTGGCGCTCTCCGTTGTGGAACACGCCCGAGGGGTTCATGAGATCGCGGATATTGACCATGGCGCCTTGGTGAGGGACGGAGTCTTTGAAGACGGCATATACCGGACAATGATCGGATCCCTGGGTTGTCATTGTTAGCCAGATGGAGAGGTCATGCTAGACGAGAACTTACCATCAGCCCTTCTTGTATGTCAGAATCACAACTCCACTCCTGCATATCCAGACTGCACAGAACGTAGTCGATCCTCGATCCGTAATTCCCCGGCCGCGCATTGATCCTCTGCTCCCAGCAGGTATACATGCCCCGCCTATCCGGGTGAAACGAGCGACAGATATCGTGCAGAACGGGCTGCTCTCGGTCCTCATCGCGAGGACCAACTACTTCCCCCCCGGCCAGCAGCTGATTAAACAGCCGACGCGCAGGCGCAGACACAAACTCGTCTTCCGTCATGGCGCCTTTCCGAATAGCCTCGGCCGCATGCGCCGCGTCAATCTCGCCTCTGGAGATGTTGATATCGCCCGTGACGAAGACGCGCTTACCCATGGCCACCAGGTTCCGGATGCGCGCGTCGAACAGATCCAGGAAGCTGTGCCGGAAGGAGTCACGTGTCTCATCCCGGTTAGCCGGACAATAGACCCCGATGAGGACGAATGCCGGAAACTCCAACATAACGCACCGGCCCTCTGAGTCCAGCGTGGCGGCATCTAGCTCGAGCCGAGAAAGTTGCTCCATGGTAGGATATCCACCGATCTGCTGGTCCTCGGGGAGGTCTCGGAACGGGGTTGACGAGTTGGGCGGACAGAGTACCCCAGTGAGACCTTCTTCGGCGCGGATGGGAGCACAAGTTGCATTGCGAGTATAGATGACCACTCCGGAGTAGCCTGTCCTGGTTAGTTTGATTCGCGAACGGTGGTACGCAGGGCAGACCTTTTTTGATGCGCGGGAGACTAAAGTAGCAGTCCCATCCGGGGACTAGGACCATATCATCTCGCAGATCCTTACGTTGGATCTTCGTTTCCTGGAACACGACGATGTCGGCCTCTAGGATGTCGAACATGGCCTGCTGTCATTAGTGGGAGTGGATGGATTGGGGTGCGACGTCGTACCTCGAAGGTGCGTTTCCCTCGCCATGGCTCATACGAGAATGGGTTTCTAGACAATCAGCATGGATGATTAATCTCGCTAGAAGACCATACCGGATCCCATTGACTGTTATGGCGATGCATTAGCGGATATAGATGTCACGGAGGGAACGAGCTTACCGTTCCAGGTGGTGATGCGAAACCCCATGGCCAGATAATCACATCCAGACAGACATAACCTGACAAAACAATCTCAGAAACCAATTCCCAGGCACACCCCAAACAGTTGACGCCGAGAAACATCACCCAAAAGCGTAACACCAGTGACGGAACGGAAGCCCACGTGACCTGACATCAAGCGCTGACATAATCCACCCCGAGCAAATGGGCGGCTGCGGAATGAAATCACGGGGCCGCTAAACCTTCGTTAACCGGAAAGGCGGACCTCCGACATAATCCCACTTCTCTCTCTCCCTCTCACCTCCCCTGCACCGCTGCAATCAGGCAACGTCTGCTCTCCGTGTCAACACCATGTTCCCTCAACGCAACATCCTTCGTCTGGCTCAGCGCTCTGCGCAGCAGACTCGCTCCGCCCCCGTCCGCGCTGCCGTCCAGCGTCGGTTCAACAGCACCGAGGGCAGCAAGTTTCCCTGGGCCGTGGACAACGAGTTTAACCGCGAGCGCGAGGCTGTGAAGCACCACGCTGCTGCTACCAGTGGTATGTTTTTTCTTTCTGGGGCCAATTGAGCTATTACGCAACTTGGGGGCAATGACCTTCAGGAATTGGGTACGCTGACGCAATTGACTCGATTTAGACCTCTGGCGCAAGCTCTCCATCTAGTACGATTCCTCCCTTCTCACTTACCAATCCGACCCAATTGAGTCCTCTCTGGAGGACTAGGGCCCGCGCAGATCATAACTTACACTCTCTAGTGCTGTCATTCCCGCCCTCGTCCTGGGCGGCCTGACCGCCTACAACCTCTGGGAGGAGCACTGGGAGCACTGGGACCACATGCCCCCTCTTGAGGAGCGCACCGAGTACCCCTACCAGAACATCCGGGTGAAGAACTACCCCTGGGGAGACGGTGACAAGGTTAGTTATCTGGATTTTGATTTTCGAGAATATATGCTGATCATACGATGCGGTTTAGACCATCTTGTAAGTTGAGCTCACGCGCGTCGGCATTCAGTCGACCACACAGGAATGCCAAGGCAAGGGCAAGCAAGCTAACTCCCCAACAGCTGGAACAGCACCGTCAACTACCACAACAAGGACAAGGCCACCTAAATCTGATCCTTGATGGATGAGGTTATGGCTTCCGTCGGATAGTCTGGGCTATTTGACAAGGGCGGAAACACATGTATATTTATCGCTGGGGTTTCGAAGATAGATGTGAGGTGCCGTGCCGGAAGGGAGGGAAGGACTCAGAAACCAAAAGGGGACGGACTGGGAACAGATGAATGGAATGGAGATATCTGAACACACTATCCACTTATTGACTTGTTTTCTTTTGTTGGGCTGAAATTTCAATTGCTGCAACTGTTGATTTGGTTATAACCGGGTGCTTGGTAACATCTGGCGTTGCTACGATGTATACCGGCATACCTGACAGCACTACTAATCGTAACATTCTATGAACTCAAGATGCGAGCATACAGCACCAGCACCAGCACCACTATCACAATCACTAAGTGTAATCTACACCGCTACACATCCGACCTCCCCTGCTTCTGCAAATCCAGATACTTCGCGGCATAATCATTCGCCAGCACCAAATCCCCCGTCAGATGCATGACCGTCGCCTTCTTGGCCATCATCTCGCACTGTCCCTTGATATCCTCGATTTCCTCGAACTGCTCATACGCACAGTCCAGGTACTCTAGCGCGCGATTCATATACTCTTTTTTGGCCACCGCCGAAGCCGACGCCGTTGCATGCGCAGTATTAGCCTGGTCTTGACCCTGTGTTCTCAACTTCCCCGCAACGCCCATATTCGCATCCACGAGCAATGAGTACGCCCGCGCCGCGAGGTCGCAGTCATTCGACTCCAGAATCTGCGGCATCACGCTCTCCACGAGTTCCGCGGCGGCCTCGAACTCCCTAAGCGCGAGTAACACGGCCGCCAGCACGGTCACGGATTCCCAGAGCCCCGGGAGGAGCCGGACGCGGTGGGCGATGCTGGCGGCGCGCATGGCGAGGGAGAACCCGCGTTGCGGCTGACCGGTCTTTTCGAGGATGGAGGCTTTCAGGCAGAGGAGCTTCACTTGGGAGTTGATGTCGAAGTTCTCCGGGTGTAGGGATTGGGCGGTAGATTCGACGAGGGAGAGCGCGCGGGTGTAGTTGCCTTGGCGGATGTGGTAGTCCGTTGTTTGGAAGGCGAGGAGCAGGGAGATGTCGGTGTCTGGGAGCTGGATGGCTTCGAGTTGGGAGAGGAGGGAGGTGCAGGCGGTTTTGTTGTCGCTGTGGGGTTGTTAGGATGGGTGTGTTATGGTGGGGTGGTTGGGAGGGATGGGATGACGCACCGGTATACTTGACGTTTTAGTTGTAGGAGTCCCGAGAAGAAGGTCCAGTATTGGTTGGCTTTTAAGGGTCGGAGTTTCTCGGGGGCGACCTGGTTCATGAGGGTCGAGACTTCTTTGTAGCGACCTTGTTGGGAGAGCTGCGTTCGTGGTAAGAAGGTGTTAGGTATTAGGGTGGGGAGGACGCACCAGCTGGCAGCTACGGAATGTGCTTTTGAGATAGTCTTCAAATGGAGATCGAGCAGCGTAGCATTCGCGGAAGATTTCGTTGCTGAGCCAGGAGAGATGCGAGACACCTGGGATGGTTAGCAGGGTGGCATGTCTGTTGAGTTAAATTCCTACCGATTCGCGAATACAACGCTCCCTGCAGAAGAAGTTGCGGGCCCATCGAGTTCACAAGGTTCTTTGTAACGTTGAGATGAGAAGCTCGGACGATATTCTCGATTGAAGACGAAAGCGACTCGCCCTGGAACTGTTAGCACCACTGGCACAGAGGCAGGAGATACTCCGTACATTTTGCAGCTCCAGCTTGGCTTCGCTCAGCAGGGTCGTACTCAGCAAACTCCACATCTCGGTCTCCTTCGCCTTTGCCTTGAGGAACGCAAGTCCCTCCTTTTCATTGCCCAGCATGCCGGTGTTCTGCACGTCCTTCATCTGTTCCGGGAACGCCTTGCCGAAGTGATACAGCCAGCTCATACAGAAGTTCAGACAGTTCATATCGTGAGACTCGCGAGCGATGGACACGGCTTCCTGCATCGCAGAGACTGCCTCGCTATAGCACCCGAAATCGGCCTGCAGGATTGCCAGGTTCAGCAAGGCATACTGGTACGAGCTGCGGTCCCGACTGTGCATCGTGTAGTCGAAATAGCGATGGAGGTTGTCAAAGGAGGACGGGTAGTCTCCGGCCCTCCAGGCGTCGAGGAACCTAGATCCGTCAATTACCTGCCTGCTGTGCTATGGGAAACCCTACCGTAGATAATATACCAGGTTCGGTAGCGTCACGCCAGAGTTGATGATTTGCTCCAGCGTCGTCTTCATGCCGTCGGGGACTCTTCCTCCCAGTCCTGCCACTGTTAGAAAGCCAACACGCAAAAGGGAGTGTCACGTACTCTGCAACTCTCCAATTTGAAACTCCAACAAGCGTTCCACATCTTTCGTACTGACGTACTGTTCCTCATTCTCCTCCTCGTCCTCGATATTCCCATACGCGACTCTCGCAAGGGAGCTATTAGCATCCAGACCCAGTTCAAGAAGATTAATATCAACCGTGGCCTGCTCCACGGCGGGATTCCTCCTCGCCCACGCGCGATACGTCGGCAACCGATACTTAACAAACCCCTTCCACAGCCTAACGGAGTCATGAAACTGTAACCTGGTGAACTCCAACTGCGCGCGTCTCACAAACACGCCCAGCGGAGAGCATCGCGACAGCCGCATCACGCCCGACTCCGGCGCTAGCCCATTATCGCGGTCCCGCAGCTGCTCGTCGCGCGTCTTGACCAGGATATCCGAGACATCGGAGAAGAAGACCTCTAGGGCATCGCACGAGTCGATGGACCAGATCTTGCGCAGGAAGAGGTCCCACACGGAGCGACCTGGGACGGAGGAGGCCTGGGCGGAGAGCGCTTCCTCGAGGTCGGTGATGGACACGGAGGAGGAGTGCTTTTCACGCGGGCCCGACGTGGAATTCGGATTGCTCGCGTCCAGAGGACTCAGACAGGACACCAGGAAGGAGAGAACGTGGATGGCGGATGAGTTGGGCACGACTCCTTCGGTGTAGATGGAGACGAGGCACAGGAGGGCGATTTTAGATGGGGTTAGATAGCGACTCATCGTGCCTATAGATCTTGCATTTTCTGCGGTGCAGACAGGGGACTAGGGGTGAGTTTTATCGGGGGGTGGAGAGCATCTGGCGTGTCCTTTGGGGGAGCACGCGTCAAAAGAGATGTTCTTGAATATTCCACGAGCTGGAGGTTCTTGACACTGATTCCAACAATTGCCTGGATTCGCCTGAATTGATGGACGCGATAAACAGCGTCGAGACGAAGGCGGGGAGAAGAGGAAAATTAATTGATTATCCATGGTATAGACCATTGCAAAAGGTATTCTGGTACATACGACCACAGGGTGAGGAGAACAGGGCTTCCCGTCCGCTCAGCCGTACTTAAGCCTCACGCCGGCCGGTTAGTAGTTGGGTGGGTGACCACCAGCGAATCCCGGCTGTTGTATGTTTTTTTTTTGAATCCTTTTTTTCTCGTATATTCCATGTCTACGATGATTGTTTATTTGTCTGTTTTTTTTTATTTGCTTGTCTTCTTTGTCATTTGATATTGTTTTCTCTTGACCTATCTCTTCCCATTCGAGTACTGGAGTGAATATATACTTCCAATACTATGGCAGAGAACTAAACCTAACGACACATATAGTCTTGACACAATTGACAAACCAATACTAGAACGACAGCCTACTCAATCGGGCAGAGAAGGGGTGGTTTAGCGGAATCATCGCCTTCCTCATCGCTATATATCAAGTCTAAGAATACATCGCTAGGTTTCCCCGTTATCGAAGTGCGTTCCTTCATAATTCCCTGCAAGATAAGAAGCCAACCTCCTGGTTTGGACTATTGAATCACTAGGTCTCCGTCTAGGATAAGTAATTGGCCGAGCCCAACTTGACTCAGTCTCCGGCAGACCAGAGTTAGACATCTGCTTATGTGGGCCTTCAAACCAATTCAACAACCCGACCTCTTCGCTCCAAACATGGTCTATTGGTCTGACGAGAGAGATCTTCCCGGGAGCTGCTCGATATGGCGGAAGCTGGAGCTCGTTTGGAACGGCCAATATCATCGCCTCACCTTGTCCCAAAGGACTGGTTATATAGGTATTGCTCGCGGTTGTTTATACCCCTATAGAGCATTATAGAGTTCCGTTTTCACAGCTCGAATCAAGGGAGTATGCGCGGGGGTACAGTTAATGAGCTCGATCACGCTCCTCCATAGTCTCTGATTAGAGGCATTAGATTGATGATGGTTCACGTCGAGCACTCATATAACATCAGGTGAGTTAGCAGTCTCAATCCTACTATACTAGCCGTAGATCAGAATATGGGACAGGGACTGCCCGCTTCAGCGCCGGGCACTCGGAACACCCAAGCTTCGGTCGCCAACTCCCTAGAACAGGGGCTCCGGCGGTTAGCTACCCCTACGAACTCGAGCGAGGCCCACTGCACCTGTTCGCTATAAGCCATGGCGAGGCAGCCCTTCTAGCAGGGCAGGTGTTGGGGCCGGAGTAGGACGAACACTGGGGTGCGCCACAGGGCCGATAGTGTTCCTGGGAGACACACACCCACACTGGAACTAGCTAGGGAAGCGGCAGCGAGACACTACCGAATCGCCAGTCAACATAGAGGAGGCAGTGCGTTTTCGGGGGCCGTTTCGACCATCTCCCCTCCTACATGTATACCCCAACATCGTTCGGCGTGAAATCGTGCGTGCAAACGTTGAAGTGTCCGGAAGTTGCTCAGGGGGGACAGTTTTGTATGGGGTGGATCGTGTGTGGGCGGTTTTCCTATGCAGTGTTGAGAAAATGGTCTGGTCACACTAATCTTGTGGAGGATTTGATCTCAGGAATAAGGACAAACTGGATGACCCCGTTCTTGCTACGATGCCCATTCGGTTGTGAAACCTATATCTGATGGTGGCCGCACTGAATGTAACAGAAGCAGCTATGGCCATGTTTCTAAGATGTTCAGTAGAATGATCCAGTAGAGGTTTGAACTGTCAATCTAGAGATATCAGACAGCGGTATCGGCCGAGGAAAGGCTACGGAGGGACGGACCGGGTGGCCGGGCCCACCTGATCGGAAGGGCTCCCGATCACTGGATCTGACGCTGGCCAGCATCCATCGCGATAACAGCCCCGGACTAATTCTTCTACACGGTCCGTCTCTCTGACTCGCAGCTTTGCTTTCCCCTCACCCCTCACCAGCTTGGCATCGACGTAAGGATTTTTTTCCTCTTCGGTTCGTGTATCTCCTCACGCGGGTTGACTTGTCAATTGTGGCGAAGGTATAAAGCCTAGCATATACAACATGCTCCACGGTCGACTTTCGTTTCCCCTCTTTTTGCTCTCCCGTCTGATTACCTAGTATCGATTGATTTGCGTGGGTTAGAGATGGCTGCGACTGCTGGAAAGGTATTCATCACCTCCATCTGCTCATTTTAGTTTATTTGCTAACAATACTAGACCATCACTTGCAAGGTGCGACATTCTCTAGTATACAAATCCGCATCCGTTGACGCTAAACAAAACCTCAGGCCGCAATCGCCTGGGCGGCCGAACAGCCGCTCTCAGTGGAGGACGTGGAGGTCGCCGCCCCGAGAGCCCATGAAGTGCGCATCAAAGTCCTCCACACGGGGGTTTGTCACACCGGTAAGATGTCCGGTCGAGTCCTGCAGATGAACTATAGTTATTGACATCAGACCCGAAGACGCATACACCCTCTCCGGCAAGGATCCCGAAGGTGCGTTTCCCGTGGTGCTCGGCCACGAAGGCGCCGGCATCGTCGAATCCGTCGGTCCAGACGTGACCAATGTCAAAGTGGGCGACCACGTCATCGCACTTTAGTAGGTTTTCTCCTCATTCTTCTCCTACCCAAACCGGACCCAACTAATTAGGGCACTCCTCAGCACACCGGAATGTAAACAGTGCAAGTTCTGCAAATCCGGCAAAACCAACCTCTGCGGACAGATCCGCGCCACGCAAGGGCGCGGCGTGATGCCCGACGGGACATCTCGGTTCCGGGCCCGCGGCAAAGATCTCCTCCATTTCATGGGCTGCTCGACCTTCTCGCAGTATACCGTTGTGGCTGATATTTCGGTGGTCGCGTACACGCCTGCGTGCCCCACCGACCGGGCATGTCTTCTCGGATGCGGGATCACGACAGGATATGGCGCTGCGACGGTGACGGCTAAGGTGGAGGAGGGGTCGAGCGTGGCGGTGTTCGGCGCCGGATGCGTGGGCCTGTCTGTGATTCAAGGCGCGGTGAAGAATAAAGCGGGCATGATCATTGCCGTGGATTTGAATGATGATAAGGCGCCGTGGGCGTATAAGTTCGGGGCGACGCATTTCGTCAATCCCGCGAAATTGGGCCGCAAGAATATTACGGAGAAGTTGATTGATATGACGGACGGGGGATGCGATTATACGTTTGACTGTACTGGCAATGTCAGCGTGATGCGGGCGGCGCTGGAAGCGTGCCATAAGGGCTGGGGCGAGAGCATTGTCATTGGGGTTGCGGCGGCGGGCCAGGAGATTAGCACTCGGCGTGAGTCCCCTTCTTTTTCTTTCCACTTTGCATCACATTATTTGTGCAATTGACTAACGACGAACATGAACAGCCTTCCAGCTAGTGACCGGACGCCAATGGAAAGGATGCGCATTCGGAGGCGTGAAAGGACGGACACAACTACCAGGACTGGTGGCGGACTACCTGAACGGGGATCTCAAGGTGGACGAGTTCATCACGCACCGCGAGACCCTCAGCAACATCAACACGGCGTTCGAGCAGATGAAGCAGGGGGATTGTGTGCGGTGTGTGGTGGATACTACGTTGTAAAAGTGTCGGAGTAAATGTAGATGTATGCAGATAGAGCGGATGATTAATGACATGACTGAATTATCACAGAATCAATGGATTAGGCCACATTCAGTAATCATGCATGTACGGGTACACCATACCTCTAGACCACGATATAGACAGATTAGATCATATCTGCAGATAAGACGAGAAAACCCTCATAATCACACCATGTACACAGTACCCCAAACGCCATAAATCCAGCCTGTCGGACGCGCCCCCGAAGCAGGTAAACGATCCATCCCGGAAGCGATATACCAGTCGAGTAATCGCGTCCCGACGGCATTGCGACATTCGTGGAGAATCCATCACAAGGGTGGAGATTCCCCGCGTGAGGGGAATGAACTTGTAGGTTTAGCCAGGAGATGAGGGGTTTTAGTCTGGGGATAAGAGATTAGGATCGCGATTGTGGATTCCGGTTATATAAGTAAGTTGGTTGGATCCATTCTCTTCCGTCTATCTATCCTATCCTAGATTATATTTCTACAATCTACCAATTCTTACCTCTACAAAACCAAAACTACCACCAAAATGGCCCCCTCCCTGCACCCCCTCATCGACAACGGCCTCAAAAAAGGCACTCCCGATTTCCCCGGCGGCTCTCTCCACTGCAAATGCGCCTCCGACCGCGTCACCGTCAAAGTCGCCAGCAACGTCGCGCACAACCACGCCTGCGGCTGTTCCAAATGCTGGAAACCCGCCGGTGCCCTGTTCTCCATCGTCGGCGTCGTGCCCCGCGACAGCGTCTCGGTGACCTCGAACGCCCACAAACTGGCCATCCTGGACCCGGAGGCCGCGATCCAGCGCTATGCGTGCACCGGCTGCGGCGTGCACTTGTTCGGGCGGATCGAGAAGGAGCATCCGTTTAAGGGGTTGGATTTCGTGCATGCCGAGCTCTCCGATGAACAGGGGTGGCAGGAGCCGCAGTTTGCGGGATTCGTGAGCTCGATCATTGAGCAGGGTTTCAACCCCAACGGGATGGATGAGGTCAGGGGCAAGTTCAAGAGTGTTGGGCTTGAGACGTATGATGCATTGTCGCCGCCGTTGATGGATTTGATTGCGACGTTTACGGCGAAGAAGGCCGGGAAGTTACCGGCTCATCTTTAGGTTGTTTTCGGTCGAGTCGTTTTGGTCATGTTGGTTTGAGGTTTGGGTGAGTGAGCGGGTTATGTTGGTGTTTTTTCTGGTTTGAGTCGATTGGTGGGGATGTATTATGAGGGTTTTTTTTTGGGCGATGGGCTCGTGGGTGGTTGTACGGTGTATGTATCTTGGCGTTTGATGGTGGTTGTGGTTTTGAGATGATGAGATGAGATGACGATGATGATGACGATAGAGATGTACTTGGAAGAAATCAAGACAAGGCTTGCCTGGTTCTGGCGGAAATGATCATGTTTGCATGTGTTGCTGTAGAGTATGAGTGGATGGTCTAGACGTGGGGAATTGGGTGATGAGATTTGCTAGCAGATAGCAGTTATTCAACAGATTATTCGAGAGCCTATAGATAACATTATGTTAACAGTGTTGTTCTATAGCCCAAGGACAATAGAATGTTTGCTACTTGGATTATTCAATGTGTTGTGTTATCTTGTCCTTGTCACATGTGGGAAGTATTGGGGCAAACAGACAACTAAGCTCAAGGGACGGCATGACAGTTGCCTGTCATACCATCCAAAGCATTCCCATAGTTCACCATACTACATCATCATCTACTACCGTAGAATCATTCTGCATTCTACTCAGTCAAACCAGACTGAACAATACCCGTCTTCCGTTCATTCGAAACACTCACCTGAATCAGATCCACCACTCGGAGTTTCAGCCTAGCGGCCATTCCCCATCCAGCACGGACAAAACCGCTGCAGAAGCAGGTTAATTAATTGCCCTGACGATCGCCCTCCCTTCTGGACCCGGAGGTGATCCAGTCCTGTCCCGTCCGGCACTCCGCGCCCAAGACGTCTACTAGAAACAGAAATTGCTCAATTTAATACGGAGGCTTGTCCGTCAGGCCATTCTGCGTTAGTAGATCCTCGGAGAATGGTATAGCTTGCTATGGAGTAGTTATGGAGGACTTGGGTTGAGGCATAAATATAAAGTCCCATGGTCCAGCATGACTCCCTCCGTCTATTCCGTAGCAGGTTTCACTCAACTCGCTTTCCTCCTTCGTCATGAAGCTCTCAAACTCCTTCGTCACCCTCGCCGGCCTGGTGTCGGCCCAATTGGCCACGGCCCTTCCCCAGGCCTCTTCGTCCAGCGTCGCCGCAACCCCGTCTGCCACTCCCGGCGTGTTCGCATCCACCTCCGGCCTGCAGTTCACCATCGACGGCGAGACGGGCTACTTCGCAGGATCCAACTCGTACTGGATCGGATTCCTGACCAACGACGACGACGTGGACCTAGTGTTCTCGCACATGAAAGAATCCGGGCTCAAGGTCCTACGAGTCTGGGGATTCAACGACGTGAACGAGGAACCACAGGCCGGCACCGTGTGGTACCAGAAGCACGCCGATGGCAAGTCGACGATCAATACGGGCGCGGACGGCCTGGAGCGCCTGGACGTGGTGGTCGCGTCCGCGGAGAAGCACGGCATCAAGCTGATCATCAACTTTGTGAATTTCTGGGACGATTACGGCGGCATCAGCGCCTATCTGAAGGCGTACGGCGGAGGGTCGGACAAGGCCAACTTCTACGCCAGCGAGGAGATGCAGAAGGCGTACCGCGCGTACATCGAGGCCGTGGTGTCACGGTACTCCAACTCCGCGGCTGTCTTTGCCTGGGAGTTGGCCAATGAGCCTCGGTGCCAGGGTTGCGAAACGACTGTGCTGTATGACTGGATCGAGAGCACGAGCAAGTATATCAAGTCCTTGGATTCGCAGCATATGGTCTGCATTGGTGATGGTGGGTGGTCTTTTCCCATTTGTTGAGCAGATGGAAGAAAAACTAACTCAAGCAGAGGGATTTGGTCTTGATGTCCAATCGGATGGTAGCTACCCCTACCAGTACTCGGAGGGATCGGACTTTGCGAAGAATTTGGCCATCCCGACCATCGACTTTGGCACCTTCCACCTGTATCCGGATAGCTGTAAGCCTGCCCTCCCTTTCGGACCAGTCGTATAGAGTCACCAGCTGATGAGTTGATGTAGGGGGCGTCTCCAACCCATGGGGCAACGGCTGGGTCAGCTCGCACGGAGCGGCGTGCAAGGCGGCCGGAAAGCCATGTCTGTTCGAGGAGTATGGCGTTACGTCGAACCACTGCAGTCTGGAGAAGCCGTGGCAGCAGACGGCACTGAATACGACGGCCGTGTCGGGCGATCTGTACTGGCAGTACGGCGACACGCTCAGCTCGGGTCAGTCGCCGGATGACGGCAACACGATCTACTATGGATCGGATGAGTTTAAGTGCTTGGTCACGGATCACGTGGCAGCGATTGGGCGGCTTTGAAGTTATCGGAGGAGTACTCCGTAGTGATTTTAGTATGAGCGCATGTGCTAGTGATATATAGTAGCCTAGGAGGTAGTGTGAGAGTGCATAAAGTTGGGGGCCAAAGGATCCGTTTCAGCCTGGCGCATTTCCCTTCTCGTCTAGTAACATCTGACAGGCAGCACATCTCCTTTTATCGTCATCTCTCCTTTTCACTCTCGTCCTCTTTCTCCTACCAGTATTCTTACTAGAAAACACATCTATAGTATCAAATTACCATGGGAAAACCACCCCAACCCAATCCCGGAGACGGAGACGAACTCCCCCCTCCCAGCTACGAACAAGCCATCATCCAACCCTCCTCCTCCTCCGCCGCCGCCAGCAACAGCTACTACCAATCCCCCATCCTCGCCCCTCCCATCCCCTCCGAACAGCCCTATCTCAGCATCAACGCCAACACCCGCGCCTCCAACCAAGTGACCCTCGACCCCGATCTCAGCGCGGACCCGTCGGCCCTCCACGCGCTCGTCGCCCGTCAGGCCGACGTCCCTGCTCGTCCGGTCCTCACCATCCGCGGCACCCACACCGTGACGCGCTCCGAGAACCACGGGCGGAAACACCGCAGTCGCAACGTCACGGACTTTGACTTCAAGGTCGACCTCTCGCCGTATGTGGTGGGGTCGGGGCCGCAGGGGGATCGGGATGAGGACGGATGGCATGAGTTGAAGGTTGTCAGGGATGGTGATGGCGTGAAGCGGTATCGCGGGGGTGTGTTTCCGTCGAGACGCTGGAAGGGACATGGGTGTTGCGGGAAGAAGAAGCGGGGAGCGATCCGGTTGAGTGGTCAGGGGGACGGAGACGAGGAGAATGTTGGTTTGGTGAGAGGATCGGAGGAGGGTCGAGGAGAAGACGTCGAGGAGGGACTGGGACGGGGGAGTCCCGGGTTGATCGGTTGGTGTGATCGATTCTGCGAGGATCCTGCCCCGGTGAAATCGTATGTTTCCTTCCTTGCTTCTCATGACTTACCTGGATACGTTGATGGGGACTAACGGGTTGCTACCGTCAACAGATTCACATTCGAACGTTCCGTCTCCGGCCTGGACTCAGACATTATCCGATCGGCGCTGAAATCGCATCTCCGCGCGCTCAACTACCGCGGCAAAGTCGAAGTGTCGACCGCCATCGCCAACCGCTCGTTCACCGTGTACTCGCCGCACTGGATCAACCGGGCGCGCAACAACCCGTGGATCTTCTACGGCTGTCTCCTGCTGCAGCTGTGGATCCTCACATGGCCTGTGCTGTGGCTGCTGGAGCGCAAGTACCGCGTCGTGGAGTCGGAGTGGCGGTTCTCGCGCCCGTCGGGGGCCAACAATAAGACGTTCGCGCAGGGTCGCAGCGAGGCCGAGGTCGCGAAGGATGTCGCGCCCGTGGTGACCCAGGCGGCGTGGGAGCGGCGACGCGCGGGGAATGTCCTGACGGCCGAGGAGGTGGATACGTTGCGACGCTTGGAGCTGGAAGGACGCCAGAGGGGAGGACGAGTCATGGTGGTCAATTTTGGGGATATGGGCGAGTGGGGGAATAATCATCACTCGTTTGCTGGTTGATTGTTTGTTATTCATACACTTCTTGTGGTTTCTTTCCTGTTTACAGTACCAATAGCTTTTTCCTGCCAGGTTAGAATGAGAACCCCATCTTAAAATAGTACAATTCATCTTCTTCAGTCTACAGTGGAAAATCCGCCTCTTCCCAATTATCCGCGTAGTTTCTGTAGAAGACTACAGCGCAGGAGTGGGCAGACAAACACAAAAACTCCGTATAACCGGCAGAATCAACAAACCCAGTGAACCCCTGACTGAAGATCCAGACCGCCCAACCGGACACACCGCCTCCGCCTTCCCCTCCCAACCTCCCAAACCTCCCTCGCACACGCCCCAAGCAAACACCTCCCAAACTGATCCATTCCCCAATCCTCATCTCAAAAATATCGATAATCCCAAAGCAAACACAGATCCGAATCCCTGTCAACAACATTTCTCCACTGCGTCATTTTTGTGAATCAATTTGTTTGCTTGATGGCGGCAGACGCGGAAAAAACACCCCCTGTCCATAGAAATCCTTTTATTCTGCACGCTGGGCACACCGTACACTCCCAAAAGGTCAGCTGAGAGGTGTGGATTTTTAGATTGGGTTCCGTCTGCGTACTCCGGTGTACGTCTATGGCGTACTGAGTATGTAGGTGCTTTGTTTGATTGTTTGATGGATGCATGGATGCATCGTTTGCCTAATTTACCTTACTCCCGGTGTGGTTGCATTGCTTGCCTAGTTTGCTTGATTGCCTTAATTGACCGGGGAGTTCCTGTACGATGGCTTACCTGTGGATGGATAGGTCGGTAGGTAGTCTGGGTCTAGTTCTGCCTCTTTTGTTCGCTCTTTTGGTTTGTTTGCTATTATGGATTGACGGAGTACCTACAATCTCTGGCCTGCATATTCCGGATTCCCCGGTTTGCAGGTGTGGAAGGGCTGTTTCTGATATCCATGGATATTTTAAACTCGGCTGTAAGTTATTTATACAGTACCAAACACTAGGTAGGTATATCTCTACGGCAGTCAGAACGGACTCATAGGAGTAAGGAATTTGAATACAGACTGATGGCTTTCAGGCTATTGCGAAGGCTGCATGGAGAACTCGGAATATGCAGGCCAGAGAGTGTACGGAGTAGGTACTATCTACTTGTTTACGGCAAAGGTATGAGTTGGATTATATTAAATTATATTTTCTGGGAATACACACTTAGTAGTTATGTACTATCACGAGGTAAGCTAGACACATATTCATCCTCCGATTTCCCCCGATCATCATACACAAGCTAGTTACTCATTAAGCCCATCCCTACGGATGAAGAGACAAGTATGTGACGAACTACAACGGAAAAGCTCAAAAGCCCACCCACAAAACAGAACAGGACACACCACAAGAAGACAAAAACTACTCCACCAGAACCATCATCTTCTTCCACCACGTATCCCTCACGCGAGGCGGTTTCTCAGCCGCCACGATCTCCGTCAACCCCGTATGCAAATCAACATCTTCCGGTCTCCACGCCCACGGATCAGACCAGAACACAGCCCGATGGCCCAGATACAAGACCAAGAAGGCTGGGATGCCGATGTAGGCGGTAAAAAAGGTACTAGCGGACCACTCGGACGGAAAGAAACAGGTGAAGCCGTTGATCAGGGCGAGGAATAATGACCCCGCCAGACCGATGTACATGCCGTAGGGTTGCAGGGTGGAGGAGTACGGTTTCTCGACCCCCTGGGTGGCGATGGCGCGGTTGAAACGGAAGTAGACGATGGCGCAGCAGATCCAGGAGATGAAGCCGGAGGTGTTGGTGAAGTTGATGAGCCAGTTGAAGACGGTGTTGGAGCCGTTGGAGACGGCGAGGTAGGAGAGCAGGGAGAAGAGGGAGGAGATGGAGACGGCGAGGTAGGGGACGCCGTAACGGTTGCAGGATTTGAAGATGGAGGGGGCGTTGCCGGAGACGGCGAGTGAGTAGAGGGACCGCGAGGACATGTAGAGGAAGGAGTTGCCCGCGGACCAGGCGGAGGTCAGGATGGCCGCGTTGACGATGGAGTCGAGGACGGGGATGCCCGCGTTGGCGATGGCGACGACGAACGGCGACGAGGACGCATCGGTGCCGGAGCCGTTGATGATGGCGTCGGCGCGCGAGGAGCAGATGACGCCGATGGCCAGCGCGCCGAGGATGTAGAAGAAGACGAGGCGGTAGATGTAGCGGCGCGCGGCGACGGGGACGTTGCGTCGGGGCGATTCCATCTCGCCGCCGCTGATGATGATGAGTTCCGGAGCGAAGATGAAGGCAATGGCGCTCTTGACGATGCATTGGAGGAGACCGACGAAGCGGCCGGCGTCGCCTGCGACTAGATAGGTGTTCATGGAGCCGGACTCCTTCCAGTAGTGGAAGCCGAGGCGCTGGCGATTGGGTCCGCCGCCCCAGAAGAGGATGAAGGAGAGTATCAACAGGCCGATCAGCGTGATGATCTTGATGCCTGAGAACCAGAACTCGGTCTCGCCGTAGAAGCGCACGGGGAGGAAGTTGAGCAGCACGATGACCACCAGCATGATGCTGATCCAGACGGCCAGGTGCACGCCAGAGTTCCAGTATTCAATGACCATGGAGGCCGCGACGATCTCGTACGGCACCAGAATCCCCAACGAGTACCAGTATAGGTAGCCCATGGCGAAGCCGAGGCTGCGCGAGACGTAACGGAAGCCGTGGTAGGACATGGTGCCGCCGTGTACGGGGAGATATGCGCCGATTTCCGCGATGCCGGTGACAAGGGCGTAGACGAGGGCCGAAATGAAGATGTAGCCCAGCAGCAGCGACAGCGGACCGCCGATGTTCAACGCCTGGCCTGATCCCACGAAGAGACCGGTGCCGATGGTACCACCCAGCGCCATCAGCTGCACGTGGCGGTTCTTGAGCCCGCGCTGGGTTACTTTGTATCGCTCGTCCAGCAAGTCGGCCTCGACCATGGCCTGCATGGTGCCGGGCTTGACCTCCCCGGGAGGATCGACGGGGTAGGGGGCCTCGGAGATTGGTTTTTCGATGGCCATCGTGAATAGAACGAGGGATTGATCGTTAGAGAAATTGACGAAAGTGAAGGAGGGAGGACGAAGGGGAACGGTCCGTTATAAGCAAGCCAGATTACGGTCGCATTCTCCAAGATCAGATGAGGCCGCCAGGAACTCCCGCACGGTCTGGTTGGACAGCCAAGCATGGCGACGATAAGACGACCCGGGAGCGGCACGGCGTCGATGGTCTCGAGGATAGATGTGGTTGGCGATGTTGACATTGATTCTCTGGTGATATGGAGAGAATGTATGAGAGTGCAATTCAAGCGTTACTCTATACAGCATGGTCCGTCGACAAGGTGACTCCCGTGCCCTAACGGCTTTGCCTGGCGACAGGAGTCTACTTCCTCGCTACTGATCCTCCAGACTTATCACGCTGATCCTCGTATCGCCAGCCCATCAGAAGCCACCGTCTACCGGTCCGGCCACCGGTCCGGAGCCCTGGCAGTCTAATCGCAAGCGAGCAGCTCGCTTAGAGATATCATCCTATCTTGCAATAGGAACGGGATACTGAAGCTTTATTGTATCAGCTCATTGCGACGAAAAGATAACATCTGCGACCGGGACTCACCTCCGGCTTGTATCCGGTGCATTGACCATGGCAAAAAGAGACAGACGACAGGATGAGACAGAAATAACGGGAAGGTAGGATGAATCCGTGGATGTTACTCCTTAACGTGGTTGAGACTTGAGAGCTGCCAGATTCCACATTCCACGTTTCTGGATCTCTCCGGGTTCTCCCGCTTCTCCACACGGAATCACCCGTTGCTCCACCACTTTATTCGCACCATTGCACTGTGGTCCCGGTTGATTCGCTGGATGTGAACTCCGTAGCGAGCGCAAACATGACTGCATTGTTGGTTTCAGCTGGCTAATTTCGAAGTCCCTCGTACTTTTGTCTTTTCATGGTCGGCAGTTGACATGTCCACTCCCTGCCGATCGTCTTCCCTTTTCGATACTTTGAGCGTCTCAATCCTAGCAACTGACAAACAAAGTCCCAAGGAGGATAAGATTAAACCACGCAAAATACGGGACAGCCATCAATATTCGTCAAGTTCTCACGAATGTACAGGTCATATCCATCGCTAGAAAAACAAAAAAAAAAATTTAAATAAAAGAAAAATCAAGAAGAAGAGGGAAAAAGAAAAGATTCATAGTTGATAGATAACAAGTCAATAAAGAAGGAAGCAAACATGCGGGCGTGTGATGTATGCATTACCCAACCGCTGTTATAAGCAAACATGCAGATACCCGAGCATCAACCTCGTATGCTCTCACCAATAATCGGTACTATGTAAGTAGTACTCCGTAGTTGACCCTCTAGATTTGGGAAACCCACCTCGAGGGCCCCAAATAGTCAGTGGGACAGGCCGAAGCCCGAAGACCGGGGCGGGCCGTCGACGTAACCAAAAGAAGATTAGACCCAACGCTTACCCCGGTGCTCAGCTCTCGTCCGATTCTGCGCTTGCATCTCCCTGTTTCCACAAAACCTGATATTCCCTTCCGATTACCGCATTCGATCTAGGGTCATCAGAGATCAACGCAGTGCCTAGAACCCCCTCGGTCAGCCTGTAAAACTTCCATAGCAAAGTGCCCTGTAAAAGATTCAGCACAACCAGAGAACAAAGTACGGAATAAGCGGTGTGGCAGTAAATCAGCCCCGAAACGAAAATAATTGTATCTCCTTCCTGTGCTCTGGACCAAGATCCATAGTCTCTGCATGTTTCATTGGACCGTCAATCCCAGATTGTTTGCTCGATGTGAATACGCAAGACCCGCAGTGCCCCGGTGTTTGCTCGGAAGCCCGGAGGGGCATGATCTGACTTGGATATGGTCAATGCCACTAGAAGAACCATGAATCGGTCTTCTGTACGGAGTAGATATTGTCTGTGCGTAAGTGGAGAGGAGCCTTCGTAAATCCTCTGTTGTTGGGCTGTCTAGTAGACTTTGGGATAGGGACTGGATGCAAACTGCGCCTGTAGAGTATAATGACGGGTGTCAACATGCACATGTATGCCCTAACGATGTCACAAAGGCTAGACCCCATGATTGTCAATGTGATCTCGCTCCTGCAGTAGACGGAGTCGAATGCTCCACTTCGGAGGAATGTTGGCGATCTATCCAACTCAATTGGGGGATCAAGTTGCTGGACCAATTAGACAAGTGTGACTCGAGACAGTAACGTGAACAAGGCCAGGATGGAGAGCGGCCAAAGAGAGAAGATCCACCGTTGGCGTGGATCATTCTCTCGATCACGGGACGGTGCCTCTCTCAATTCTTTCTTCTTTTAGACCGCAGGAATCGCCGTCCGAATTTCCCTTTCCCACCATCCTCTTCCTCCATTTCCACTCTCTTCGGAATCATACCACAATGGAAATTGGAATGGCCCTCCAACTGAAGACCCTTCTACGCTTGAATTACCCCGCCCTCGCTGCCCACTTCATCGATTTCATCGGCAACCGCCCTTCCGTTGAGCACGTAAACACCGCCACCACCCAGTTGCTGGATCTGATCCACAGCGAGTCCCTGCCATCGGATGTCTACAAAATATGGCTGCCGATTGCATTGAAATACTCCCCGCAACTGCTATCTACCGCTCTGCACGACCCGGTTTCCCATAATGTCCGAGCGGTCGGCATTCAGCAGGTCGCCCGCTTTTCACGCACTTCCACTTGGAAGTCGAGTGTGTGGGACACCTTGGGCGGTGCAGAAGGAATCAGAGATATCGTCGGGGGCCTGTCTATTGCTGAGACAGCAAATCTGCTGCATGCCATTGCGAAAAGCGTGCACCGACAGGACGATGATTTGCCAGTCCTTGTTGATCAGCTGGTCCATCTCCTTCAACAAGACAAAGCATCTCGGCCGTTTTGGCACCACTTGGACACGCTTTTACCGTTATGCAGCTCGTCGTTCCTGGCGGATGTGTTGTCTTCCTTTCCAGAAGTGCGGTTGACGTCTAAGCTGCTGGCTGGGATTGCCCTGCGCCATCCAGCTTTGTTGCGACGTATTGCTATGGGCGATGTCACAGTGCCAAACCATGTACAGAAGAGTGTAGCGAAGAACTGCGTGAGAGCAATGATCTGCTCTCCTGTGCCATACACACCCGTGCATTACCAGGCCGATACATTGGACACACTGCCGGGTATTGTATTCGCTTTGGACCTGTTCTACAAAATGCATGAGGATGCGTCGACGAGGCTGAAGCCGTCCCAGATCAACGCATACATTCATGAAGCACTCCGCCATGTCTGCCAGCAAAATGTTTCCTTCCAACAGATCTTCCGTTTGATTGACGGAACCCTGCCGATCATAGCCATTGACAATTTCAATGATCTTACTCAGCTCTTGCTCACGGAGTTGATCCGTTACTGGTCGATTGCCCGTTTTGGCACTGCTAGTGAGACGAAATCTCCCACGAAAAGGTTACTCCATCGGGCTCATCCATCACGGCCCTCGGCGGATGATAGAGAAAGGTTGGAGGCTTTGTTGATTCACGTGATAAGATTCCGGTGTCCAGTGCAGGTATCGCACATTGGCCGCAGCCCATCACTGTTTAAGCCCATACAAACAGTCTTGGAAGGGATCGCAGCGGAAGTGCGATGGCCGCTCATCAAGCTATTTTGTCGCCATTCCCAAGAGCTTGAGATAGACTTGGACCTTCCTCCGTCAGAAAGAGAACAGAGGTTCCTTGCCTTCTGGCCCCACAGCATCTTGAATCTTCTGCTAGCAACCGACATCAGGCAGCTCTTCGACAGAATGCTACTACTGCATGGCTATACTGAGTATCTACCTGTACTTGATGGAGAAGGTAACCTGCTGTCATGGCCTGCTCAGTGTCAGCTAAAGGCTCGATGCGAGGCCATCGTGGCGAGGACGGATGATGATTTCCCAGCGACAAAAGCCGGTAAGTTCATCTCATGACTTGTCCAACCCGCGTTTCTAACGAGAACAGGGATGTTCTGGATGATCAAACGAGCAGAAAACGACCAAGACCCTGCAATGAGGTCATACTGGGCGAACCAAGCTGTAGAAACTGCGCTGATCAGCGAATCATTGGGAATTTTCAACCAAGTTATGCAATGGTCCACACGGTTCATACGGGACAGTGTATGTTGCCCATTCCACTTTCGAAGTTGTCTCGCTAAAATAGCTACAGGTCGTATTTCATGAGCTGGTCCAGTCTTACATACTCGGTTCTGAATCGTCTAAGCTGCTGGGATGTGTTGAATCAAGCTCGACGGGTGGACCCACAACATTGGCTGCGCTACAACAACGAACACAACAAGCCGACGACATCCTAATGCGCATACTCGCCATTTTGACGAAAGCATCCCAGGAGCCACTGGACCATACACGAATCACTGGTGGCATAAAGACTTTCCTCGAAAGCGTAGTGGCGAATCGAATGAGATCATTGCGTCGGCACCAAAGGCAGCTGCCCGAAAGCGAGGCCGATCTCGCCGTCATGATGTTAGGTCCGTTGATCGAAATTCTCCTACACTATGACGAAGAAGGACATGAACTCAACTGGTGGGTGGAAGGGGGTCCGATGCTGTCGGGACTGGACATTCAACGCTTCAATTCCCCAACATTTCTTTCGTTCATGGATCAGTTGATCCAACGTCGTGATCAGCTCTGGGCTTCGAAGGAGATGGAAGAAATGTTCGACGACGAAGAAATGTTCGATGGAGAAGAAATGTCTGATGACGAAGAAATGTCCGATGACAAAGCGCCTGGCGATAAGCAACAAAAGGGATTTCCAGTGGGTCTCGCTGTGCAGGATCTTATCCCGTCATATTTGGTACCATTTGCTGTGGAAAGGCCAGATTCGATCCCATATGCTGCGGCCAAAGTCAATGACGTCCTCTTTGGTGCAGTTGAGGTGTTGATGCGGCCTGTTATAGATCCCGAAGATGTAGATGATCTGAAGGTGGATAACCTTGAGGATGTCATACGCTCATATGTCTGTCGTTGCAGCCGCAAGTACCGGAATGCGCGACTTATGCGTGTCTGGAAGCACTATGCGACCGTTCTCGCACCGCATCCACAGCATTTGTCCATATTCCGACACTGGTTGGCCGGGTTTGCCAGTGAATGGGGCTGGGAGAAGGCCAGCCGGATGATCGACTCCACTTCAATGCCAGAAACGTCCTGTCTAGATCGACCTCTGGAAAAAGGCATGATGAAGTGGGAGCCCTTCGGTCTTGCAGGACAGAAGAATGAGGTAATTGCTCCTCTGACAGTTCTTTTCTGTCGAATGTATGGAGAAATGCCATCCACCAGTGTCGTCATGAGGCAAATGGATGAAGACTCTGGCCCTGAGCGAATGTGGTCCCCTGGTTATTTCAACCACGTTTCTCAAACTCTCGGCATAAGAGGCTGCGACGCTATTGTTCTTTCGGCCTTGCTTTTCCTAGGAACGCTCGCTAAGGAACCACTTCTCTCCGCGGCTTTCCCAAGCTCAGGGGCTGCGCGATGGCCCCCGATCGCTCTCGGCAGCCGTTTTCTCTCGCTCGCAAACAAGGACCTTCCAGATGCAATGGGCAGCGCAATCCAAGTCATCAGTGATAGGATCACATTCGTCCCAGCTCATGTACTACGCCGCTTGACAACGTCCTTGCTAGACAACCTATCACCGGCCTTGGGTCCAAGATATTCAATGTTCTTGGATTGTGCTGTGGAGCTCACCAAGCTGTTTCCCTCGACGGATCAGCCAGAGATGGGCATTGACGTTATCCTGCGCATCATCAAGGACTTCCCCGATGATTCAGCGTGCCACCGCCACTTGAGGCTGATCAGCCTGGGAAAGGCTCTTCATCCGGACAAGGCAGTACGTCTGGTACAGTCATTAGCAGACGTTGTCTGCGAAAGGCGAAGCAGTCCGTCTGCATCTGTGAAAATAACGACCGTCAAGATGGTGGCTCAACTGGTCGCAGCCGCCGATTTCATTCCCACTGGACGAAGCCTGTCTATCCTGCAATCAATCCATGGCGCGTCGTCCCAAGTTGGCGTGCAAACCGAAGTGATCTTATCGATGTTGTCTCTTCTCGAGCGAGATTCTGGAAAGGCCGATGATTCGTATTTGTTTCTCCAAAAGCTCGGTCTTTCGACTGTCAGATCCAGCGGAAATGAGCAAAGCCCGGAACCGACCAAGGAAGAACTTGAGGGAGAGCTCACTGACATCTCTGGACTTTGCTCTCAACGGAACGTCGAGCTCTTCACACGCACTGCATTCCACAAGTTGCCCGAAAGCCACCGCAGCCGCTACGTCCAGGAAATCCTGCTACCGATGGTTGACGAATCCATTACCCATCACCAAAGGTGGATGAGAAAGTTTCTGTACCACTTTGGGATAGCAGGGGGAAGCTCCGAAATCGAGTTTGGCCCTTTTGTTCCCGACGCAGTTGACTTCGTACTCAATGTCTGGCACGACTATCTTCCTGCATCTTTTCTACTCACCCATCGATCCTCTGCCCTAGCATACATCAAGAACCCCGTATTTGAAGCCATAAACGACCACATCTTCAGGTCCGCGAGGGCTCATTCTCTACAGTATGCCTCAGCACTACAGCACTGGAACGAGGTTCTCGGCTACCACCGCAGGGCCAACCCATTCCACCACCTGAACTCCCTCCTCATGCGGGACTTGCAGCCTGCCTTGCCGGGCGAGAGAGGAATCAACGACACAAACATCTGTTTGGAATACCAGGAACGCATGGGTATGCTCGCCCAAAGGCCCGTCAGATTCGACACGGTCTTTGGTGATCGTGTCGTATCCTATGAGACCGTCATTCAGGGCCTGACAAATATACGGAAAGCGCGTGAGAACACATCCCGAAGCTCGAAGAATCAACTGGTACGATACCAGTTATTTCACGATCTGCTGCGTGACATCTGGTATGATATTGAGGACCTGAAGAGAGATGAGAAAAACCCTTCTCTAAATTCAAGGCTTCCGTCCGCTATATACTCGCAGACAAAGCTTATCCCCTCGCCCCATTACAATCCTCTCCATTCAAACCCGCTGAACGCGTTTGCAGACAATGTGGCCAATCTTATCGATCAATGTAGTGATCCAATGACCGTGTTCGATTCTCACTATATCGACGACATGATGGGGTATGTGGGAAGGGATTTGGTTCTGCCTCTTGCGTTGAAGATGGGCGAACGGATGGATGTCGACAGTGTGGAGATTCAGACCTCTCTGACAGCGAGGGTTGTGGCGAAGTTGCTGTCAAAGGTGAAAAGGAGCGATATTCGAGCAGACGCGAGGGTGGAAAGAATGTTGCGGGACTGGAAGGAGAGCGAGAATGAATTCGTGAGCCGGACGGCGTGGGAAATTGATGGATGATTTTGCAACCTTGTGGTTGTCGTTCTTTCGGGGTTCGATTCTTTCGGTACAGTCACTTCTGTTCTTTCGGTATTTCAACTCTTTTCGGTATATTAAACATTACCTGGTATCTATGTCCATTCAGACGTATATGAAACACAATATACATCCTCTCCTACTATACAGACGACTACCGCACAACAAAAAATCCCCTTCCTTCAACCCCCCGATCCCTAATCTCCGCCGCCGTAGACCTCACCCCGATCCAATGCAATGGCACATTCTCAACCATCTTCTGCCCCTTCGCTACAGCCCCTTGAACTCCCTCTCGAGTCTTCTCCATCCACGTCCCGTTGTTATAACCTCCAGGTCCAATCCCAGCCCTAACCCCAGCTCCAGTACCAGAGCCAAGGCTCGATATGCCATCTGGTCCCCAAGCCGGATGATCTAGGATGTTTTGGGCGTATGTCGCGTCGCAGGCTTCGGCTAACAGGGCTGTTTCGGTCGCTTGTTCGCGGGCTAGGAAGAGGTCTTTTTCGGTGTTTGCGGTGGGAGGAGGGAGGTTTTGGCGGAGGAAGCCGAGGATGAGGATTTGGAATTTGAGTTGTTGTTGTTGTTCTTGTTGTTGTTGGGGTGTTGGTGGTGGTGTTGAGTTTTGGGTTGGTGGCTGTATCTGTGTCTGTGCTGGTGGTTGAAGTTGGGTTTGGGCGTGAAAAAGGTGTGGTTGGGGTGGGCATTCGTAGTCAACGTCCAACAGACGAAGGGAGACGGTTTTGCGGAGGGTCTGGGACATGTTGACGCGGGTTTGGAGGGCAGGGTCGAGGGATTGAATCGAGATGATGGCTTGGGACCATTGGTGAGATTGATTCTCGGTCTTGGAGTCGAGGGACCGGGCCCAGCCGAAGAAAACACCATGGAGATGATCGGTGACGGAATTGGGGACTTTGGAGAGGGAGTATCGGTCGTCGCTTGTTTCTGTCGATGACAGAGACGGGGATGGAGTGCCTCGGGCTTTGAAGTCCATCGGAAATGGCGCCTGAGGACCTAAGTCGAGTGATTCGGCGGGCTGGAACTGTCCCTGTAATTGTGCGTTGGCGGTTTCCGGCGCCCCCTTGATCATGCCGGCGACATGGTTCCCGACCCCGCTGACGGTGATGGCCTTTTCGGCGGCGTATTTCTTGATCGGGCTCGGGGAGTAGGTGTCGACTTTTGACTGGATGACAGCGGCAGCGGGCCCTATGACTCTGTTGGCCGTGGCCTGGGCGTAGAGACCGAGGACCATGGCGCCCAGTTCCAGCGGTAGAGTGCCGAGACTGGCGCCGCGGACGGAGCTCGGGCTGAGCGAAGTAGAGAGGACACGGAAGACGGGACTTCCGCAGAGAACCTTCTTCTTGGGCCCGCAGAGCACGAGCTGGAAGTATCCGTCCCCCGCGTCGGCGGGGATACGGGCGACAACGGTCTCGCGGAGGACATGAGAGCGAAGTTTATGGGAGGTGTTCTTGCGGCGGAATTTGTCGATGTCGCGCTGCCAGGCGCGTTCGTCTGATGGGGGCACCTGATCGGCGTGCAGGGCCAGGGTAGGGGTCACGTTGATCCAGTCGTCGTTGAGACGGAGGAGGGCCTTGGTGCGCATGCCGGTCTTGCCGGTCCAGCCTTTGCTTTGGAGCCAGAGGGTTCGGTCGGGGGGAAGGGGGGCGTCGGAGAAGATGGAGAGCGTGACGGAGGTGGTGCTGCCGCGGTAGAAGACGATGCCGTGGGAGTGCCGGAGGATGGTGTAGTGTTTGGTTGATTCGGTGGGGTGGGCGATGAGGCCGCCGAGGAAATGGCGCGCCTCGCCGTAGGCTTTTTGTACGGCGGAGGGCTCGGAGGTCGCGGATGTGGCTGGACGGGGTGGTGTGCTTGATGGAAGGACATCAGTGGCAGCGCGTTGGACAGGTGGGTTGGAGGGATTGGTTGTGAGAGTCTCGGGATTGGGGTATCGAGGCAGCGTTTGAGCGGAGACGGTGGAAGTTAATGGCGGACGGAGGTTGTTTGAGGACTTGGAGGAACGGAGGACGGGTTGGGTTGTATACTGAGGATGTATGTGAGAGGAGCCACTTGATGTCGATGGCCGATAGGAATTATCAGAGAGATTGGGGGCTCGAAGGTCGGGAATGCTGGGGTATCTTGGTGGCGTTTGCGGGCTGTAGGCAGGCGTTAACGGGGGCTGGAGGTTATGTGAGGTTGAGGGACGAATGTCGGAATTGCTGGGATATCGGGGCAGAGAATGGGTCGATCCGGGGGTCAATGACGGAGGAAGATTTCTGGAAGGAGACGGAGTGCGCAACTGAGGCTGGCTTGGATATCGAGGGAGAGGTCGCGCCGAAGCCGTTGGTGACGCATGGAGGTGATAACCGTGATATTCAGGGGGTGGAGTGGGGACGGACGTCACACCACGTGTAACGCCAAAATCATCGTAAGGAATTGGGGCAGGAATTGGCTTTCGCCTAATGCCTGACGCCATGACGAAGCCTAAATGACTGGAATCATGATAGAAAAGTATCCCAAGTGCCTCCGAGGATGAAGTGGTTGACAGGAGCGAATTGGCCAATGGGCAGCGCTGCCAGGCCGAACTCCGGTCGATCCTCCGCAGTCACCTGACCGCCGATAAGATAAGATACGATGAGAGCCTGAGGCAACAGGCCATTATGATGCTCCATTCTCACTTCATTTTTGACACAGGAAGAAGGATGTATCCAGAGATCTTACAAAGAAAGGATTGTAATTCTTGAAGGTAGGAGGAATCACTCGCCAAACGATAGGACAAGTCACTTGTACCGACATTCACACCAGAAGACAGCCGATCTATTAGCTGTAACAGCAACCAGTGAAGGACATGAGAACGACTAATCAACCATAGCAGGACGTGAATTGACCAAGTTTTCCCCACGTAAACCCAGAGAAGAAACAGCAGCACCACCCACCTACATCTGTCTTCCAACCCCCACCTTCTCATCATCTCTCACCTCTCTCTCCGTCCACTGTCCCATCATCTCAGTGTACTCCGCCACAAACCCACTCTTACTCCATTTCCTGAGCAATCTTGCAATTTTTACTCTCACTCTATCCTCTCACTCCACTCAATCTTTTATAATCTTCAAACCATCTCCTGAAAAGCCGCCAAGATGCGCTGGACTCAGGAAAACGAGCAGATTGTACGGACAACTTCTTCTCCCCCACAAAATGAAAACATATACTGATACCACCTAAAGCTGCTGAGAACCATCTTCGCAACTCAGGAAATTCATCTCAACCTTAACGAGATTGCTGAGGCCTGGCGTATGTATTCCTCTTCCTCTACCTTCCATCGCCATGCTAACTAACATGTCGCACTTCCCAGCCGGCGATGATAAGCCCACTCCGAAGGCTCTGAGCGAGCAGCTGAACAAGTACAGAAAGAATGGAAACGGAACCAACAAGGTTACTTTCAGCGGAGCCAAGCGCAAGGCAGATGACTCCGGCCCCGGTACCCCTCGCAAGAAGGCCAGCCCGAAGAAGGCATCCCCTAAGAAGACAACCCCTAAGAAAGGTGAAAAGGAAGCCAAGGGAGCCAAGGCTGAGGACGATGCTGCTGAGAATGACATGGTAATGAGGGAGGGCGAAGACGGATGTGCTTAGTTGTTTTGAACTGGGCAGAGAACTTTGTTTCGAATGTTTTGCTTGCTGGGATTCTGGGGATGCTATGAGGAGGGTTGAGTCTTGAGCTGGCAATGGCGCCTGGCCGGTGATGTCCAATTTGACTCATCTGATGCAGAATGATGGAACTGGTATTTTTTTGAATGAACCTTGCACAGGAAGGAACTCATTAATATTTTCTTTCCATTTTCAGCTTTGTATTCAATAACCTCTCATGTTTTAATCTCTATGAGGTATTCACTGCCTACGATGGCTTCTTGGGGGAAGGTTTCGTCTTGATAATTGCGACTTCGGTTGAATAGCCATTGCTACAATAAACTAATTTAATATTCTGGATTTCAAAGAGTCTGAGAGGATCTATTTCAACCATATCAAGCAGATCTGTTACTGGCCAACTTGACATGATTATAGAAGGAAGACAGTTTAAGAGTGACGGTGGTCTTTATGATCTTCTCCTGGGCTGGTCCGTGCAATGGGCTCATCGTTATCGAGCAACTTTCCCTGTTACCCTGGATCATACTCGTCAAGCTCAACTCAGACCTCCCGCTGGCTGACGCAAAGTCCCAAGCCCACCTCCAACAACCACCTCTTTGACCTCGTCTCTAGACGAAACAGACAAATGATGCAACGCCTTCGTGTGCGACCTTATCTGTCGAAGCGTGGAGACCAGAAACGACGAAGGCGCAGCATTTGACGACGACGCGAACGCAACTTCTGGATCGAGCTCCACATCATGATTGATCTCCTGATCGGTTGTCTCTTGCGCAATCCTTCGTTGGCGGTAGAACGTCCAGCTAGACCAGGAGGTGAATACAAGGAGGGTCAAAGGGACCGCGACTGTCCAATATACCCACAACGGTGTTTTGGTGAAATGGGGAAGGGTGAAAAGAGTCTAGTCAAGGATGAGATCTGCCAAGATCTTTGAAATTTAGTGTACTATGTGGAAAACTCACAGCTATATAGCTCGCCGGGAAGAATAGTGTCGCAAGCACGGTGAGAGATTTCAAAGAAGATCCATCGCGCTTCGACGCCTCAGAAATCTTCTTCGATTCGATGGCAACGGACACGCCGAGCATGTTGTCGCGTTGGGACAGCAATCCATATATCTATCGAACATTATGAAAGTCTTCGCCATTCGAAAGGCCGGAAACAGCTTACAGCGGTTATTTGATTATCCACTCGTCGCTGATAGTAAGTCAGATCGACCTGTCGCAGTTTGAATTGCATCGCGAGATTCTGAAGCCACTGTTCGTATTCTTTTTTCAGCCCGACTGGCAAGCCAAGGGTGCTTGAGATTAGACCGTCCAACTCGTTGAGTGTCTGTTGACTCAAATCAAGATAATGCTCTAGGAAATCCAACCGACGACGAAAAATCGATACATGAATCTCCGCCGCGTGGCCTAGTCGAGACAATTCGCTATCGTGAGCCAGTGCATCGATCGCTGGAATCTCGAGCCATCCATGCTGCCCCGTCGCTTTTTCAATCACACTCAGCTCCCGACGGATCTTGTGCATGTAGAGGAAATTGGTGTCAATGCTTATTTCGAAGAGGAGAGTCATAACTAGGAGTGGGTGACCGACCAAGCGCTGATGATGCTCTTGGAATATTTGGAAGAGATCCTGATCGTGTGGATTGACTCTCAATGCTAAAACTATAGAGCTTCTGCTGGCAAAGTCATGGTGCACCGCAATCAAAGACGTGAAGCTGCTAGATAGTCTGATGGAGATAATGAAATCTATTGCTTCCCGTTAATGACTCTATATGGATGTATCGTGGAAGGTAGGAGAGGGACTCACTAATTGAAATTGCACTGCCAGTCGTCTCATCATAGTCAATATGTCGAATTACGCAGCCTGCCGATGCTCGATATTTCCAAGCATCTAACAGACCATCAAACGAAGAGAAACGTTGAGTAAGCATGAAGAATGTTTCTTTGCTTATGGAAAGCTCCAGTCTCTCTGACGCTGACAAGAAGTCCCCATGTGTATCGAGATCTGTTGGGACTGTGCAGGCAAAGCTATATGCTTGTGAGTATGTGTGAGACAGCCTGTTAGGCAAACAGAGTACTAACATCCATCTTACCCGACCTGCGAGCTCTGGAGAACTGGAAGAGGTTCCCTAGTATCTTTAATCTAAATTCATGGGGCAAGGTATACCTACACATACATGTTGCTGAATCCAATCAACAATTTGATCTTCTGCTAAGACCTTTTTGTTATATTCGACCCGTTGAGTCTATCGAAACGCTCTTTGATCAGCAAGCAAGCATATATCTCAAGGCAATACGAATTCATACAGGGTAGCGGTTGAATTCCACTACCGCACAAACACCTGGGTTGAAATAGACGTCATTCGATTCATCCATGCTAATGCCGAGCAGGATATACAGCAGACAGAACTAGGAAATTGACAATCATGGGAATATGAGCAGTTAGACTTTCGATCTGTAGGTTATTTGCTGTCACAAGATGTCCTTGGGTTTCATCTCGGAAGACGCCATGTAAGTGCTGGTAATTTCGCTAATTGATTGGCAAATACGGGATGTGGCGGCTGATGGGCGCCTTTGCGTCGTTATCTGCTATAGAAGCAATCTTTGGCGACAAATGATTCGATATCAACATGTTTGCCAATTTTAATGTTGCTCAGGCCCCAAAGACTGCCCCGAGTGGAAATTATGGGTGCAAAGTCCCGTGCTTTCATATAGATGATCATTACTGGAAAGATGACTACATAAACGCTTTAGGAGCTCTTATAAGATGTAAAAGCTTTTATTAGATCGCTCAGAATATAAATTACCGATCGATTGCATCTACGTTTCCTGAAAATTATTTCTGGTGAAATGTTTTATTTATTTTCTTTTATTATCAGCATACTCCAAACTTCGACACGACGAAGGATGACACTGGTGTCCATGTCCAATGAATTCTCATCAGATTTAAGTATTCATCGTGCGAATAATTAGGGAGATTTAAAGATAAAGGTGATCACTCGAAACCACTCAGTCATAGACCAACTGGTCACATCTGCTGAACGACCCTTTACGACAGAGTCATTCATTCAGATCATTTACCGAGGATGAACATAGCTGCGCTCATCCTTGGAGAAACGGCGACTGGGAGTCTCGCTAGGATGGCGAGAACTGAGCACAGTCGCGGGGATTTCTTCAATGCGAGAAGACAACATGATAGCGTCGTCTCTGCGATGGCGAGTACTCGCCCAGCTGCCGACTTCGCTGACGCCGTGGCGGGAGGAGCCAACTCGGCCAGTAATTTTGCTGCCACCGCTGTGGCGCGAGCTGAGGGTGCTATCCATGCGAGATCCCCTGACGGTGCTGGCAGCCCCGTGACGGGAGGAAAGCCGGCTACTATCGTCGGGGTGACGAGAGGAGACTCGAGTAGGAGCTTCACTACCGCTGCCGCGTCGAGAGGAGACCATGCTGTCCTTGAGGCGAGAGGCGCGAATCGTGCTTTCATCGTCGTCGCGGATACGGGTGCTCACTCGAGAACCAACACGGCTGGACTCAGGGTGAGAGCTGCGGCGAGTTGCGTGAGAGAGGTTGCTGCGGCGAGACGAAATACCGCTGGCGCTCTCGGAGGGTGTCACACTGCTCAAAGTGAGTACAGTGCGCATATCATCATCATCGCGACTCGAGTGACGCGAGCGACTCGAGCGATGAGTAGAGGAGACGCGAGATCGGCTATCAGAGTGGCCTATTGGGGCTTCGAGGAGATGCTGGTCTGGAGTTCTGGAGTTGATGACCTGATCCTCGCCAATATTCTCAAGCCAATTGGCAACATTGCTCTTGCGACGGGGCTGGGACTTGTGCTTGGAGGAGCTATTGATGGAAAGCTCGCTGAGTTTGTCTTGAATATCATTAAGATTACCGGATCCTCGGATGGTGCGAGTAATAGGCTCCATCTGTCGAGGAATGCCATTGCTCACGATCACAGTCTCGCTGTGATGGTAGTAGGTGTAACCTCCGCCGCTACCAGAAGCCATCGAAAGACAATTAGAGCAGCCACGGCAGTCCTGGTTGCACATTCCGCTGGAGATTCTAGGCATTTCGATGCCCAAGTTCGAAAACGCGAAGTTTGTTTTAGGTAAGTTCTGCGGGATTCTGAGTGACAAGATCTGGCCTGCAAGCTTTACTGATTCAAGACCAATCGTTCTGGGTGGATTGATGAATTGGAAAAGTTCATTCAATCTTTTAGTGCGATTGAGATGTTCAGTTTCGAAGTCCGTAGAGAGGAGGCGATCAGAGCTGTGTTGGGTGACTGAGTGCGTTGAGAGTGATGGGGAAGAAGCGACAAAACCAGACATCACGCCGCCATTTATAGTAAACTACGAGGGTGTCAAGTCATGGGGATACGTGGAATTGGTGAATTATAATGAAGGGCTCTTCCTAGATAGGGAGGGAAGTATTTCTTAATAGTGGAAGTTAACACCACAGTGCATTTCTCAACGGAACGTCATCAGGATAGGCCCTAAATAAACGCTAACTACCGAATTGTTAGAAAATACAAAGATGGCATCTGACATGAAGCTTCCCTAATGAATAGGCGCAGTATAGTAAAGCAGCTATGGGCCCAACGGATCGAACAAGCAGAATGAGCGATACTGGCGATTAAGCCGTCATTACGACTAGGGCATGGCCAAAGACAGTCATGGAAGCTACTGCGTATGCATGAGAGATATTCAAATTATCAGCGACAGCTGTTTGATTCATTGGAGGAAGTCCAGGTATTCCTTTGGGAGCCCCAATAGGGGGCCGTGAATCACACATTCATAAACGGGCTGTGTGCCTGTTCGTGATTTATGCTTTGTCCAAATTTGTATAATGCAAAAGCATTAGCATTAGACTAAAGGAAGTCTATGGGAAGTGGAAACTAGATGAACTGGTTCATTCATGATGTGTTACAGTGGAGTGCCTAGATGATAATGGACGAGATTCTGAACATCACGAAGAATCTTTAGTGTCAATACGTCCTTGTTGTCTATCCTCTGTCTTAAATGTTTATCATTTCACTTTTATGGAATGGTGACCTAGGCACCAAGTTCATCAGGTAGTTTAGGACATGTGCTGCTTAGATTGGGTTGGCTCTTATTCTTTAGGGAATGTTATTGTTGGTCTCTGCTGTGTACCTTAACGATTTTCTAGCTACGTTGACTATCACCTGGTATTTTTAGTGCGATCATTCGATGAGGAAAATAAAAATCATTATCTGCAAAGAGTGAATTATGTTTTGCATTTTGTTCTTCAATTTAGGAAAGCTGAAAGAAGCCGTCCATTGGGGACCTGTAGATCAAATAATCATGACCTGTGTATCGTAAAGACCAGGCATATCATTGAATGATCAAATTCTACCATCCAGCTACGGTCACCACTTCGTCTGCTGGAAGGCGCCATTCGGTCGTCATACCAGCTGCTTGCGCCTCATGTTCACTGATATTCCCTTCCGGCAATGCTCCATACTCAATGATTTCCCCATCGTCCAGGGCCACCGCCAAATCTTCAAAGACGTTGGAAATAGGACTCAAAGGTGTCCCGGGGGCTCCATCGCGAGTACTAATCGCAAGATCAAAATACATGAGCGGGCGCGCATCCCACGGGATATCGTCGTCATCTCCCTGATCGCCAAATCGTCCCTGTTGAGAATCCTCCCAGTCATTAGTAACACCGAATTCATCAGGTCTCAATCTATCAACGAAAACCTCATAACCAGGCATCGCTTCATTATCCCAAGGCCAATGCGGCAACCTATATCGTGGCACATTCACCGACTCCTGGATAGTCAAAGCTTCGTTCTGAGGATGAAAGGGGTCGAAAGGTTCTTCATCCTCGGGAGCTTCTTCCAAGGTCATAAGTCCAATAGGATCAGTCAAGTCGGGGATGGTGATTGTGTCGTTGACCAGGGCCCTAGACCGAGAGCCTGGATCCTCCCACTGGGAAGTGTCTCTCTCACGAAATTCAGAGACCACAACCCCATGGCCGTCTGTTGTAACCAGGGCGGCGAAGGACTCGATCTCATTAACCAGTGGATCAGAAGTCTCAATGTCATCCTCAACACCATTACGGTCAGTATGAGTGCCGGAGGTTCGAGTACGGTTGCCACGCATGCGCTCCAACTCCGGGAGCGAGTCAACTTCAGACAATACTTCGGTAGAACAGTCGAGATCAATAATGCGGTGACCGTTGGGCAAATCCGAATGGCCAGGCTGACGAGAAGCCAAGGGATGATCGTGGTCGTAATCGGTCACCACCAGCTCTGGGATCGAGTCTGTCTCATGATGTGCAGGCTCACCCACAGGGGTATTTCCGGATCGCGCCTGACCAGAGGGTTGTCCGTTTGCTGGATCCGATGCACCGTTGCTTCCGTTGGCATCGTCAACCTGGTCAGTGCCCGAGGACTCGGTATGAGTAACTGGCGGAGTGGGCTCAGGGAGTTGGTCGGATTCGTCTTCCACGGTCTCACTGCTAGTATTTCCATTCTGGGCCTGAGAAGAATTGTCGTCCCCCTCAAAGACAGTCGGATCTGGCAAGGTATCCAAATATTCATTCACGGCTGCGTATCCGGGGATCAATTCGATTTCATCAAAGTGATGTTTGCCATTACCTTCTTGCTGATCAGAATCATGCATAGAATCGCCCATGTACTCATTGTAGACGTCTTGCATGATACGCTCGAGTTCTTCAGGGGTGTACTGGGGTAGTATGTCTAATTCACGCCATTCACCCCTACCATCAGCAAAATCGACCGGGGAACGGTTAGTGGTCTCGAGCCCTTCATGCTCGGTATTCGCAGGTGGAGCATCGTCGAGTGAGAGGTCTTTCATTTCGTTTGAAAGGTGAAAAGGATCTTCTTCGGCGTCAGCAATACGTTCGTTCCTCAAGGCGATAGCCAAGTTCTCCACGATATCGTCCCAGTTGTCGGACATGGTAGCAATTTCTTTTCTGAAGATCTTGAGGTTTCAAGATAGACAGACAAAGTTTATTGTTTTGATAAGGTGGAGAGCCGCCTCGAACAATGGGTGTGAATTGTGGATGAGGATAGATAAAGACATCAAGTGATGAGCACAGGGGTCTTTATATATCATCTGTTTTGTAGAAAAACACAATCTTATCTTGTTTGGAGAGGTGGTTTCCGGAATCAAAAGGTAAGCCTCCTACTGAATTATCGTTAAAGCCCGCGTAGGAATTGATCTATGATTGCTATCACCATGTCTAATCAACCGTGAGAGCTTTCAAGCGGGACTATCCCTGTTTTGCACATAATGGAGTTTTCCGGAGATAATGGCGAAAGAAAAAATGCACATGTAGAAGTTCTACTCGAATAGCTAATGGTCTACTACACGTCCCTACTGTACGGTTCGCTTTTCCTGATAGGCACCTGATTTTTCCAGATGTCAGGATTATCGACTTGCTTTGAAAACTACGAGGAATAGACATTTCTTTTTATGAAGCACATAATTTATTTTTATCGAATTCAAAGCATGTTTATTTCACTGTTTATCTTTTATCCTTTTGTTTATCTTTCTCCAATATCAAATAACAAGAGAGCACCATGTAGCAGAAAAGAAGTACGCCCAAGAAAGATCAATCTCAATATCAGGCCGAGTTGGCACTGGCTAGGGAGACCCAGAGGAAGGTCAGACCGTTCAAAATTCCAACCATAGACAAGAAAACCATGATTAGGACAACAGTATCGTCATCGAGCCGTTCATACAGTGGCGTCAAGTTCATAGACTGGTTCACGAACGAGACCTTGGGGGTGTAAACTGCATCGGAAGTTTCCTCGGCTGGTGCGATCTGGGTGACCTGATCATGATGACTTATCACATTGGAAAACTGAGCAATTGGGGGCTCCATGTTAGCAACCTGAGTATTGGGGAGCTTCATTTGGGTGCATTGATCACGGTGGCCTTGGGTATCGGAGACCTGAGGATTGGAGTCCGCTTGGGTGCATGCATCACGCAAGTCTCTGGTATTGAAGGGCTCAGCATCAACGGACTCGGTTTGGGTGGTTTCATTGTGGAAAGCTCTAACATTCATAGACTGAGAATTGGAGAACTCGACATCGGAGAATGTAGTGACCCCGAAAACCGCATGTAGGGCATCCCAGAGCTCAGCATCGCTCATGTCTGCTAGTCGACGCATGATTATTGTGGCTAGGACTGCGAAATTTTGGGAAGGAGACATATTGATGGTTTGCAGCATTCTATGAATCTCCGCCAGTCTTCGATCCCAATTTGGATCACCGGTCGGTTCGAAGGGTATCTCGATTTCATGATCGCTAGGCTCGTCGGATTGAGGGCTCTCGGGGCGAGAAGTCGTTTCCTCACCCTCCTGGTTGCTCGTTTGGGCGGGCACCTGGGGGTGCTGCGACAACTCGTTCAGGTTCTCTGCGAGACTGTCTGAATTAGAGATTGTTGGTTGGAAGATAAAAGCTTGTTCAGAGGGCTCAAAGGAAGAATTTTCGGATTCATCTTGACGCCCCTCGAAGGCCATAGGATCTTCTATCTTTGGCGATCCGGGAATACTGGACTCGCCATAATGCTGCGACGGCTCGGCTGGGTATTCAGCATTCCTAAGCTCTTTAGTCAATTCAGCCGAGGCCTTTTCGGCTTCGTCTAACTGCCTAGAGCCCACCGAATGTTGAATGGCTGGGTTTTCAACCATACAATTGCTCAGCGAAGGCTGCCTCAACGCTTCTTCAATCTGCCCGAGCTCCCCAGAGCCCACTGATAGCTGCATAGCCGGGCCTCCAGTGCTATCATTCTCCCCGGAGGACTCGCCCAAAACCTCTTCAATCCGCCTGAGCTCCTCCTCAAAGTCCAACACTTCGAGACTTTCCAGAAAACCAAGCACCTCGGACTCATTGGCGGAGTCGGAAAAGACGTCTTCGATCTCCTCTTGAAGACTGCCTGGAGAACGAGGTTCTGAAGTCTCATTTGCCTCAACCTCTTCAGTGGGGTCTGCTATGTCCTCTTCGATTCTCTCCTGTTGAATGCGCGGAGAATAGGGTTCCGGAATCTCATTGACTTCAATCTCTTCAGCAGGGTCTGACACGTCTTCATGTTCGTATGGGCTGATCGAAGGATGGCTCGAGGACCCTTGAGTGAAATAAGATCCTTGGCCGACGTTAGAGGAGGATTTCAATGAGTTGTTACTCTTCGAAGAACGAGGGGTTTTTGGGGACTGTGACTGGAGCGATTCAATCTGCCCAATAAAGTGGGACAAGGACGCCGCTCCATTGTCGTCGATATCACCTTTGTCGTCGATATCACCTTTGTCGCCTTCGACCCTGACATCTGAACCTTTGCTTTCTTCCTCCACGTCAACAAGACTAGGCTGATGATGATGGCTTGACAAGGCCTCAGTCTTTTTGGGCTGGTGGTTGAATTTAGACACACCTTCCTCGTCACTGTCCAGGCAGATTAGGGGAATGATTTTAGCCAATTTAGCCTCTTCAAGGCGCTTAGGTGAGGCTCCCCTTTTGCTATTGTACTTGTCCAAAGGAAGAGTACATGGCATCTCGACAATCTCGTAGCTGTCCTCATAGCTAGAACGTCCCTTTGACTGGCGAAGATCCATGTTCCATCTCTGCTGGTGGGCCATTTTTGTTTCGTGACATAAGCTTATCTTAAAATGAAAGGGCTGTGATAGCGTCTACCTTGATAAGGTTGCAGCTGACCGCCCATTATACAAGGCTTGTTTATATGCTCATTGTTCAGTAGTTGGGCGGTTATTTCCGATTGAAAAAGCGCCTTTCCCTTCTTGATTTTGCTGGCAAACTCCATCTACTGTATATCGAGCTTTGTTTGATTCATGGAGATTTCCGAAACCTGATTGGCGCCGAATGACGTCCATTAGTGAGGGAAGAACTTTGGTGAATTTGCGTGTACACTTCGAAGGCAGCAAAACAATACAGCTGTGAGAAGATGTATACTCTATTTGAAACGCCCAGTGGTTTGGTTCCTGGGCGGATGTTCTTATGTGATCTTCCTACTGTGATAATATGTTCATCTCAACTATCTCAAAAGTAGTTGATGTCGCTTTATCTCCCCAAGAGACCTTCAAAGGCAAAGGGCACTTCATGAATACTGAATGAGCTTCGTAAAAAGGACCCAGGTGCAACATGAAAGGCTACTGGGCGATATGTGTATTGCCAGATAGGGCCAGAAAGTATATATAAGCATTTTACTACAAAATCTGTGAGGAATATGAATCTGATAATTAATTTTCCATTAAACAAAACCTTTGTTTCCAAATTGTCTGCTTGCTATATGCTCGGCTTGCAAGCTTGAAGCTGAAAATGTTCATCCAACCGATCTTTATATATATATAAATATATCCACAATTCAGAAGAGACCAATAATAGAGATATACCAGTATCCAAAAAGCGAAAGGGAAACACGACACCCCAACGACCATACAACCAGCGCAAAGGAAATAGTCGGTGCCACTTGATCTAAGTCCAGATCGACATCGAAGCGCATGATTCCAGACTCTATCCGAAGTCGTCCTGTCGCTCCCATCCCAGGAAGCAATCGCATTGGCCTAAGCTCCAGCACCACCGAGCCAGGTAGTGACCCGACCGAGTACGTCCGGCGGCTCGCCATTACCGGCTCGATGCTCCTGACCAAGTTATACCATGCGACCATTCTGTGAAGCACCTCTTTGGAGAGCCCGGAGCTGACTGCTTCTCTCACGAAGCTTCTCAAGCCCCGTTTTGCGGCGGTCAGTGCAGCGCGAATCGCGCGACCAATTCGGGACGCGGCGGTACGGAAGCTGATTGACATATCCCCGTTTCTCGAAACCTGACTGGCGATATTCTGTTAGAAGAGGGAGAGAATTAGTCTGGCGACGGACGAAGACGGTTGAGCGATTGAACGGCGGGCTGTCGACATACGGTGCCCTGATGCGTGCTGTCTTGGGCTGTTCCTCTGGCATGGGCTCCTGGGAGTCCCACGCAGCCCGAGCCCGCTCTTCCGCAGCTCGCTCTTTTGCTTCTCGTGCCTGACGTCTTCTCTTATCGGCAAGCTCCTTCTGTCCTTCGCTGTTCGCCTTTTCGTCGAGCGGTACCGTGACAAACTCGTCGTCGGGAAAGGCTCCCGGTAGGGCCTTGGGATATCTCCCAGGGTAAGTATGGCACTCACAACCACACTGGTCCTCGAACACCAGCCAGTTTTTTTGGACTTCGTACTTGTACGAGTGGTGGCAGATTGAACAACGCATGGTGACTGACTGTTCAGAAATTAGGGCGAATCGTGAGTGCGCGATGTGACTTGGAAAGGAAAATATATATACTTGGGAGTTAGATAGGATTTGGATTGAAGCCAATCGAGACTGTTCTTGAGTACTATTTATAGCCTGCTGGGATAGTAGAGGTAATTTTGTGAAAGATGTAGAACTGAAGAGTTCCGTATAACAACTTGACAAATCATAAGACCAATGCACCTCCAAGTTTTTCCTTATCTTTGATGTGGGGTTGCTCGCCTTATATGCGGGACAGAATAGTCGAATCATTGTTTGCCTCTACTTCCATTATATACATTGACAATGGGCCGAAAGTATGTAAAGACATAATCTACTGTTATCCGTACAAAGAGAGGTTCTTGAACAACTCCGTCGATAGATACGCTATAGTTCTCTTTGTTCTCTCCCTTGTTGGGAACATTGACTTGACATAGGAAATCGGAGAACCCCTGTCCAAATAAAACACGGCCCTGGCAAGAGCTTTAGATCCGAAAGGAGGAATGAACGAATCGAGCGATACTTTTATGAAAGATTCAATATGCAACCCCTGGGTATTGAAATCCCTCCGCCTCGTCTACAGTCCGAAAACAAACCCTTGGCCCTTTATCGAGCAAATCGGGCAAATCGAACACCGATCTAGTCAGTAGATGCTAGTTGCCCAATTGAACAGATCGGAACTAGGCGTGCATAACCATCAAGGTCAATTATAATTGAATGTAGCTAATAATACAAGTTTCAGAAAGAAAAGTTCCCCTTAATCCAGCGATTCAAATGCTCGAGTTGGTTTTCAAGAGCAGCAGCCAATTCGCACTTAAATGACATAGCTGGTATCAACCCAGCTCTGCCAATCAGCGCCCAGAATCTCCGAGATAGAGACAGCCTCATCCAGTTTCTCCGAGAAGTCAGCACGCGTACCCTTAGCCCCCTTTCCGGTGTTACCGTACTCGGCGTAGGTGACGTTCTGGGTGTTGGCAGTCGAGGTGGACCATTCAGACCAGCCGGCGGAGTTGATCACGTCGGACAGGGCGGTCTTCTGGAAGACAACACGGGCATATTGGGACCAGGGACGGCCTACAGTCGGTCATTAGCGTTTGAGGCATGGGAAATACAAGGAATAGGGGTTAATTTGGCGCAGCTTACCAAGGTAGTAAGTTCCTGCAGAGACAGAGCTGCCCTCGGCGGCTTCAACATTCGACTTGTGGATCACATAGTATGACTCGTCGGACTCGGATCGGCGACCGTTGGCGGTAATGTAGCCGGACGAAGGGCCTTCCAGCACGCGGATATCGCAGCCGTGGAACCAAGCGCGAGCGCTCTGGCCGAAGATGAAGTCACTGGATAGGTGGGTCGGTTAATTCATAGGTATATAGGTGGTGATTGAGGTTTGAACATACACAGCTCCCTCAATGTAGTTTTTAGCATAGATCTGGTTGCCGGACTGGGCGAGAAGGGTATCTTTTTCCGGGGTTAGCATTCCCTTTCATCTTCTTCTTTGTCACTCTATGTACGGGTTGCGAGAACGTACCCTGGTATCCGGTGAGCTTGCACCCATAGTATCCCTGGTTCTCGCCATAGGCGCTGAGAGCCAAAGCCTGGTGGCAGACTTGACCGCAGCTGTTGTCGATGTTCAGGTTGTAGATGGAAGAGTTCTCGGCGTGGTTTCGGATGGTGGCTAGAAATAGAGGGTGTTAGGAAGCATGATGAAATCTAGAGCAAACAAACACAAACCAGTTTTATCATCGTTCTCGACATCAGCCAGCTTGATGTCGTGAGTGACCTTGACAAGGTTCTGTTCATAGGTGGTGGTGCTTCGGTTCTGTCAGCCAAAAGTTGATTGAGGGGTTCGCACTGGATCCAACGTACTCCTCCGTCTGACCATAGATGATCAACTCTCCCACCATCGAGGGAATATACACCTGCTCATCGTAGGTACCCTTCTCAATGAAGATAGTCTGCGTGGCGGTGTCGGTGGTGCTCAGGTTACCGACTGCATCGCTGATCTATTTTCCATCAGCAACTACATATCACCTGACACACCCATACCCTAACTCAGACAACCTACCGTAGTATAATCACCACCGGACTTAGCGACGACGATGGCTCCCGCAGGAGCAGTCATGCGACTAGCTGCCAGAGCGGCAGCCGCGAAGAATGATGACGCGATAATTGATTTGAACATATTGATAGAGCTCAGTTTCAGGTTCCACGAACACCACAAGACGAGGCAAAGATCAACAAGATCGACGGGGTACAGGACGGGATGAGAGAGAACATCACCACGGGACAAAGATGTCTTGCCGGCTTTATAACTCACAATCCTCGACTAAGATGGCCGGTTCGCGTTCGAGAGGAAAGTGCTGCACGGAGAAGGATGCCCACTAAGGCTCCTGAGTGGAGCGTTCGGTAGTTCCGCAGTGGAGGAGGAAATAATTTACTTCAAATCACCAGGAGGTTCGAATGATTCAGAGCACTAGTTCAGAGGATGTGATTTGTCGGGTATTAAATACGGTGGAGACATTGCCCGAAGCTTGTCGCAATTAAGGGCGGAGATGAGGTTGAAACTCAGGGATGTCTTACGCCAATTTCGAGTTTTTGCAGCAATCATAAAACTTCTGCCGTTGTGGAATATTCCATCCAGGAAGTCATCAATGGATGTGGCCTGATCCACAGCCCTATGCCTTATCTTGATCTGGATGTTGGGTGGAGCTAGTAAACGCTCAATTACCGGCAGGAGAAACAAAATAGACAACTTGAGATTAATCTTGATTAACTCCTTAATATTTCACACTATATCAGCGATCGCATTTAAACTCATCGTGGAGATATTCTATATAGTAAACTTGGAAAGGGGTTTATATCCGCCCGGCGCTTGGTTTCCTAATCCAACTCCCCAAGACGCTACTTGGATGTACCCCGAATAATTTCCGAACACCTGCGATTCTCCGAAAGCGGCAAGCACAATTGACCCGACGTTACTCGTGGCAGGACCTGACTCCAAAAAGGGCCAGAAAAGTCCAACTCGTCAGTTGAAGTGTAGATCACTGATTAGGGAGGATCATATCAATCGCCTATCTGGTCCTGGCGACATTATCAGGATACATCATTGAGGGAGACGGCCTCAGCAAATACAAGAAGGGATCGATGAGGGGATTGTAGAAAGGACAAAAAGGCAAAAAGAAAACAAAATCAAGAAAAAAAGAAGTCCATTCACACGTGTGGTCATGATTTTCCAGCAGAAAAACAACAGCAAAAACATACAACAGCCGGGATTCGCTGGTGGTCACCCACCCAACTACTAACCGGCCGGCGTGTGGCTTAAGTACGGCTGAGCGGACGGGAAGCCCTGTTCTCCACACCCTGTGGTCGTATGTACTTATTATTTCGAAAGCATGAAATATGTAGGGTATTCTGGAATGGTATGACGACAAGGAAGGGGATGGTGTGCATGAAGAAACCTGGCTCTCCTCTGAAACCATTTAATTAGCGAGCAAGATTGTTAAAAGCTCAACAAACAGTGTACAGTAATTACTATGAATATGAATGTACAAAGCACTCGCGACACGGAACACGCATAGCGAGGAGGCTCTCCGCTAAAGCATTTGGGCGGAACGAAACGCCAAAGTCCAGACTCAGCGAGCAACGAGATAACAATGGATAGGAGTGGTTAGTATTGGCCAACACGGTCGGCCAAGAATGTGTTAAGAATGCCGCGGAGAAGATACAGTAGATCAGGATTGCCAGAAGGCCTGGGCCCGGGCTTAGACCCCTGACGGCGGTGGAAAGGCTAAATAGCAAAGGTATATTCTGGTGCAGCAAATCAACAACCGTATGGGATTAGGTTCCTACCTCCGGCCCGGCACCCGAAAAATGAAAGTGTGTTTACGTGTAGCTTTCAGTTGGTAAACACCCCGATTTGCAATAATGCGCTCATAATCGTCGAACTATAGTCATAAAATACATTATTGTTTTCTGCCATGGACCAAGAATATGAATTCAGCTCCTCCGACGAATTACGTAGCCTGGTATTACCAGAATATTGGTTAAGAGCCCTTCTAGAACAAATCCCCAAAGTCAGCTCGCCTACCTTTGGATTCCATTACGTGATAATACATATAACCCTTGACAAACATTGGGGTTGATAGCCAAGGATATCGCCTCCTACAGAGCCCATTCCGCATACTCATTACCTAAAAAAGGAGCATGACAGATCCATACAATAGTGGAAGTCTAGAGCGCCAGCGTTACTTGATAGTGACGGAGCAAAGGCAGGTCGCATGTGAAAACAGCAGTGTCACGTCAGCTCTGAGGGGGACATTCTTCCCTAGGTAGCTCGGTTCTGTTGATAACCAAGGGAAGGCACAGAAGCGATAGAGCCGCGCCAGTCAGTGGTCAATAATAGCGCTTTCATTTGTGGTTCATCCTACCATGGAGAAACCCATTTTCTCTCTCGATCATGCAAGCGTGCAGGTTGGAATTACGTTCGTACTTGAATGTGTAACCTCTGAATGTGTTTTAAGCCATCACGCGGCTGCATCCCACAGGAAAGCAGCAGATTGGTTGCCGGACAAACCTAACTTTTCTATAACATTAAAATAGGGTGCGGACGGACGAAACGCGGCTGTGGCGTTTTGTATCTTGACGTGACTTTTCCAGAAGTTCTGTCTCAAGCTGGATCAATGGTTAAGTATAAAAATCCCGACGCCACTTGTGGCTTGATGTCGGGATTCGGGATTTGCCGTAGGCTTCAGCGCAAGTTACCCCGCCCAATGGAATTTTCTATTAGGTTTCTAAGGGTCTAAACTCTATACTCCGTGTAGACACGAACACTGATCTGTCAGAGTGGATACGTTGGAAGCTTAAGCCGGAAAAAGAACAAGAACAAAGTGAAACAAATGGATAGGTACTGTACTCCATGGCAGCGACATCCTGACAACCTGAGGTATAACGATCATTTGTGACTCCGCAAAAAATAAATTTCTATAGAATTTGCAAAGATACAAACTTGGATCTTAATGTCAATTTTCGCAGCAATGATTGAACCATGCAACAGTCCCTTTTCGTTAGTCCCAGTTATGTCCCACAATCGGCTATTAGCGACAATTCAAGTCTTAGAGTGGCTCTAAGTGGCCACCAAAGTACCTCACTAAACATGTGAAGAACCCACTAACGCGTCGATTTCTTTACGGCGGTATTCTTTACCGTATCAAGCGATTATAGTTCAGGTGTAGTTATTCCGAAGTACACGGTGTAGTTACAGCCACATTATAACGGTGTTACGTCATCAACCGCCAACCCAGGTTAGTTAGTCCCGTTGTAGGATTTTTGAAGATAAATACCTCCTCCACCCATGCTGCCCTACATAGACATTTCTGTCACCAGCCTAAGAACTGACAAATCCGGAAATCCTTGTCTGACACTAAATGGCCCAAAGACTAGCACCTAAGCCGATTGCACCATTGATTGATTCGTCGCGAGATGATCGATCTATTCCGCGAAGGACCAACTCCTCTTTGGCTTGTACTGCTTGCAAGGTGCGGAAAACAAAGGTCTGAATGCACGATCTCGCGAGCAGACTAGATCGGATAATTGATTTATCAGGCAGTGTGATGCTAAGGAACCTTGCGAAAAATGCATCGCGAAAAAGACGGAATGCTCCTACGATTACAATGCCGACCAACGTCGACGTATCAACATAAAACGGAAGATCAGCACCCTGGAGGAGGATCGGGACTTATTGATCAACTTGTTCCTGGCCCTGCGCAACGGTAGCGACAGCAATGCTTGCGCTATCCTCAACCTGATCCGCAGTGGCCCTGACCTTGAGGAGTTGAAATCCTACATCGACGCTCGAATGAAAGAGGGAGCTTCGCCCGGGATAGTCGAAGCCCATGAAGCACTGTGCCGAAGCCAAGACGTCGGGAATAAGGTCCCTCGAAAGGCCCTCAGCGTTGAGGAACTGGTCGATCAGCCCCCTCTGCAAGTCCCAGCAAAACCCTGGACAAGTGTAACGGAGGATGATAAGTTTGTCTCCCATCTGATATCGCTGTACTTTACTTGGTATCATCCGTGTTTTCCATGGATTGACCGGGAGCTGTTCATCCGTGACATGAAAGCCGGAAATCTTGATTCGAAGTTTTGCTCACCATTCCTCGTGAATGTTTTGTTAGCCGACGCTTGTGTAAGTCGACGCTTCATACCAGTCCTTACACATATACATCCCTCTAACACAGTTTTAGGCCTATTCCGACTGCGCCGAAGCCTACAAAGATCCCAAAGACCCATCCACAAGGGGCAAGCATTTCTATGATGAGGCGCGAAAATGTCTTGAAGAGGAACAGGGACGTTTTACCACCTCCACAGTTCAAGGCCTATGTTGTCTTTCCGTCTGGTAATTCAAAGAGCCCCAAAAATATCTGGCAAATGACAATGCTAAGATGCTTGTAGTGCTTTTCTCACGGGCAAGGACCGCGTCGGCTGGATCTTTCAAGGTCAACTCGCTTATGAAGCCAAGGAGCTCCGCAACAAAACCTACGACACTTCTTATGAGCAGAGCAGCGATATAACTGAAGAAGAATGTGTTCGCACATATACACTCTGGGGTTTATATAGCATAACTATGTAAGGAACGGCTATCATGTGTGCTCAGAGAAATATGCTAAATGTTGGCAGGGCAAGTTCCATGGCATACCAGAAAGCTCCGATGATCGAAACCCCTGATGTACCAATCCCGAAGCGCGATCATGAGGGTTGTACCGACGTATGGCACTCCTATCCTGTCAAAAGTGATAAAATCCCATGGCATCCCTCATGTCATTTTGGCAGTCTTTGCGATATGGCTGCGATCCTGAATGACTGGTGCTCGTTAATGTTCGGTGGAAGAAAGAGACCGTCTCTAGAAGACGTGCTCCCGACGACAGACGAAGTGATTCGGAGGTTATCAAAGTGGGAGGCGGATCTCCCTGAGTGCCTACGTGTAGAGAACGCTGTTACGCCGCTTCCTCCAGTCCTATGTCTCCAGTAAGTGTTCTATCATCACCGAGACTTTTTCTCTAACAGGTTTCCGCAGTATGTATTACCACAACGCCCTGATTACAGTCTATGGACTGGCCAAGACAACGAAGGATAATGCGAATGACGAGAAAGAAGCAGAACTGTCCGATACTAACACGCAGGAGGCCATATTGTGGTCGGCACGCCGGATCGCAAAACTGATGCAACAGCACCGTGATTGTTGGGGTATCGATATCTTTCCGGCGAGCCACATTCAGTGGGTTACAATTTCTTTATATACTCTGCTTGAGGATCTAGAGACCCCTGAAAGCGTGGATGCGTTTATAAATTTGTGTATTGCCGCCAAAGCTGCTTCGCGACGCTGGGCTCTTGCCAGGGCAATGCTTCGGTCGATCCAACTTACGGCGAGGAAAATGAACATCACCCTACCCCCAGAGACTGATGCCCTGTTCATTGATTTCGAGACCTATGATTGGTCTCGAAAAGACCGGGATGGATTGAGCAGTTTGTATCCTAATTTTGCGTTGAGAGCAGATGGAAATGAGCAGGCGGAACTTGACAGATTCTTGGAGAGATGGGATGAGCTTGGCATCTGGACATCTAACTAGTCCACTACGCTGAAATTGTCTTATGTGGTGGGGTTGTCCTCGTTTTTCAATAATTCCCGTGGCATAGCGCATACTGCTTTATACTCCAATACGTAGGTAGTGCCCAGCTGGAAGCCGCAGAGCCAGCTGGCAACACCACAGACAGAACTGCGATCGCAATCTCATGTGCCCTGTACTCATCACCGAAAACAAACAAGCAACACCACATGATGAGAGTCTGCGTAGCCGCTGATAGCAGACCACGTGCCCTTCGATACTTTACGGGCGATATTTCTCCAGAACCATTGCCATCGCCTCAGGGTCGCTCCGCGGCTGCGCAAGCCACTCCAACAGTTCCTGAAGCTCTGCATTGTTGCAGCGGCGTATCTCCGCTAGAAGCGATTGGACTGCATGGTAATAATGCTCTTTCGTCACGGTAGACAATGGAAGCTTGGGGCCAGCCGATTGCTCGCTCTCGACAGGTGCAGGCATGGTGCTGGCAAGCATTAGTGTCCTCTCCTTTTGTTTGAGACTGTGGTGTAAACGAACAAGTCACCGTTTCTTGGGTTTCAAAGGGCTTTTCCCAGTTTCTCACTTGATCTGTTGGGTGTTATCGCAACGACGCAGGAAGCAGCACGGATCGCAGTTATTATAGTAGTAGGGGATGTAGTAGAAGAAGGGGAGATGAAGGTTGAGAAAATCGGTGCTGTACGGAGTAGGGGGGAAAATTTAGCCGTCTCAGCTGCCAACCAGTCACCGGGTTAACTACTCCGGAAAGGGGATGACTCGGGCTGAGGCGGGGTACGTGTCGTTGGCAAGTCATTCGTGTCTCTTCTGGGTCAACCCCAGCCGGGGCTGCGAAGGCGTTCTACGGTGTGATCACATCACTCATTACTTAGGGAGTAGGTACTTTAGTATCCTGCCGTTTGCTGAGTGGATGCGGTTGTTTGGTTTTCACCCCGCTGCCACCCTAACGAACGTCCCCAACACGCCGTGTGCGTACTACGCCGTACGCCGTACATACGATGCCCTTGTTTTCCTGTTACTAGTATCCCGATTTTATGATTTTATCCCTGACAGGCCCACTATGTTGTGGGGCCACATCCGACGGTGATACCGTAAGTTCCAGCCGCTCAATTTCGCCACTGATTGCCCGGGTGGGACCGCGTCCCTCAATAGGAACTCATTGTTTGCGGCAATCGATGGGATGCGCCATCATAATATCACGCCGTATCTTCGCTCTTATTGGCTCTACTGGGGCCGATTTTGTACAAGTGGCCACGCAGGTCACCAATAATCGAAGAAACCGCATCAGATCTGCCTAACCCGACAATCTATTGGTGCAACTAGGGCAAGTGGAAACAGTAAACTACGATGAGACCATCATTGACCCCATTACGATGTTTGACTGGACAACAGACATATCAGGACAATATCCTTGCTCTCAAGTGAATCTGCTATTGCACCGCTCTAGACGATTATTCATTCTTGTGACAATTTTGGTTTTGTGAAGCAGCTTTCGAATTGACACAGAGCTGCTAGATCACAAGTGCAGATGCATGACTGAGTGGGGTTTGTGGTTTTGGTACTTTCTCTACCTACTCCGTACTCCGCGGCCGAATTTAGGGCTGCCCAAGCGGTGTGACACCACATGACAAGCACTCAACGATTCACGCAGGGCTACAAATATCACTATGATCTAATCGCCCTCAGGTATAGTTATCTTAGATGATTAGCCATATATGACCATGTCCCCTCCGCCGTCCCACCCACCCCCACAAAGCCATGCCAGTCAGACTCCTGATCCCTTAACAGCCACACTAACACCCTCCGTCTGACCGTGGCTCTCACTTCCACTTTCACCGGTACTCTCCGTCTCTTCCATCTCATTCTCAATTCCGTCGTCATCCTTGACCTGCCACGTACTCCACGTCGTCGTCGGAACAGACGCCCAAAACAACACCGCCGCGACAAGAAGATTCGTCAACAGCGAGACATCCTTCGACGCGCCGAGCGCATACGAAATTGTGCTAGCCAGCGACTCGCTCCCACGGAGCAACGCCGTCGAGAACGTCAAATTCTCAATACTCCGGTCGAACGTTCCGAGAATCCAATAGCCCCATACCGCGAAGGCATTATAAGGGACAAAGAAGAGGCAGTACACGCCCACGGCACGGGCGTAGCCGGGCGATCCGATATCGAATGTCGGGTTTGTGCGTGCGTACTCGGCCTGCACGACGAGATTATACACATAGGTGGCGGTATATGATGCGATCAGCAGGATCCAGCCGGCTCGTGCGCGCGTCGACCGTCGACCGATAAGCTTGCTGTCCAGGAACCAGCCGTAGGCGATGTTGACGGCTAATCCGACCCAAGTGACGACGAATGCTGCGAGAGCTCGCGAGCGCACGGTGAAGTATGTCGCTAGGTAATTGCCCTCGTAGGTCTGTGCCCATTGACTAGTGAGGAAGATGGGGATGAGAGCGGCGATTTCGGGCCTTTTGCAGACGCGCCAGAAGCCACGGAATCCTTCTACTAGGGTGGTTCGACGGGGAAGAGTCGGTCGTGTACCGTCGCTGCGGATCAGCTTGCTCACTGGACTGACGAGGAAGGCGAGTGGGAGGCCTAGACATTGCAGTGCGATCAGGATGAGATATGTGTCTGGGCTGATGGTTCCCTTCTGGTCGCCTTGGACGTTCAGGGCGAGTTCGATTGAAGTTGCCACGATTGAACCGATCTTGTTTAAGCCGAACCATATGGCAACTGTAGGGATCGTTAGCTGAGTCTACAGCCCTATCAGGGGGCGCTGGAGTTGAGCATACTGTAGGTTCCTTTGCGATGCTCCTCAGGATATCCAACACCGATCGCTGCCTCGGAGACCCAGAGTGCTGCCGCCTACAGTAAGTCAGTTATGGTCGGAAGAAGCATTGCATGGAACTAATTCACTAACAGAAAAGCCGCAGGTCGCTGCCCCAAATATCATAAACCACTGCGTCCCGTAGACACTGTTCGTATACAGGGATGCCGAATAAGGTGCATACCCAAGGGTTCCGAAAGCCAGAACCCACTTCAAACTCCATCTGTTACTCAGAACGGCGAACAGAGGACTCATAAAGATCATAATCGCGAAGGTGATGACATTTGCCGCGTTGACGAAAAACGGAGTCGCAAGCCCACCGGCCCCAAGGTCTCCATTCCACCACTTTTGTTAGCGATGATCGTTTGTGAGGTGATGGGAGATGTAAACTAACTTGATAGAGCACCCCATATCCCAGGTTGTGTAAAGCTAACTAGACCGATGAGGATCGAGTTGAAGAGTGTGCCTCGATAGAACGCATGCAAGCTGTTCCGAGGCAAACGAGCCTCATTGTTAGTGACACCAGTCATTGGAACTCTAGCAATTGCGTGGAATCGGAATCGTCCAAGAGTCCATGTTCTATAATGCCGGGGGCGGGGGGAACAGGTTCGAATATAAATTCACGGGACAATGAGTTCGTAAACATATCTCCGAATAGCGTGATTGCTCTTAGAAGCATGGTCAAAGTCATTATGGAGCTGCTCATTATATGCCGTGTTTTAGACAGAGGAACAAGTTAACAACGGTCGAGTTTTAGCGATATGACGGGCTGGTGTCTTGTCTAGCGGCATTAGTACAGATGATGCCATCACTGGCAAACATCACCACACCAGCAACAACTGACATGCATGATAGCATCGGCCTAGGCCGACTTCCTAACAGATAACCTACTTGGGAGACGTCCTGATTGCCCTTATTGTAGACAATCCCTTGCTTGAATATATTTTTTGATAATCTGTTATTAGCCAGAACAGCCGGGGAGCCTAAGAACGGGAATAGCACGTCATGTTAACTATAGTTTGTCACATAGCTTAAAGCCCATCCCGGGGGTTTGGCGCGCCCTATCGGTGATTAACCTGGGTTTGGCACCTGTCAATTCGACGATAAAACTCGGAAAGAAAAGCCCTTTGCAACGTGATGTCTCACTGTCACATCGCCATCAAGCCAACCGGCGTCTTCAAAATTATACAAACTGAAGCTTCCCAGAAGACTGCTATGCTAGCATAGAGGTAGCCTCATATTGAGGTGCGAGTACCTTCCTTGCAAGCCGCCATTCGCAGACAACATATCCCGCTAGAGCGTGAGGTGACCCTTAGCAGTTACAAACCAGTAATAGATACTACAACGAAGCCATTTCTCCAAGCAATATATACATCAGACCTAGTAAGGGCAGAGAATAAAAACCCCACATAAGGTCCATTTTGTCTGGTCTTAGTGTTATTCCTTTTCTGATGGTTAAGCTTTGATCGCAGATGTTCACTAGACTACTAATCCTCTCTTATAGAATCTTACACCTACCTATTATAGTTTAGCGCTATTAACCACAGTGGATATAGATAGTCAGTACTCCGTTCCGTAGGCTCGAGAGGTCCAGACAACTCAAATATCCTACACCTACAGTTCCGTCAGCAGATTAACAAGGAACTTGAATCCCAAATTAAAGGGTATAAACTGGACGTCATATACCAGTGCGGATATCTCGAGTTTCCAAGATTGAAGTAACAGGACACCCTCAGCTAGAGCTCGATCCAAGTTTGTATGGCACTATATATGGCAGGTTGGGTGGTGGAATCTCTACGGGATTCCGTGTTGGCCTTTTTGGCTCATACGGAGGAGTAGACCATCCACCACCCCTCTTACATTGGGCTCTACCCGGCCAATAAGTTTATCGAGAAAGCCACTCAGGGCGCACAAGAAAGAGTTGCATATATACAAGACTGGCAAGATGATATATTCACATCCACTCGTCATAGGGCCCCGTCACGTGTTTATAATATGGACCTGTTCATCCTAAAGGCTTGATTAATATAAGCTTGAGCACGTCTGATCCATTCAATACTAGTATATCTAGGAGGAATATCTTGCCCGGATGTTGCAGTTCAAGGCACTGACTTGCAATCGCGGTGTTATTGAAAGTTCAACTATCCAGATGCCCCAATAGGATTGAAGTAATTGGTTGATTGAAAAATAGAAATGGCTTTTTGATTGATTTGCATACTACGGCGGACTATAATGGCTATCCTGCAAAATCAAAGGGTTGCACCGCTATAGTAATTTAAATATAGCTCAGTTTTTACTTTTTTATATAGCGAAAATTCTTATTGCCACTACCTCTACGTACTAAATACACCTGGTTATTACCTCTACCTAGTACCTACCCTGTCTACTCCACCTACTCTACCTGCCACATTAAGAGTATGTAGGTAGGTAAGGTAGATAGATTAAATAGTGTCGGTTATATGTATTGTGTAAACAGAGTAGGCATGGTAGACATATTAGGTAGAGTAGGTAGGTAGTCAGACAAAGTAGGTACTAGGTAGAGGCAACAAAGGAAGAAATTGTGTGGATCTAGTATGTAGGGGTAGTGGTAAAAGGTATTAATGTATTTATCTCGTAAAGTCAAGGATACTACTGGCAGAATTTCAATGCAAAAATTGAATTTGCAGAATGGTCAGCATAGTCCGCCCTATGCATACATAAAATGGCAGGTGCTTGGCATATGGCTCCTTGAAGCCGCCAACAGAGTAGACATATATGACAGAGTCACTGGCTCGGCCCTTCCGCCATCCAGGCAACTTTCATTTTGATCTTCTCTGCTATCTCTCAGATGGGACAACAAGCTTCAAACTCAAATCCAGGAAAGAGAGTTCTCAAGTCATGGGCGCAGGACTTACCCGCCCTCAGCCACGGCTTCGCTCAGTCCCGCGCTCAGCATTACCCTCGAAGGCCCCGTCTGACAGGGCGAAACGCAAATTTCATGAGCGGTCCCATCAAGATCAAACCATGGATCATCATCTGAGACAGCAGGAGGATCTCTCCAATGGAAGAACACTTGATCGGCGATGTCGCAATCCCCGACGCTCGGGGTTCTCAGTTCGGCCGGAACTGTTGGAGTTCTACGCGGACGCCATAGTACTCTGTAACGTACGGGGTCTGGCTTCTTGGAACAGGCTACGGCGCAAATTTAGCAACGTTATGGTTTCTTCGCGTGGTGGTATTTCCGCTCCACGGAGTGCGGCATTTCGTCGACTACATCATCCAGTTGCATGTGCAAGTGGGACGAGATCTAAGGAAAGGAGTGGCCGAAGGCTTCGGCATACCGCAGACACATTGATTGGCTGGAGGAGACTGTCCCTGCAGATCGTCTGGTGCTCTATGATGTTAAGGAGGGCTGGGAACCGTTGTCCGGGGCGCTGGGGAAGGGGGGATACTCCTTTCCCGCGCATCAATGACTCGTAAGCCTTTGATTGGGCTGCGCAGCATCACATGAAACGGGGTTTGATGCGATGGCTGGGGGTATTTTGTTATTGGGTATTGGTGCTGCCTGGTTGACACGGGCTATCTAGCAATCCCCGGTCAAAGGCTCGAACGTTCCATTGATGGAAATGAAGATATTCATTTTGATTTTGTGAACCAAATACAGCCTAGTAGAGGACTAGTCTTGGACCTCCTTCGACACTGATTTGCTGGGGCGTATAAGGTTCATCATTCCGGATTAAAAAGGTACTCTACCTGTCAATCCCCCTCTGATTCCTACCCCAAGACCAAATCCGTCCCAAATCGAAGCACCAATAAAGAAAAGATTATCAGAATTGTGCGACAGTAATCATGCGGTGCGACAATAATGATGCGAGAGAAGGTTTTGTCCATGGTGGCTTCAGAGTTACTTGTTACACAATCTCCACAACAACAAAGAAAAGCATTTTGAGACGGATTTTTATTCGTTCCTGACGTAGCCGCTAAGTGGAGAATTGGCCATGTTGACAACGGTAGCGCTATTCATCGAATGCTGAGCGAGGGGTAAAAAGAAAGAGCGTAAATGCTCGATTCTGTAGCTCCGAAAAGTGGCTTCGGGCGTGAGACGCGATGAGCGTTTTACTGCGAGCGAAAATAGGTCTCAAACCCTACTTGCTTCCAGCATCAATTGTTCGGACATATTCAACCAATCAACTTCATAACACCACTGTAATGCCCTCCACCCTCCACCAAACCACCCTCACATTGCTATCCGCCTTCATTGACACGATTCAAGGATGAAGTCAAACATAGTGGCTTGTGCGAAGAGGAGTGGGCGTACCGCGGCGCATACACCATCATCTTGATACGCTAGGAACGTAGAATAGCATATGTCATTCTGTAACTATAAGACCAAATAACTTGACATGCGATTAAACAAAAAGCCACCATTCTGAAACTTTAAACAGCCTGCTGCAGGTTGAAGTGGCATCTCCCAAATTCTCGGGAGAGCCAAGTTATTTGTCTTGCTCTGGGGTATCAAGAATCAGAGCTGCTGGTGCCTGATGTGCTCGGGAGGGAAGACGTCGAGTTCTGAACTTCCTGAAGGGATTGAGATAAGCGAGCTTTCCTTTCAAGCGTACCGACAAGTAAACAATCCTTCCTTGTAGATTACCACCGTTTTGCTCAGCGCCTTCATTTCCTTCGACCATGACTTGTGGTTTTGATGGACAGCAAAACCGCCGTCGAGATGGAATATGGCCCTCCCGCACAAGGGTAAAAGGTGCATCCTGGAGGAAACCTTCAGCAACTGGACTAGCATCCCATGGCACATTCACCGAGAATTCTTTCAGCCCCTTGATGGAAAGCAAAGGCCCGAAGAATTTGGCTTCGTGGGAGGACGAAAGTTGCAAAGTTGTACCTTCATGAAACACGACCCCTATGTGAAGGTATTGGAGCCCATTCATGTTGGCCAGTGTTGCGCAGAACCGAGCCCATTGTTCAAACCAAAATTGAGGATCGTTTTCCATATGCCGGAGGTGGTTGACGTATGACATTTCCAAAGAGCGAATCTTTTGAAAATGCTCGGGGCCGAGTTGGGTTTGGATTTCGGATAGTGTAGCGAGGCCACGAGGGTACTGTGCGGTGATGCTGGTTGTGTTTTGAGTCGGTAGGATGTCAATGGCCTCGAAGTAACTGTTTGGAACGTCAGCTTTGGTTATGAGCTCATCAAGGTGACAAAGAAATTACACCCGTCGACAGGTCTCCAGCAAAGACAGCTTCGTTGGCTTCCCACGTAGACCTCTTTCCCGGGAGACACCCTCATGGGCAAAGGGGTCACCAAAATACATGAGCCCAGGGCCGAGACAATAGATCTTGGCCTGGTCCTGATGTGGACAAGCAGACGTGTCTTTTTCATACTGGCAAGCACAGTGCTCGAGGCCGTGTGGATCAGTCATGATAAAATGGACAGTCGTGCCGCCCAAGACATACTCGTAAATCTGCTGCCGGATTTCTCCAGGCAAGCGGAAAAGGGGGCTTTGAGATTGACTCAGAAGATCCCGCTGCTCGAAGGTCATCTTGGAAGGGATAAGGAAACTATGCCGGCTGTCCTGATGGGCGTTCTGACAAGAGTTTGAAAGTAGGGACAAAAGATGAAGTTTCTACTAGAGATATTTACTGCCTTTTTATATTGCCTACTGCCTAAGGCCGCAGACATGAGGGCTTGCTGAGTAATCCTTGCGAAACCTAGGCTTTCAGTTCCGTTTGACGGCGCAGATGACAACTGCAACATGTCATGCTAGCCAAACATTAATAAGATGTTTATGATACTGGGCTGCGTTGTCTAGAAAGTTTAGACTATCTTGGAAGTACAATTTTGTTTCGGCCACCCGATCGGAGCTATAGGTATACTACATACAGCCAGTGAAACCGACCTAACACCATCTACTGAGTCCTGCACTTATCACTAAATCTGTTCTCCTTCGTACATATCTGCTTCAGAATCCCATCACCTGTAATAGCCTGACCCTTCTTCATGATGAGATTGACTCCTATAGAATAAGATTAGCAGCAATGAAATCAGCATGGAATGTGAACCAAACGAACCAAGGTTGAAATACGCCAGGGCATCAGCATTTGCGTATGGTGGCGTAAGTGCGTTATTTTTAAGCACAATAATGCTTTTCCACCCATATCCGCCCCTACTAGTAGTCATGGCACCATCATAGGAATGAGAGAACTAAAGAAGTAAGGTTATCCCGTGTCCAGGGGGTGGAGGGTACCATTAAACAAACCTCGTGCATCAGGGTCACTTCGAACGCCATTATAAGGTCCATCCATGGTTGTCCATTAGCTGGAGGGCCAATGGGAATTTGCTTGATTCTTTTGTCCGGGATTTGTTCAAGTTGGCGATAATTAACGGAGAGTGACTTCTCCACCCACCAGGGACAGAGCTGGATAAAGTCCTGTGACTCGGGCCTAGCCCCTTGGGCCGAGTTCCACCCCACCAGAAAGGCCTTTGCTCTGCCATCTTTACATTTCTGGATGGCCTGGGAGTCTCTAAAAACATCAGTGCTGTATTTGTCCTTCCAGAACACTTCGCCCGCTTTGGCCCCAGGGATTTCGTTCCAACGGTCGAAGTTGCAATATATAACCGGGGAACGCTTGTCGTCTTTGTTGGCGTCATCGTCTTTGCGCTGAATGGATTTGTAGACAAGGCCAAGTTGGTCTGTTGATCGCCGATTGGTTAGGATCTACAGGTGATTCATAGAAAAGGAAAGGCAAGACCTACTGGCAATGAGATCATTGGCGGTCATTGTGGAAAACAACATCTTTCGTAGGCTGTTCACATCGGGGTCTAGTGGGCTTTTTCTCATTGCCGCTTCCCCGGCCTTCGCCATTTCCTTGGCTCTATCTAGCATCTTCTTAAGGTCGCCTTTCCTGCCTATGAGATGTCAGTAACATTAGGGAATAGAAAGGAAAGCAAGGAAATGACAAACTATCGCATGATCCCTGTGGATCAAACTTGTAGCCGACCACCAATGCCATTAAATGGAAGACTACGGAAACAAGAAAAAGACCTCGGAGAAACGCCATGGCTTATTATATGGAGTGGAAGGAAAGAATTTGATGATTTCTGAGTTGAAGGACCTTTCTTGGTGCGAGGTCTATCTTTAAATCTCATCTCTCTCATCTTCATATCAATTGCTTGTCCTAATCACTTAGAAGGAGCGCGCTAGCGTCCAACAACCGAATAACCTTTGAGGCACGAGGATGAGGTATAACGGTGTTCCTTTCGATTATCTTAGTGTATGAGGCTTATCAGCTATCTAGTGCATGGAACTAAAACTGGCACCTTCTAAACCAGTTTATTTTTGGGGGGTTGGGGGGCCAGAGGTCCATGGCAATCTGGAGACCTGTTCGGAGAATTTTTCGCAGATAGTTAACGCCAACCAATGAATCACACGGGAAGACTGCTGGTGTTGTACAAAAAATAAATAGTCTAGTTGGGTGTCCTGCCACCACGGCCCCCACGGATTCCTGTTAGTCTCAGTAGCGAATGGTGATATTAGTGCCGACAACCGTTCGTGCGGGGACTAGGGCCCATAGCGGCGGGAGTCCGATGATGGTGCTTGGCTTGCTTGGGCATATAGTAGGCGCGGGTTCAGATTTTAGCCCACCAACATCAGGCTTAGCTGATTCCTCACGCGATGTTAGACGCGAACATTTAGCGGCTAAGACCGCCGCGCTGAATCCTGATATCGCGCCAACTATGATCCTGGCTTGTTGGTCGGCAGCGCTCCGTAGCATCTGCCACCGCACTGCATGCCATTGAATCAACAAAATTGTATAAAACCAACTTGTTGGGCTAATCCAACTACCACCGGTCGTGTGGGCAGGCTGAGTCCCTACCACGTGCCTGGCCTCGTTAGGGCCAACCGAACAGCTAGTTTGATAGTCAGCCCTAGATTGATTAGTGCGGTAGGATTGTTACAACTCCTACACGGCTCTACATGGCCTTCCTCTTCGTTGAGGCTGTGGACTGATTCAGGATTCCCAAGCTCTTAGAACTCGCCATCTTTTGTCTAGACTTCACAGCCTCGCCAAACCCGGGTCTCAGCTTGCCTTCACCGCATGTATGTAGAACGAGATGACCGTTCTAAATATGGAATTGCCTCAACAAAATCCTGCGGGAGTGCTGGATAGCGGAATCAGCCTCGGATAGTCCAGAACAATGGACAGAGAGGATACTGATAACAATTGAAGGTATATTAAGTCATCCTGAACACCTCTTCGAGCTCTGAACAATCCTTAGCAAAGCTAAACTCTCTTGCCTCAGTCAACAAACCTCTCAAGCAAAAGATATTCTGTCATGGTCTATATCCGCGTGGCTTCCCTAGTTATGGGCACTTTTGCCTTCTCTACCTGGGCAGCAACGATTCCCCACAACCAGTCAGGCCGTAATCGGTCACGAAAAACGTGATGGCCATGTTGTACCACATGTCTACTACTGTCCCAAGCAGTATGCCCTGTTCTTTCTTACGAATTTGTAACCAACGTTATCACTCACCTCATGCTAACGGTTTGTCAGGGTCGGTGAGAATAAGTGGAAGTGTGACGATGAACGCTGTGGTGGCGAAGATCCTGATAATAAGGGACAATGTCTGAATTGGATCTATCAGTCTGGCGAGAGGTTTTCAAACAAACAAGCCATCCTTGTTGAGTCCGTCAAGTGCCAATGCTCAACAGACGACGACGGGAGGTGAGTAATCCATTCTGTGGACATTCTATGAGCGACATCGGTAGTAACTCGAACAGCCACGTCGAACCCATTATCCCAGTTCCCATTATCGTGCCTCCAGGCTTTTTGGCTCCTCCACCAGTGGTTCCAGCTCCAGAAGCTTCTGATACCTGTCCTGAAGACTTCACAGAAACCAAGTGCAAGGACTGTGACTCGATCGAGGGATGGTGTACAACTGGGCTTAAGGCTGGTTGTCCTTGCCAAGAGGATCAGTGTCCTGCGGACGGGGATAATGACTTTCCTGGGTGCTCTGATCAAAGCTGCGAGGGTGCCGATGGAGGAAAATGCACAATCGTAAGTGTTTTAAACTATCTTTGGGCTCTCAAGCTTACTTCTTTCCACAGGGGCGCTTTCAGGATTGTAGTTGCAAACAGGAATGCCCTAACCAGGATGAAACAGTGCTGGACTGTTCTGCTGATGATTGTAAGGCAGTGGATGATTCAAAATGCACAGCTGTAAGCATCACCCCTAAGCGGCCAGTATAATAGTGACATTCAGTGCTTACATCAAAACAGGAAGGACCATACAATGGCTGCGGCTGCACTGTGGTCTATGATGTGGATGATGATCTCCCCGTGCTAATGGATATTTCCGTTATGGATGCGGCTAATGCCGAGTTGGGCACGATCCTGGAGGATGGTCAGACGAGTATTGAAGAGGAGGAAATCAAGACTAGCATCTCCTGCTCAGATAACAAAAGCAAGGCTATTGGATGGATACCGATTTTGCCAAAAAGTTCGCCGAGAGGTTTTGCAGCGGAGATTCCCAGAGCGCAGACTTGAGCTCCAGCGATGTTGGCTTGAGTGGTTACGAGGATTACCGCTTCCACTTCCAGTACGACGCGGGTCAGAACTGCTCTCAAAGCTGTGAGGATGTTTTCAGCACCATGATTGATAACTGTATGCCTTTTTGTTTTTCTGCCCTCCTCAACCTTGCGACGGTTTATAAAACCTAGCCTACTAACACGCGTATTTGTTACCTCTAGGTCAAGGACTGGACAGCTACAGTGTTCAGCCAAGCGCCAGCGCCTCCCTCGACAGCTGTGGGGCATCTTTTATGTATAGTTTTGAGCAGCCCAACCCGACCCCGAGCTGTGATTTGGACGAGAGTGTGGACCTTCCAGCAGATGTTTTCACAAGCGGGATTTATGACAAATTCTGCGACAGCTTCGAAGAAGGGAAACAACAGACATGGGTCGTCAGCCAGAATGGCGACAATTCCACAAAGAAGCGAGGCTTGCAGCGTCGCACGCCCCCTTCTAACGCTGACAGCTACAGCAATTACCGAACGACATTGCAATTTGATGTAACGGGAAGTATGTCTTGCTCCATGACGTGTGTGGACGCCTTCAAGTCTATCGCTCAGAGTCCGTGCGGCCGAGCCGGGAGCCAGCAGAACGTCATGTCAAAGGAAGCATCAATCGATGTCAACTGCGGTACATTGTCCTACGTGATCAGAGACAAAGATGAACCTGAATACGCCACGCTGGAGGTTGGTGAGCAGAAGTGCTTCCCTGCCGATAAATGGGGAGATTTCCCCAAAATGCCATCCAAGGACGATAGCTCTTGGGACCAGTACTTCCTGCATAACGCTTGTGGCGCCTCAATTCCTCATCAGAAGGTATCGGCTGATCACCAACTAAGTTCATTCTATGGTGACAATGGCCAAGAACAATTCCATTTCGATGCTACATGGATCCCGGGGTGTCATTTAAAAGACCAGACGGAACAGGACCTGACGGATCCATTGGGTAGCGACTCTGACGCTCATTGCGGCACCCTTTTCAAGAACACTTACTTTGATTGTGAGTTATCTGTCTGTTCAAACATCCACTGAGAATTGTCGCTAACCTTAATAGGCATGGATGGGGACGCGAAGAACGAAGGCGCGGGTGGCTGGATAGATGTCGGATGCGTGCGGTACTTGTTCAAGCCCACGAATACAAGAGACTAAGAGAATCTGTTCTCATTCCGATATGGGTTGAAAACACAAATTGGATTGCTGGGATTATTACAGTGGGTTTGATTTTTACTTCATGGAATATATCCTGTGATGTTCTTTTTTTTTCTTACATACTGCTATGACATAGCAGCCAGCCCAGTGTCCAACTATATATTTGCTGGAATCTGGACCGATGGAGTGTGAGAAGAGTAATGGCAGTCATGGTTTTGCATAATATGCTCCGCAATCACAGTATGTGCGGTAATCATCAAGCAGTGGGAGCCAAGAGAGTCTTAGATCGTATAAGCCTATTTCCATTAGTCTTATTATCTTGGCGATGTTGAAGCTTTGAAGGGAAACCTTGATCGGGATTAGCGGGTCTAATCCAGGGGTTAGTCCCAAGATGGCTTAGTGTAAGAAAGGGGTCACGTTATCCACACGGGCCCTTATTTCCGTCTTATCTCCACCGAGGATCCATCTCGGATACGTCATCCACCCAGACGACGGCACTGGGAAGTGGAAACGCATCATCAACAGCTTGGGGATCTTTCGCCCCGACCGACAACATGCTCCGCCGACCTAGACTTCCTCCTTTCCTTCGTCCTCGACTCACATGGCGTTACATACTTTCGTTTACCGTCGTTTTCTACATCACCTATTGCCTCCTTGCCGGGCAGCCGTTCCTCTCCTCCGACATGCCCCCTTACTCAGGGCCCTACGCGGTGGGTACCGTGGATCTTGAAGTTCCCCGACCGTCACGCCGCGCTGGCGAAGAGTACTTCCAAGATGGCTCGCCGGCATTCGAGATCGAAACCGTCCTGTTCTCCCTCTTCTATCCCGCGTCCGAAGGCGCCGACAGTACAAAACCTCGCCACCCGTGGATCCCCAAACCGGTCTCCCTGACAGCGGAAGGGTACCTTTCGTTCGCGAACCTGAACAACTTCTTCCTCAACCCGATCGCTACACTCGCTATTTGGGGTCTCGTGGGTGGGAGAGAGATACCGGCTGAGGTGGACGTTCCACTCGCGTCGAGCGAGAAGGACTTGGATCGCGAGGAAACCCTCGAGCTGGCTGTCGAGCCCGAATCGAAATTTCCGGTGTTGATCTTCTCGCATGGATTTGCGTCCTCGAGGACCGATTATACAAATTACCTGGGGGAACTCGCGTCCCGTGGGTACGTCGTTGCAGCGGTGGAGCATCGAGATGGGAGCTGCCCAGGGACAATGATTATGAGGACGGACGACGGAACCGAGAGGCCCCTCTACTCTTTCGGACCGAGCGATCTCGATGGAATGGAGGACCTGGATCGTGCGGAGTTCAAACAGTTACAGCTTGAGATGCGGCAGTTGGAGATGGAGGAGACATATCAAGTGCTGATGCAAATAAACGAGGGCAGGGGGAACGAGATCCTCAGTGCGAATAGTCGGAATGAAGGCGAGGATCTAGAAGAATGGAAAGGCAGACTTGATCTGGATCAGTTAACAGTAGGAGGTCATTCGTTTGGTGCGACGCTTGCTCTGCGCACTTTGAAGGGCGCTCCGTCCGAGCTGTTTCCCGCCAAAGGGGCCATCGTGCTAGATCCTGGAAAGTCCAGTGGGCCGTTGAATCACGACGTTGATATACCGACATTGGTCATACATTCCGACTCTTGGTCCCGAAAACTGACCATCTTCACTGGACGACCCCACTTTGACGTCGTCAAGGCACTGGTTGAGGGCATCATCCAGCGAGGCAAAGATGCCTGGTTCATGACTTCTGTTGGCACATCGCACCCATCGGTGACGGATGCTCCTCTGATTGAGCCACTGTTACTGAGCTGGACGACAGGGGCCACGATCGACGTGAAGGAAGGGGTCCAGCAGTATGTCCAGACCTCTTTAGAATTCTTGAAGTATTTACAGGATTCAGATAAGCGGGGAATTCTGCAAGAACGGGTGAGTCACCCCGAATACGACGAGGACATTCGGGATGAAGGGAGGAGGAAAGAGCAACACCCTGATGTCGAAAGATACTGGCAGATTCATGTGTCACCAGTGGAATGATAGGGGTGCGAAGGACATATTCCCGTTCAACCGATTGTCCTCTTGTGTTATATCTAGCGTCTGATTATTATTTTATTCTTATGGTCAATTTCGCCCCCCTATAGACAAATTCGAGACCCATTCTTCGTAAGAGAGGTGTACAATCTTACTCCTAACTCATTTCATCCAGTTCGTCCTTCAGCAGAAAATTGGTTCGGTGAACCTCAGTACGAAACGGAGGATAACAGGAGAATCCGTTGCGCTGTAAAATTAAGATCGTCCCAGCTCCTAGTTACCAACGCATCGCTCACATTCCCAAGATATTAACCAACTGATCATTTCAACCGTGTCCACGGCCTGAAGCACGCATGGAACCTCGCGCTTTGATCAGACAACAAGCAAGGGGCGGGATTACGCAAGTTCGACCTCAAAAATGGTTTGATGTCAACATTAACAGTGTAACATGGAGCCCTGAGCAGGAAAGTAGAGTGGATTGGGCAGAGTCCAGGCCTGGACAATACCCCTAGGGGGTTTGCCGGCGTTGACATTCCTGGTTAGATTAAAGGGGACCCCAGCAAGCTCTAGACGTGTGGGGCGCTGATAACCCCCAGGCGTTCGCCTCGTGGCTATGTTCCATTGCGTGGATTCGCAGGGCTGAAGGTCTATCGTCTGACACTTCGTGGCGAATCCTACATCGGCGGTCCTTTCTCTTTTTCTACTCTCTCTATATCTCTCTGACCTTTTCTTTTTTTTTTTGTTTTGTTTCAGCCTTTTCCAACGCCTTGGGGCGGGAAAGCAGGAAAACTACGTACGCATGGTAACGAAGGAGGCTCTTCCTATTACCATGTTGAACCCTGTGCTACCTTGAACTCAATAAGCTAATTTGCAAACAAATATTGTCTAGTAGTCAATAATCTCCAATAACGACGGAGGATAAAATAAAGAAGACGAGCCGTCGGAGCTCGCCGACGGGCCGGCCCAATGCCGGCCGCTGTAAGTGCCAAGCAAAGCCGCGCCATTGGCTTTCTACACCGTACAATTTTTCTAGGCACGAACAGTGTGCAAAAAAGGTTCTTCTGAGAATTCATGATCTAGGCGTAGCAAGGAAGAAGTTCGGGAAGAAAAGCAACTTAAGAAAAAATGGATTGATAGAAAGAAAGGGAAAAAGACTAAGAGAGATGAGAGACGAAAAAGATGAAGCAAAAAGAAGAATCTAAAGAAAAAAGAAACAAGATAGAAATAGAGTGGGGAAAAGAAGCAGAGGAAATAGGACGAAGGAGGAGGAAGGAGAAAAATAAAAGCGAAGAATAAGGGAAGGAACATGCCACCCTCGAAAACCATGTTTCTTAATGTTTCCTCTGTAGGTGGCTTCTCATATTAGAATCCCGATTAAAACGCATGTCACAGACCGGGCATCTATATGCGCCTGGAGCCACATGGATTGTCTCTACATGACGCATGAGCTCTGCTTTGCGACCAAAGGTTCCTGAATATCCACAACCGATCCACCCGCATCGGCGTGGCCACAATCCCTGAGCCCTGAAGATATATTAGAGAATGAAAATGGAGGATTTCAATCGGATATCATCGACACACCTAGGCAAGATTAACGAGGACTTTTGTCCGATCGGATTTCCTCTGTATCCAAGGTCAGGGCTGAGACAAAACACATCCGTGTTATATTCAAGTTGAGGGATCGATAAGGTTGGCTGCATTGGCTGCTGAATTGAACTAGTAGAGTTTGGGGACAGTGCATGTCCCATTATGGGTGCGTTCGGGCTAGTCAGCCAAGAATGGGGCGCAGAGGAAGCGTCGTTCCAGGCTGTTGAGACATCGCTGTTGAACATCATGGAGTCTGAGAGGGCCAGATGCGAAGGGAAAGATGGTTGCTGGTTGTTGTGGTGGATCGGTGGTTGTTGGAGTCGGTTTCGCTTGCGGTTCGTTGATGGTCTATTGATTTGGAACCCCATAGGTGTCATGGCTGCGTTGACGTTGTTTCCCGAACGAATTTCAGACCCGGCTGTGGTTAGAAGACTAGGATTCCAAGCCATGAAAGACAGGTTCAAAAAAAGTCGTTCGATAATGTTTGGCTCAAGAAAGGTAAAAATCTCAATTTGAAGTCCACTTACAACTGACACTCCAGGATAGTAAACTATGGGTTATCTCTGGGGGCTCTGAGTGCCTTTAAACCTCAATTTGACGCTCATTCACCATGGAGCGTACGCTTTGAGGATTTACAAGTAAGCACTCAAAACGTTTCCGGGACGCGCGTGGAGAGGCTGAATGCCCCGGGGAGATTTTGGCAAGAGCCAATCAAGTTCGTTGATCCCTAGCAGGGCTTAGCTCGAAGTGCTTACTGGAAATTGCGAGGGGCCAGACGTAATACCAAAAGATGTCGGACTCTTGTAGTCGAGCGCCAAGACGAAGATGCGGAATGTTCTTGTCTGGTCCAATAAACGGCTCCAATTATTCTGTGCTCTGAAGGATCGACGAAAATGATTACGCAAACGGGGTTTAGGGTCATGCAGAATGCAAGGAAGCACCATTCAAGGCCTCTAATTCGGCCACCAACCCTGAGAGATTGCTGGGGCGTTCCAAGTCATCGATGAGGCTGAAGAGCCTGATCTGCTGTAAGCGGGCTCCCAGAGGAATTCCCGACTTCTCTTCTCAATTTCCATCACGGGTCGGTTGTCAGTGACGCGCCATCTTTAATAAAGTTGATACACACGCGGCATGGACAGCTCTGAATGGAATGCCTTGAAGGGCGAAATCGAACGCCTTTATATTAAGGAGAACAAGAAACTGTCCGAGGTGATGCAGATCCTTGAAATCACCAGAGGTTTTCGCAAGACGTAAGTCCTACCACCCACATTCTAGATCAATTCGTTCTAAGTGCGAAGAGTAGACGACGCCAATATGAACGGCGACTGAAGATGTGGAAAGTGGAGAAAAACAACATGACTGCAGAGAAATGGAAAATTGTGCGCAGAAAAGTCGAAAAGCGACGCAAGGATGATAAACACAGCGAAGTATACATTAATGGTGTCAAGTGTCCGTCACCAAAGTTAAGAAGAGAAATGTCGAGGACATTCGAATCAACAATTGAAAGGGTCATATCTGGTACGCATGTATCATCGGTCGTCCCATCGCTTTCAGCGTCTCTCACAATACACAGCTCCGTCGCCAAAGACACCCGAAGGGATAGACATTTGCTCTCCTCTGTCAGTCCATGCTGAGCTTACAGGCCCACCAAGGCTGCCATGGTATATATTCCAACAAGCATTTTTGGCCAAGAGAAGGCAAGGTAATGCTGCAATCCTATCGCTTACCGTTGGCCCTACTAACGCACCTTGATAGGGTTTATGGTACAGAATCCCATATCGTTCTTGTCAATCCCTCGAGAGAGTGCAATATCGACGAATAGCCCCGATAGAGGCAACCTGCACTGTTTAGTTTCATGGCTAGCAGAACCAGTCGCTTCGACGACTTCGCAGTCTCTCAGCACTCCTAGGGCGATAGCAACCATGCGTTTATTGATGCCGGGGTTAGCCGACAATCAACATCCTCTCACTATGGATCAGATTGTTGCGAGTGACAACGAACCCCACATGCAGAAATATCAGGTCTTCTTGTACCTACTATCTAACAAGTCCATACAACTCGGAAGCCTACGACGGCAAGGTTCGAATCACATGGTCCTGGAGTTGCTCCGAGAGGCTGGGATAGATACGATCCAGAAGATTCATGGACTATTCTCACTCAATGGCATAGCGGCTGAAGCGATGTCTGAGGGGTTTTTCGGAGCGACGTTCCGGTTCCATGATTTCACTGCCATGAGGCTACTGCTAGATGCAGGCATACGTCCTGATACCTATATCGAGGGCGGTTTAAAGGCGTTGGAGCTTGCCGCTGCCATTCACGACAATGTACTTTCTTTTGAAATTACGCGCCTCCTGCTATCGTACGAACCAGGCCTTAAGCGACAAGGTCTGCTCAATTCAGCTCTGGTAATAGCTGGAAGAGGCCGCAAATTGGAAGTATGCAAGCTTCTTCTCTCTGCTGGAGCTCGGACGACACCCAAGGCAATCCGAGCGTCGATAATTTCATATGGCTCTTTGCCTGAGCCGGAAATATTTCAAATATTTCTCGATGCATGCGAGAACATTAACGAACGGTTCCACTCGGAACATGGCAAAACTTCTCTTCTTGGGTTCGCAGTGGCATCGGGAAATATTCCAATAGTTGAGTGCCTCCTTCAACAAAACGTGGATGCAAATGTTCTTCAAGAAATATCCTTTGAGGGTCATGCCTGTTGTACCACCATCATCGGGTTAGCAGCTCGGAGGGGCCTTTCTAAATTGCTGCAAATTCTACTCGCTCATGTAGATCTCAATCCTACGACTACGGGGTCTACATTTATTTCGCCAATTGTACTAGGCGTTTCTGGCGGCCACAAAAGCGTCGTGGAAGAACTTGTACGAGCGGGAACTCGGTTTAAACCCACTGAGATTGTTATCGGGCGATCGCTCATTCAAAGGGCAATGGAAACAGGAGATTGCGACCTTTACTGGGCCCTGATACATACCTCGTATAAAACTGAGATTGAGCTGCTTCCCGATTTCTACACCTTCAAGTTAATCTACAGCCTAAGCGAGCGGGACATCGACGGTGCGCGTACACTGTTGGGCCTGGGGGCTAGTGTCAACGACTTGCACACAAAGATTCCCAACACGGCTCTCGGGGCATCAATAGAGACTGGCTGTGTGGGCTCGGTTAGTTTGCTACTCAAGTCAGGAGCAGTAGCCAGAGGATACGACCTTCTGACATCGATTGGCAATATGGAGACCGCTGTCCACCTGGCAAGCACGGGCATTTTACACCGTATTCTTTTTGGCTCTGGGCAGATTCTTTTAACAACAGCAATCCTCACACGGGATACTGACATTGTACAATACCTCTTATGTCATGGTGTTGACAGACAACGCGAGGAAACCCTGCATTGGCAAGAGAAGCTATTTTCTGGAACCCTTTCACGGGTATCTTCCATCCAGCGAAAGCGTTATAACGGTCTAGTCAGATTCCTATCACCAGTGGAAGCAGCCATTACCTGCGGAGACTATCCACTCGTTAGGCTACTTATTACACGAGGAGCCGCTGTTACTGAGTCAATACTGAATGCTGCTGTGTGGGGCGCTCTCCAGAGCCACAGCGATAGCATGCTTCGTGAAATTCTGTTGCAAGTTCAGGGACACCTCACTGCGCCAACTGCAGTCGCCATGGGAGCATATGTCGGCGACATTCATCTCGTTGAGCTTTTGCTCGCCGCAGGGATCAAGCCTGTTGGCGAGCCAAAAGTTCTACATCACGCTTTACATGGTGATGATTGCCAACATCAGTGTTCCACACAGCATTCCACTAATGATTCGGGTGAGCGGGGCCTTCTACACAAACCAGGATGGTGGCATGAATCACTACCCCTAATAGGTCAAAGTGTGCTTCTTATCCCGGCCGCTATGGGTGATCGCGCTCTTCTACATATCCTTCTGAAATCAGCTTGATGGACCAGTTCTGATGTTGGGCGTGCACTTACAATCAGCCTATACTCTGGGAACTCAAAACTAGCCCACGATCTGATACAGGCGAACGCCGACGTGAACCAGTTACTATCAGTTCAGGGAACAACATTCACTCCGCTTTGTTGCGCAATACAGGTTAAAGATAGTCATTTAGTCCACACTCTGATCTGCCACGGCGCAAATGTCAACCTTACCGGGACAACCTTAACGCCCCTACAACGGGCCGTGGAAAACAATGATCCTGAGACCGTCAAGATTCTCATAGACGCGGGAGCAGATATAAATGCAGCACCACCAGCCTCTCCCGGAGCAAATGCGCTCCAGATCGCCGTGAAGGCAGGGAACGCGGAATTGATCGACATTCTTCTCGCAGCCGGCGCGGACATCGACGCCAACCATGGGGCGACCGCTTTGCAATTTGCAGCGATTATGGGCTACATCAGCATTGTGTATAGGCTCGTTGCAGCCGGTGCCAATGTCAATGCCCCTAGGGCTATGTTTTACGGCCGAACGGCGCTGGAAGGTGCAGCCGAGTACGGACGTCTCGATATGCTCCAAGTCCTGCTGAATGAAGGCGCGCATTTTACCGGACAATTCAGATCTCAGTACGTACGTGCTGTGAAGCTAGCTGAGTATAATGGCCATTTTGCTGCCGCGAAACTTCTTAGGCTGACTGGGGGATGGTCGGATCCCGACTCGGCACAATATGAAAATGAAGTCTTTGATAGACAGGAGGTGGAACGGTTCAAACAGATAAACTGTCGCCAGATGAAAAGCTCTAGCCCTTCTATTATTGGGTCAAAACGGTCTTCTGTCAAAGAAGCACAAAATAAAGGCCGTTCAGATGGGGACGCGTTGACTCGACGTTTGAACCCACACATGGATGGAGAGACTCAGAAGTGGTGGGATTGTATAGACCAATTGATCGACGCAAACACCTAAAGATCTCGCAAGTCTCCTGGCTTCTGGTCTCTTTCTAGACTCTCTAGTAGCTAGATTATTCTAGGTTGCTTATCACTGGAATAAAATGTCCTCTCGCTAACTGTATTGCTGCTCGTTCCTAGTCACGCCATACATCCGCTACCATGAGAGAAGAAGGGTTTCCTTGCGTGTAGACATATTGACGGGAATCCAAGCCATGACAAACTCCTCGTATTTGTGGCTATCGTTGAGTAAGTATAAACCGACCCATAAAAACGCGTATTCCATCACAACTTGAATATGACCCTAAAGCGTGCATGAACCGCTCTTTCGTGCTCAATCAAGCCTTCTTCACAAGGACACCCTGAATTCTAGGCAGAAAACTAAACGGGTCCTCGGGCTCTGCGATCGCGTCCGGGTTCTCCCACTCCCCACTGTTGAGAATGTCTGCCAATACATTTCGGGTCAAATGACATCCGACAAACGTACTCCAAGCAGGGTTGAAGCAAGCTTTTTGCATGTTAGCTCGCCTTCCCTGCCCTTTGATCCCTACGACAATTCGCCCAAGAAAGAAAGATTGGCAGAAACATACCTTGCGCCACATTCGTCAAGCGATCTTTACTACAACCGTGTTCCCAAAATATAAACTTTCCCCCGGGCTTAAGTAGCTTCCAAATCTCCTTCGTCACATTTCGTGGATCCTTAACCGCACACAAGACCTGAATGCATAGCACGGTATCCACGCTCCCTTCCGTGATTCCCGTCTCTCTCAAGATATCGCTATCTTCGATGCTAGCATCGATGAGTTTATACTTATCTTGTAAGCCATGTTTCTCCAGCTTGGCGCTTAAAGCGTCTTTGAAGTGGGAGTTTGGCTCAACACCATAAATATAATCGACCGTAGTGGCATCAAAACGATGAATTTGATTTCCTGGCCCGGGACCCAGATCGAGAACAACGCCGCTAGCCGCTTTTACGAGTGATGGAACAATGGTTGTGTCTTCGAATGCAATAAAACCAGCAGCTATGCTGAGGTCAGCTGGTAGACGGGTTAATGGGAGGTATGATGGGTAGGCTACAGGTTAAATTGAGCAACTTCGCTGAAGCAGCATCACGAATCTGTTGTGGGCGCACGAGGGCTGCAAGACCGTCTCGACAAACTGCTTCTCTCAAAGCTTCCCAATGGACTGTATGATCTGGTTATTAGTATAGCTAAGAAAAGAGGTGATGACATGGCTTACGCCAAAAGGAGAACCAGATCATGCTCCATGGACGGGAAATGAAAGTGAGGCGGTGATATAGGGACATGGCTTTCTAGATCGCAAGATTGCGAATGATGTGGAACTTTCGATGAAAAAAGAAAAAAACCCAAAGCAAAGTAGGCTGTCGCTGTATATATTCGGAAATCGAAAAAACTGGGTTTATAATTAGGATGAAATGGACACTGTGCGTATGTTGGCAGGACTGGGGCTTTATATTCCTAGTCTACGAGCCTAGTCCTGCGAATAGTAAGGGAGTCAAGGTTGCCCCCGCGGCTTGAGTACGAATACATACTAGCGTCGCTCTTAGCCTGTCTGGTATCGGTAGAGGGCCTATCTCCGAAATGATATAGACGCAATATTTGTCACGTGCGCGCCTTAGTGCTTACATTTATTGTAGAACAAAGGGTACGAGAACGTTCACAGCGAGAGGTTTCGAAGAGATCCGGGAAGCATAGGAGTCTTTAGCGCCAAGGACGAGTACGGCTATACCTATTGATGTTAATAGTGAGAGCTCATGACATGATCTCGCTTCTGAGAAGTGACTGGGGAAACGCCAGCATCGCAGTCGGCCTACTCCATAGATAACTGGCTCTGGAACCGGGTGGGGTCAGATTTAGGTTGGAATTCGGTGCATCAAGCATACAGCCCTTTCTTCCACCAGGTATATACCACCAGTATGTGCCCCCTAGACAGAGCCGGACACTTTATAAATGCTCAGAACTAACGATTCCTTGAATACGCCCCCAAAATTGAAGTAAGAAGCACATAGCTGGCCCCTGATAATATGGTATTTTCCACGAAATACACTAGGTGGCTGTCCACTTTGGTGCCTCGGACTATAATGTCTTGTAGCAATTCTACACATCCAAAGCAACAATAACGAGTATCTGTCATCAGCATCGTACATTTTACCATTCCTCGATAGACAATCTATAGCCGTAAATCACCATTATACCTTCGCAAAGTGCCTTGATTTCTGTTTCCACGCAGTACCTCAGAAATTGCTGCCTGGCTCCGGCTATCGGGCCACATTCGGCTTAGCGTAAGGCACACAGCACTATACGGGATAACTACATCGTTCTCGACTCTACTACCTCTCAATACACGAAGAGTTCGAATTTATGCAATTTCTAGAGCTACCAGATCTCCTGTATATGTATCGATAGTCGTAGTGCGAGTCAATACAGTAGTGGCTTGCGTTGATGAGATGGGTTGCCTGTCTAGGGAACGAGCTGGCAGTCATGTGATCTGCATTGTAAACAGAACAGTAGGTAGATGGCCTCATCTGGAGACATTTCTTCCAGCAACCTTTTCTTCCTCCACCATAACTGTCCAGGCAGATACGGGATCTGTGTGCTCTCAGAAGATAGGTGAGTTCTTTTGATGCCTAAGGCGCGCATTGCCAAGCATTTCCCCGTTTGCCTTCGGAAACAACTGCGGAGAAGATAATAACGGGAGATCCCTTTGACATGGCTCCAGGAAGTGGCTGGATGATTCCATCTGTCCACGGCAGATGACCTCTGAATCATATGGCAATTGCTATAAAAGCATGGTCATTTGCCATCTAGATCACTCATCTGCTCATTCGTTTGATTTCTTCATCATCCAACACGCTTACGAAAGATAGTCAGCCAAACCTCTATCGCCCATCCCATCCGTGCAGTGAACTGAACCTCCATCGAACCGCTACATCCGCCTCAACAGCGCATTCCGCCAAGATGGTTTACATCATGAAATTCTATACCGACGGTGGCTGCAGAGGCAATGGACAACCAGGTGCGATCGGCGCTGCCACTGCTGTTCACCTGCGCAGATGGGGAAAGAGTATTTATTGGACAAGATCGCTGCCAAGATATCCACTGCCTACAAACCAACGGGCCGAAATCATGGGCATCATCTTGGCACTGAAGTTCGCTCTCAAACGGTATAAAGATCTAGCGTCACACCCAAGGCTCTGTGTCACGATCAATACCGATTCCAAATATGCAATCGGCTGTATGACTGAGTGGATTCAAAAATGGCGCGACAACGGATGGACCAATGCGAGAGGCATCGAGGTTGCAAATCGAGACCTTATTGAGAAGGCTTCCGATCTTCATGATAAAGTGGAAGAGCTTGGGGTAGTGAGGTATAACTGGATTTCAAGGGAGGGCAATCAGCTGGCAGATCGACTATGCAATGACAACATGGACCAGCAAGAACTCTAGGCTCCATCATCCTGGCCTTGATGACAATATCACATGATGGACCGCGGGTAGCACTACTGGCTACGACTTTCGAGAAGGTTACGGATACGGGTCCTTCCAACGATGCTTATTGATGCCATGAGATTCCTCAAGTGTTTTCAGGGTGGATGAACGTTCTGGAGGAGTAAAAGCTACCAGTCGTGTTGTGAGATACGGGACAATCGCTGTATCATATCCCCGGGGTCGTTTTTTTTTTTGTTTCTTATTCTTTTTCTTTTCTGCTGTTTTACTGTCCATATCTAGCCCACATAAGAAATGGAAACCTAATGCTCCCACCCGTCTCTCTGGATGTATCCTTGTAACTTCATACGAACGGATCGTAAACTATAGAGTTCATCTAAACCAAGGTACAAGTAGTTAAGAGGAAAATCTTCCGCTTAAACTCTCCGTGTTGAAGGCAAGTTATAACATGCTACCTGGCTCCTGAATCATATCCGGCGCTGGTTAGCGACCGTTCTCCAGAGATAGCAAAAACCGCTTTGTGGCCCGAATATATGCACCAACGCTGTCACTCTTCAAAATGGTCAGCTCTGATGATAGCATGAATATACCGAAAACTTAGAAAAGTCATATCTTCCAAAGAAGCTAATGCATGATGAGCATGGGAAGGAAAGTTAGCCTTTGAATTCAGAGCCTCAATCCAATGTGTACCATGTCTTTGAAGGAAATAATCAAAGCTGTCCTTTTTATGAAGTGTCTCACCACTCTGTTGTAAGTGGTGGACCCAGTAGAGACACGCATATCTCACGCTGGCTGGTAGCCGCTGTTTTGATCGTGTCCGGCTTGCGTCGGTGATAGCGTCACCGGGCTTGTCCATGTCGAAAATTTCTTGTTCACTTGAAACGGAACCCCAGGCTTGGAACATGAGATTCACACAGCATCCAGCCAAGGTGAGATGTATTTGTTTCTTGTTGACATGGAATGCATGCTCGGTGCATCTCGCTGAATCGAAGAGGAATTAATGCGTTGGAGATGCATAACTAGAGATCTGCCTTCTGTGACGAATCGTTTGATTAATCTCACCACGCAGCGAAGCATCAGTTTCAGCTAACTGTCGCGCGATCGTAGTCACGAAGCCCATCGCACATCTGGTGTCACTATGGGTCGCGGAGAAGAAGAAAATGGCCCCGAATCGCCCTTTTTTGTCGCATTTACGAGCGACCGTACGGGCTATCGTTGTCCTCCCTGTCCCAGCCAGGCCACTCAGCCAAAATATGCAACGACCGTAGGAAACCCAATCAGACAAACAACGGGGCAGCGCTTGGAGGTCCACTGCGCATAGCCAGATCGTCGAAGTTGAGTGATGGGTTGCGCATTAATTAGGGGAAATAGGATCTTTACACCGGAGTACTTTTGCCCGGGTCCGATACCTACCATACCCCCCCCCCCAATGGGAATCTAAAGCGCTTTTCAGCACGACAGGTTATTTCCGAGCTTTTGACGTATGATATGCTGTGCTCACTTGAGACTAAAAGCAAACCGGAATTGATGTGCATTTGTCCTGGACAGCCATTGACCACTCAGCCCCTTGTCGGGGAATCGCAGTGTTGCGGCCTCGGCGCTTCATCACACAATTGTATTGGTGGCATAGGTAAGGACCTTGCATGGTCCTAACATGGCACTAATGGCAACCAACAACTTCCCCCGTCCCAATCGGATGTGCCAGATTTCACAGGGCTTTTTCATCGGTGGAGCGTTGCGTACTGTGTACATATTGTCATCATTGTTTGCCTTGTGGTCCGATCAAGTTACAGTAGATGCCACCATCGCAAAAGATAGTGTTCTGTTGGACCACCTGTTGTAGGGCCTCGTTTGCCCGATATGGCTTAATGCATGGGACCAAAGTGGGCTTCAGCTAGTCGGCGCTTCATCAATTCAAGGTTTACCTGTGGTAACCCGACAATTCTGCATTTCGTCATGCTGAAATTACCTTTTTCCGACCCTCGAGGCACGTCTGGCAAGAATGGAAAAGGGGGAAAGCTCGATGCTACTTTTCCCTGAGCAGGTTGTGCAGTTAGTCCCAACAAAAAGGCATCATTATGCAAGCGAGCTCTGTTTCCAGAATAATACATTCTCGGCGCAGCCAAGAGGACCGGCCTGCTAAAAGTCACAAGATGCGCTAACCACACAGGGTCTAGCTTAGTGCGAGCCTGTAAACAAATAAGTATTATTGTCGGGAAAAACAGAGCTGTACAGAGCTCAAAATCTATTGTTATTTTTGTTGGAAGTGGAGTTGCCGTCGTTACTGAGCAAATAGGGAAAACATGCTTTCCCCGCACTACGCGCCCGCGCTAATGCTTCATTATCCAAAACACAGCCTCACTGTCATGTAGCCAAATGCTTCAGCCTTAACTGCCAAGTCGGATCACATTTGTGGCTGAGCATTTGCAGTCAACCATCCCTTCCCACCTGTCCTATATATCTCGATCGACCGCTCCTTCCCATCGTTTGATTAGCATATAACCAAGTTAGAGTCTCCATCTAAAATGACGGACTTAGAAGAACATAGGGAAACGGATGTTATCATTCGCATGGCACGGGAAACTCCACTGGAAGTCGAGGATTACCAGTAAGTGATTCAACGCAGCTGCCTTCCATGATGGTCTTCTATAGCTCTGTTGGACGACACTTACTCTGCGTTAGGAGATACAGAGACTGGAGTGAACACCAAGTATTACACAACGCCGACGAGTTTATCACCAAGTACAACTTTCATGAATTGCGCGACATTTTAAGAAAAGGTGCTCTTTTGGCTCACGACCCAACCAATACTATCTATCTTGAAGAATTGGCACAAAGAAATACTGGACTGTCCTCGCCTCAATCTTTGTTGCGGTATTTGGTGTTTGCGCTTGCGGCTGTGTCTTGGTATGGAATTATAAGCCCGAATGCCGACCAACATCCTGCTGAGTCTGCTAACGGTTGATGCTGGTTACGAAGCGGATGGATGCTTGGACCGTATGCTCTTGTTGGTAACTACTACGACATTTTGGAAGCAAGATGGGTTCACATGTAAGTGCTGGATACTCCAAGCCTACATAGCCTGCCTGAACAATACAACAGGATGCGTCTAGCGGGCTTCTTACTTACGATACCTTTGGGCCTGTGTCTGACGTCCCGAAATGCTCTCCTCGTCGTTGGAATTTGTTGTCTCATTAGCTCCCTACGTCAACTGTATTTGGGGGATTGGATGAACTATTGGGACTCTGATATCCTAAAATCTTTTCTCCTTGTCTCTGACTCAGTCCATGTATGTACGGTCCCTGTCTTTTTGGCTGAGATTAGCGGACCTGAGCTACGGGGCTTTTTAATTTCTGCGTGGATAGGGTACGTATATCTCCGAAAAGCCTCACATATAGCTTGGGTTACAATCCCATTGACGAAAGAGGTCGATAGAATAATATTCAGTGTCCGTACAGGGAGAGCCATCCTTCAGGATACGTTTGACTCAGAATTTCCTATACCCACAGCGGTGGCTAGCCTTCTCTTTTTGTTGGCGATGACGGCCTCGCCTAAGTCACCTTATCTTCTCATTTCCAGGGGGAAAATGCACCATGCGTTCCGATCCTTAAAGTCTCTCCGAAACAACGACCTCGCTGCCGCGCGGGATCTATTCCGAATTTATTACCGATCTGAAATAGACCGCTGCGAGATTCACCAAACAAGCTTCTCCGGGTGGCAAGTTGGCGCGACCAACATACTACGGGGCCTATTGCCCCCAGCCATACTCGTGTTGGCCTTGGCTCTACTAGGATACCATTACGATATCTCCCAAAAGACAATGGGCCTGATACGCCCAGATGAGCCTATGATAAACAATCTGGCCCTCATAGTACTCTGCATGCAATTTTTCCTCCCTAGTGTTGGTTTTCTGAAGTATGGACCCCGGTGTGGCCTCATATCAATTACTTTGACCGGTCTCTTAGCAAGTTATGTGATGAAGCGATCACAACCCCCATATCCATATCCTACAGCTCCTGCTATTGTCTCACATCTTATCTCACAGACGGCACTCTTCACTCTGACAGCGGAATGCCTTTCATCTTACAACCGCAGTGGGTTTCTCGAACACTCCATTTACGTGGGAAAGTGAACTGAAAATGACTATTCACCAGGATCCGGTGTGCCTCTGATAATGTTACTCTATAATAGCATTGGTCTGGGTGTAGAGTCCCTTCCTGATATGAGACCTCATGCCCTCTCTAGTGTATATTTCAGGTAGGTACAATTCTTCTCGCCCCGGATGAGCTTGCGACCTTCTCCCAGCCATTAATTTACTGCGTGCGGATTGGCTGATCTCTGTTTATATTCCCAGTGCTTTGACTGCGAGTGGCCTGGTCTTGCTGTTTCTATTTATGATGCACACGTGGGATCTCCATTTAGAGGAGATTGAAGCAAAGCTCGCAATACCTTTAACCAGGCTTGCTTCTTATCGAATCAGTGTCGAGGTTCCTTATCTCTTTCAACGCTATATCCTATTCAGGGATGTGCAGTGCGTTTCATTCGAGGGGTTTTATCCCTGCGTCGACGAGATAACCCTGAACGATGTCTAACACCAGGACTTGTATTTGCTGTTGAATACTCTTGTGTACTTCAGTCGTATACACATAATTCATAACTCATAGTATTATAGAGGGTATATCGTAGTTATTCAGGAGCTTAACATCCACAAATATCGCGCCTGCAAACATCATAGCCTGGAACAGGAGAATACTGATCGTTGAGCCTTCCCCATAGCAGGTCTCGTGACTGTAGTGATTTTCCTTGACCACCGACAAGAACCAATTCAGATCAAGGAATGGAATATGAGGATGCACATGGCGGATGTAGGATTGCACGAATTCGTCACACAACACCGCGTCTGGCGTATCGAAGGCACCCGCTCTGATAAGGTAGTCAAAATCATCCCGGCCTAATCGCGGTGGCAGTGGGCTAAAGTAAGAGGGCAAAAAATCACAACAAGAAGCAAAAGTTCAGACTGGATCGAGGAGACGGTTGATCTCCACAAAGAGATTGTCTAAGGGAAATGTCGACACCACGCCCGGAGTCTGCTGCATACTGGATCTGATATGCCCTGTAGCATTGACCCAGTGGAGTATTGCGCTAATAACTGTTCTGATCGGTCAAGTGATATAGGGGAAAGTGCCCCGAGGAAAAAGACTGTCTCCAACAGAACAACGAACCAAGGATCGGAGTATTCGGCGTGTTGTGACCACATCACTCCGATCACTCCGAGATCAGCGATATCCGGATTATTGCGCAATTCCACCAGTGAACTATTCATAATTGAATGAAGGAGATTAAGTATCGCGCATACCATGCTGCAATCACCAAAACACCTCGGAGATTCCTTGGTTTCTCACCATGACACGTCTCCAACCGGCGGATATTGAATCCCTTCGGGCTAACGCCCCTCTCCTGCTTACCGCTGCTCCCTTCACTTCCTCTGACCAGTTCAAATCATCTTAAACTATGGTAAAGCCATTGGATAAGCCCTTGGAACATCACTTCAGCACCGAAAGTCGGGACTTTGTCGGCTCTGCCTTGAAAAAGAGATCCAGTCCAGCCGGTCCGCGCAAAACTATTTCACTCGGGACAGACCGAGCCACCGCAGACTATTATCCTTGGGAGTATATGTCCCTCCATGGAGCTGCTGCAGAGCTGATGAAATTTAATTCCTTCAACAATCCGTGGGCACTATATCCAAACAAGGGGCAACGTAAAACCTCTCGATCGGGTTGAATTATGGTCATGCGAACGGCTCAACACACCTCCGATTCATTACGGAACATGTTGAGCTCGTGCATAACCCTCCTTATTAAGATTGGGCAACATTGCTTTCCTGTCGCGTGACCGCAGCGTTGGAAGTAGCATTTCGAATCTTCTGTAATCGGGGAGACATCGTTCTCGCGGAGCAATACATGTATCCCGGGACTCTGGAGAGTGCCGCCTTGAATGGGATCAAAGTCCAAGGTATTGAGGTGGATTAGGATGGTTTCGAACCCGATAGATTGAACACGATACTCTGCTCCTGGGATACAAATCAATCCCCAAAACCGCGTGTGTTGCACATAATTCCAACCGGTCAGAATCCCACCGGGTTCAGCCAGCCCTTGAAAAGACGCAGGGCGATATACGATCGCCGAACGACATGATCTAATCATCATCGAGGACCATTCGTAATACTTCCTTCGGAAGGGTCCCCATCATACTACCAACGGTATCAAAGGCCATTCGACGGAAGATAAAGCGTCGAATGAGACATTATATTCCCAGACAGTTCCCTCGTTTCTCGCCTTAGACACCTCTGGTCGAATCGTGCGTCTCGATTTTGCGGCCAAGATCCTCACACCTGGCTTATGTGCCGGCTGGGTCACTGCATCAGATCAAATTATTGAGAAGTTTCTCGCTTATCAAGAAGTGAGTACCGTCTCTGTTAGCGGTTCATCCCAGCTCATGCTGTGGCACCTGCTCGACGAGACTTGGGGCCACGAGGGATTTGAATCATGGTTAAGCCAACTCCCTCAAGAGTATAAACGACGTCGTGGTGTTATTCTTACCGCTTGTGAGCTTTACTGCAGTTGTACATTGGGATCCACCCGAGTTTGGCATGATTCTGTGGATTCAGCTGGACTGGAGACACCACCCTCAGCTCGCGTCTGTATCCGGGTCGCAGCAGGACATTGACCTACAAATAACTAAAGTAAAAGCCCGAATTGCTGCCAAATGTCTGGAAAAGGGCTTACTCGTTACTAAAGGGTCACTGTTCTCTTTCAACAAGAAACCGAATGGTCGACTACATTTCCGAATGACATTCGCGGCCCCGCCGGAGCAGGATCTGAAAATAGAAGTGGAATTATTTGCTGTGGTTTTGAAGGAATTTGAATTATATTGGTCTTTCGAAAGGGAATGAATTGTGCTTATCTCTGTACGTCTGTCACATACGGCTTGAAATTCCCTGTCTGTAGGCGTTCGAATGCCCGAGGCAATCTGCCAAGTATTTCGCCGTTTGCCCTTCCCTTTCCAAGGCACCTTTTAGATAGGCAACACCCTGGAAGATCTTGCTTCTTCCTCACTTAATCAATCAATTCAAGATTGATTAAGCGCATCCTTTCATTCCTCAATTAACTACTGCAGTCCAAGCGGTCATTGCGGAGCTTCTAGTTTGTCTGTGGATCTTGCTTCCTTTTCCAAAACGGTCAATATTCCTGGGATGCGTGCGAGATTCTACAATGTCAACTACAACCGGAATTACGAGTTTCCTTGATGATGAGATGACATGGTTAAAGCATCGGCCATCGCAGGAGGAAGTTTGCTAATATTTGTGGAACCACCATTGTTTGCTTGTAGGATGCGGTATTCAAGTCCTCTTGTATCTTGCCATAACCGCACCGTATTCGAAGATTCTGCATTGACCCACCTGCATTCCTTGATTACAATAAAATTCCATATTGGTATATGATAAAGTAAAGACCAACTGTAGTCCAAAGTAGGTTATAAGAACTCAGAAGATTTTAACTGAGATATGTCTATGGAAGCTCCAATAGTCATATGCGAATCAGGGACTTAATCAATTTCGTTTAACAATAGTAATTGAAACACAGAGAGTTCGGTTGATTTATTCTAAGTAGAAAGACCATTGTGAAGTTAAATAACTCAATAGTGTACCAGTGCCCATTTAGCCAAACGACTACATTAGTTGCCATGGCCACCAAAATCTTGCAACCGCGCCAAATCCCAATACCGTCCTTTTGCCAGCATCAACTCATCGTGAGTTCCCCTCTCCACAATACACCCATGATCAAAAACAAAGATCTCGTCGGCATGTGCGATTGTTTTCAGCCGATGGGCCACCGTAATAGTCGTGCGAGGAGTTTTGGCGTGTTTCAATGCGTCCTGCACGGCTCGCTCCGACACTGTGTCCAGCGCCGAAGTTGCCTCGTCAAGAAGCCTGCAATTAGTCAATATCTAGAATCTCGCACAGAAAGGAAAGGTACAGCTCTTACAGAATCTTTGGTTTCCATAAAAGGGCCTTTGCAATGGCCACGCGCTGTCGTTGTCCACCAGAGAGATTGGATCCGTTGCCCACAACGGGCGTGCTGAGACCCAAGGAAAGGGATGACTGATTATATTCAAATTAGCGCAGGTTGACATGGTTAGAAAGAAGTCGCTTACCAAAAAGTCATCCAAGCTGACACTCTTCAAAGCCGCCAGCATTTCTTCATCCGACACATCCTCGTCACCGCTCTGCAAACACTCACGCAGATCTTCACCCACCAAGGATGGGCTTTGGTCAACTAGTGCTAGGTATCGATGATAACTTTCCGGCTCGTAAGTATCAATATCTTTGTCTCCCAGCATGATATTGCCGGATTCTGCAGGATAGAAACGTTCGATCAGGTTGATTGCCGAGCTCTTCCCGCTTCCACTGGCTCCTACCAAGGCGACAAAACGACCAGCAGGGGCCTCTAGGCTGACATTGTTCAGAGAAAGCTCAGTCCGGCGTGAAGGATACCTGAAGTGTATATTGTGGAAGGAAATGTCCACTAGGGAGCTCGGTGCAGACAGCTCTTTCCGATGTATGTTTAGTGACTCCACTGAAGAGCCTTGCATTAGCCGTTTCAGTTGTTCAACTGCAGAACGAGCACCTGAAATGTCAGGGGCGTGCGAGAACATGGCCGCTGAGGCTTGAGAGCCCCCGATGATGGCGACAAAACAAATGTAGAACTGTCGGATGGTGTACTCGCCGGTTGCGATGAGGTGGGTGCCCCCATACCAGAACACCACGGCAATACTAAATATGCAGAGCGACGTAGTGAGTGAATATGCAATGCTAAACCTAACCCATTTGGAAAGTATGCGATCGCGGGTGCTTTCATCACGAAACTTTTCGATGATTGTATCTTCAAGACCAAGGACAGCTACAGTCCTATTGGCACAAATACCCTCGTTGGCAACTGCCACCGCGTTGGAATTTCGTTGAATGCACTTCTGCACCTCCTCTACCATAGAGAATTGCAGATAGCCAGCGACAAATATCAAAGGAATGGTGGCTGTAGCAATGCCTGCGAGCTCCCACCCATATACCCAGCCTATTGTGATTCCTGCGACGAGCATAGCTAGGCTTTCTAAAACCAGGCCCAATGATATCCCAGACACCCCAACGATCTTAGGTACTCCCGATGAGAGAAAACCAATCAAATGTCCCGTAGAGTGCTCTGTTCTTCCAAAGAACGAGAGTTCCTTGTGAAGAAGAGCTTTGAACAGACTTGTACGAGCACGAAGATTCAGTTGAGATGCGGAAATGGCAAAGAAGTAACCTCGTGCACAGTATATGGCAAAGACAAGGAGCCCGTGGATCAAGTAAATAAGAGCCCAAAAGCGAGTGGTATGACCTGCCATGCTTAGATGGGGGTTTATGATTGATATAACCGCATTCCCAAAGAAGATTGAGTGGATGGGATAACTTATACCGGCGAGCATACTGCAGATCAGGCCCGCAAGGGTGTATGAAATTTCGGGCTTACTAAAATCCCAGACAAACATCATACTCCGTCGTGACGACAACGACCAAAAGGGGTTCTTTCTCGGAGTGGTGGCCCTGGTAAGACTTTCTGCGGATGTGCCTTCAGCATAGTCAGTTTCCTGGACTAGGGGCAACAGTTTGTTTCTCGGTTCTTCCTTTTGTGCACGACTTTCCTCTGCTGAGAAATCAGATCGCAGCGCTTGTTGTGTCACTAGATCACTGTACAATAAATTCTTAGCCATCAACTCGACATGTGTTCCTTGTTCCAGGACTCGACCGCTGCTTATGACAACGATCTTATCCGCATTCCGAACCGTTGAAAGTCGATGAGCTATGACGATCGTAGTCCGCCCCTTTGCGGCGGCGTCAAGAGCCCTTTGGACTTCTCTCTCACTTTGGCTGTCTAATGCCGCTGTAGCCTCGTCGAGCAGCAATATTGGTGGCTGAGATATAATGGCGCGCGCTATTGCAATTCTTTGCTTCTGACCCCCCGAGAGAAGTGACCCTCGCGGCCCTAAATCAGTATCGTAGCCTTCGGGAAGGCCCATAATAAAAGAATGGATCTGGGCAGTTTTAGCAGCTTCAATCACTAGCCGTCTCATATCTGCAGAGTCTAAATTCTATTGTCGGTGGTCAGCGGTTGGGCCCGAATATGCTCCTGCAATAATGGCAGCACACCTTTCTGGTAGTTTTACTTAACCCATAGGTGATATTTTCATAAATAGAAGCGTGGAACAACGTAACGTCTTGGTTGACACATCCAAGCTGCGATCTTAGCCAGGAGATATTCAACTCATCAATTGGTTCGTGATCCAGCAATATTCGACCACTAGTGGGCAAATACAGCCTCGTGAGAAGGGCAAAGATCGTCGACTTCCCTGAACCAGAGGGCCCAACAAGAGCCACAGTTTTTCCTGCGGGCACGATCAGATCCATGTGATCTAGGATCATTTGGTCTGGCCTGGATGGATAGACGAAACTCAGATTTTCGAATCTAATATCGCCTTGCACCGAGCTCATTCGTCGTCCCGTGTCCGATGATGCGTTGATCGGAGAAACACGGTCGATAGTAGAGAAAGCCCGACCTGCTGCTTTATTGGCCTGCGTGATGGCGACAACAAAAGGCATTGCTTTACCAAGCTCGGCACCCGCAGCAGTGCTTGCATAAAGAATAGTCAACGCTTCTGAAATGGTACATCGTCCGTCATGAAAGAGACGATCAGCTTGCCAGAACTAAGGAATGAAATGTCAGCAGGAACCAAGTATAGCTAGACAGATAGGTGGTGCATACTCCTATCCCATTTGCCCAATGTAGTACTGCGAAGGCGCTCGCTACCATCAACCCAAAGATCAACCGCTCCCGGGTTTCCAAGGCCATTGGACCCAGTAAAGCAAGATGGTATTTCTTCCCGTACCTCCCCTGGCTGCGATAGGCAATAATGTTCCGCATTGCACTGAAGACCTCTTGAGCAAGATTGTCAACCCGCGCGTACTGGGCCAAACTCTTTCCTTGGATTAGGGTCAACCAAACGCCTAGTACTCCTATCGCCAGAATAAGCGCTACTGGCTGGCATAACATTATGAACGCAAAGTACCAGCTTTGCGTGAATGTGATGACAATTGCAATCACGAACCCAGAGAACCCGGTAAGAATAAGGCTCATCTTTTGTGAAATCCCTTCTTGGATTAATTTCATATCTTGATCCATAACTGATGTGATTTTCCCAGTCCCAACTACATCGAAATAAGCCGCATTTTGCTGCAGAACAGCAGCGAGGTATATCTGTCGAAGATTGCTGGTGATCCTATCGCCGATGTGGTTAAATCCCCATGTGCTGAGCAATGTCGTCACAAAGGATGCGATCCCTTGTAGAGGCATTTAATCAATATGCACAACTGTCTCATAACTTAAGGTATTTACTAACCTATGTACACCAATTTCAATGTCAAATCTCTCACTGAGTCAGCAACATGAAGCGAGCTGTTTGGTTCATTGCGAAGTGCTTTAACAAATTCCTCTGACAAGGATCCGAAAATAAACTGTCGTTCAAATGGCATAATTAGACCCCTTTCTATCTGCTATATCGATGGTGGATGAACTTACAGTCATCAGGGGCATTGCTGCACCTGCAGCAACTGCACAACATGCTGATAGAAACAGAACACACAACTCTAGTATTGTCGCATACCGATATATAGAGAAAAAGTTCGCTTTAGTGCGCCCGACATTAATCTGACAGTTAATCACGTCGTCTATGTCCCGAGAGTCAGGAGCAGTGGATTGAGCTCGCAAAAGCGAGACCTGTGAATGCATCGTCGGTCTATATGCATCTATTTAGGAACAAAAGTGAAAATGAAGCCCACTACAACCATAGAGTACTATTTACGAGATACACGGCAAACCTTTCCCTTTCCCAATGCATGCCGCTTTGCGTCATGCCAGTTCCCGGGTCCTGCAAGCCTGGCCAATAGCCGAAATTATTGAAAACATAAATCAGATGCAAAGCAACGTTTTTGCATGGAGACTTAATCTGTCACATGCAGGTGGAATCTACTCCGGTGTACCCACGAATACTATTGTTGAATGTGATACGCCTGCTAGATCCTCAATTTGATACATGCCAATCAAAATGGCCGCATTTGGGTGAACAGAATTTGCAGCAATTGTGCCTGACAATCATCTTTCCACTCTATGAATGACGTCAATTATTGTTTAGTACACAGGTTTTGCCTCACATTGCACAACCATTGTCGCCACACGCAAATTAACAACTGCTGTTTTTTTAATCCACTCTAGTCCTGCATAACGACACAAAAACATTTTATCTTGGATCAATACCTACGATAAATTCCCCAAAGAAAATTAATAACATAACTAGCCTAGGCTAATCCTACACTCCTGCCAAAGTCCTGCCCGCTCACCCGCTGAAACGTATCGTCCCAAGGCCATCATAGGAAAGTAATGAGAATACAAAGAATATCCCTGATAGAAGTGATTCGGAAATCCTACCCCGGTGTATGGTATCTCTGGCCACGAAGCACCATCGTTTTTGATCGTCGTTTGGGTCGAGACAAGATATTGAACACCACGAGTAATTGCTCGATGTGTAGGATGGAAAGATGTAAGCAGGGCCATCAGAGCCCAGGCAGATTGCGACGGTGTCGACGGCCCCTGGCCTGCTGTACTTGGATCTCGATAGGTATTGAGAGATTCTCCCCACCCTCCATCGCTGTTCTGGATCGAGAGTAGCCAGTCCACTCCCTTTTGCATACATTCCCCAACCCGAACTTCCGTGGGGGTTTCAGTGAAATCCATTTCTGCAAAACCGCAAACCACATTGCTCGTGCCATAGATATAATTGACTCCCCAGCGTCCAAACCACGCTCCTGTCGGCTCCTGTTCGCTTGCGAGGTACCCCATTGCTCGCTCCGCTGCGACCATCATTGCGACTCTCATGTCTCGAGGAACAAGTGGCTTTTCATGGGAGTCATTTCTCATCACTAGACCAAAGGCCTCTATAACACGCGCGGTGACGTCAACTGTGGATGGGTCGCACATAGCTTCCATATCACTAAATGGTATACGGTTAAAGAAAAGCTTGTTGTTCCCACGGTCAAAAGCACCCCAACCACCATCCGCATTCTGCATGCCCAATATCCATTCAATCGAACGAAGAACCGGTTCTGTTACAATCGAAAGAGGACTTTGTTTCATGAAAGCGAGAACCGCTGCCGCAGTATCGTCAATATCAGGCGTCCAGACGTTATGATACTCGAAGCTAAACCCCCCCGACCTGAGATTAGGGTTGAGAACTTTCCAGTCTCCCTGTGGTCCAAGAATCTGGCGGTTTCTGACCCAAGCAGTCGATCGAAGAACGCATTCGTTCTCAGCTGGTAGCCCGGCGTCTAGCAAGCCGATCGTCATAAGGATCGTGTCCCAGACGGGTGACACACAAGCCTGCATGCGCGGTCCATTGTGATCAGACCAAATAAAACTCTCTAAGCCCTGAAGACCCCTCTGCACAGGGCGAGAATTGATGTCATGGCCCTCAAGGACCAGGGCAATAATTGATGCGTGCATTGGAGGATAGTAACCTGCCCAGCTGCCATCTTCTTCCTGATGTTCAAAAAGGAAATGAAGGCATCGTTGACGGGCGTGATTTCTCCAAGGAAAGTTCCTCATTCCGTTGAAAGCATGCAGAATGTTGTCAACCATGGTAAACCCAAGTGATGTCAGGTCCACCTTCCAGGGCGTCCACAAGCTGGGCGAATAAGGGGCTTGTTTGTCCCTGGGATCGCACCATAATTCGTCCAGAAACGTATTGGCTCCCGACCTTCCATTGGGAAGGGCAAAAATAGGCCGATGGTGGCTGACGAGCAGCAAGGGCACAATAGTTAACCTTGCCCATGCTGACATGTTGTAAATACTGAAAGGAGCCGAGGGTGGCAAGAGTATAAGCTCCGGGGGCATCTCTGGCACGGCTGTCCATGGGACAAGTCCAAAGATGGCAAGAAAGAAGCGCGTGAAGATGCGAACTCGAGCCACACCACCAGCCGCCAGAATGGCATTCTGTGCCTTGGTCATCGCTGGGTGATCGGGTGAGAGACCCAGTAATTTCAGGGCAAAATATGCCTCGACACCGAAAGACACATAGCCACCCAGGCCGGGAGCCAGACCCCATGAGCCATCTGGATTCTGCTCGGATAAGATCCACGATATCCACGCTTCGGGGTTGTGTATTTCGAGGGCCAAAGCATGCCGCAGGGTGATATATTCCGCGGTATTGGAAACATTTGATTTCACCTCGCCACACCAGTGTCCGTCGTCTCGTACTAGGTCTTTGGTGAAGTTTGCCGCTTGCTGTAAACACTGGTTGACTTCTGCGGCCAATGATCCGTAGAGAAATTGATCAGCCATAGTGACGAAAACAGGCTCACCGTAGGATTGATCTATTGATAATTCAGCAAGAAGACACAGCAAGCGATGGGGGCTTTTGAAATAGACAACGGCCTCCCCAAAGACTACCTTCCAAAATTCCTCTATCGAGCAATCTAGGCTAACGTAATGGACCCTGCGAGGTGTCAGCTATTATCTATCACATATGCAAGAATTCGGCCCGTAGTCTGTGGAGATTCTTCAATCATCCCCCTTACATACAAAATACAACCTAGCCATTGTGGATCCTCGAACGAATGCACTGCAATGACTGGCAGAATCACGCTTGTCAGCAATGGTATTTTACTGATGGGTTGAGCCTCCTTCATCATGTACTCCGATGCCTGAAAAGCAGCCACAGGCTACGAACAATCATGTTGCTAAACTGGGCCTTGTCTGGATACGAGATCCTGCAAGTATGCTTCCTCTTGTTTATGTTTATTAGGACTTGTATTATTGCCTATCGACTATTATTACACCCTCTCAAATGCATACCGGGCCCTAGACTGGCAGCAGCAACAAGCCTCTATCTCAGATATCACGAAATCAAGCACGGAGGCATCACTAAAGGCCTGCCTCATCTACACAAACTCTATAGTGAGATCCTACTTGGCGGCTTTCCACAAGAGCGATCACTGACCATTCCTCTTTTTGGTGATTACAGAATCCAATGTGATTCGGATTGCACCCAACCATGTACATATCAATGATCCCAGTGCTTATAGAACGTTTGAAACTCCTATCTCCTCCCGGTGAGTTATGCTAAAACTAAGATAGGGCTTTCGGCTCAAAGCCGGTTTTCAGGAAATGCGGCGATTTTTTTGCATCCGCCCAAGGCGTGCATACGATCGTAACCACAGATGACCCTCAACGCCATCGAGCCATGCGCAATACCGCATCGCCTCTGTTTTCTTCGCTGAAGATGGATCATTCATTTCGAATTGGAAGAGCTCAGGTCAAGCGGGCTGCAGACGGCATGCTGCAGCGTAGTCAAGCCGGCAAACCCGTTGACCTTCTAAGTTACTTCCAAGCAATGACGGTAAGCCTTACATCGAGCGTAAAGATGTAAAGGTATTCTAACAGAAATGAAATACAGACAAATATAACTGCAAAGACTCTCCTTTGCTCGAAAGAGTTGGTCTCTTATGATGCGCCCGATTCCGGATGGATGGGGGTGCAACATTTCATCGATCAATATCGATGGTTAAGTGAGTACATCGCAATTCTTGTTTCTTGGGGGGAATAATGAGAAAGAACAAGAACAAATAGTCCTGAGTGTGGCATTGATATTGGTTTAAACTCTATAGTGGGCGATGTTCCTTGGATTATTCCCCTTGGCTTGACATTACTCGAATTGTTCCCTAGCTTGATTAGCAGGGTCAGTGTTGGCTTCAAAGAGCTTCACCAGGTACTCAGTCTCACTTGAATGGAAAATGACACCGCTAATATTCTGTAGCATTGTAAGGATCTTGGAAACGAGCTACAAAGTTCCAGAAAAACAAATAGTCACACAAGCTCGATACCCAAACGTCGGACGGTGTTACACCTGGAGGATGACATTGGACGGAATCTCAGTAAGAGTGATATTTCAAGATTGTTCCAACAAGCCGCGGTTTTCTTAATCGCCGGCAATTCCCCAGCGATTACACTCACTGTTGCATGCTTTTTAACTCTGCAGTCGCCTAGTATAAAGGAGCGGCTTCAAATTGAGCTGGATGAGTTCGACAGGAGAACGCCTGGGGGTGTTTCTGGTCCCCAACTTGACTGGCGTGCGCTAACTCGGCTACGATTTTTGGTAAGTCGTATACCTGAATTTATGCTCCTCTGCGCTGACCTCGCGTGAAGCGCTAACCTCTTCAATAGGATGCTGTGGTCAAAGAAAGTTTACGTATAGTACCACCAATCCCCGGCCTTTTGCCAAGGGTGGTCCCCATGGAGGGAATGAAGATAGGACCGTATTTTCTACCTGGTGGAGTATGCTTCATCTTTTTCATATGTTCTATCTTGACCAAACAGGACGCTAACGCGCATATTAGACACGCATCTCCGCGGCTCAATTTGTTTTCCATCATAATGAGGCCGTTTTCCACGAGCCCGATCACTTTAAACCCGAGAGATGGCTCCAGGCATCCTCTGATGAACTGAGGAAAATGGAACAACACTTCATGCCATTCAGCAAGGGTTCCATGGCATGCATTGGGTGGCAGTAAGCCCTGTTCTCCTTCACTCCCCACTATCAGGAAAGATAACTGACTCGTTTCCCAATAATCTAGACATGCCTACCTTTACATGTTTACCGCGTTAGCCCACATCTGGACCCAATTTGAAATGACAGCTGCAGAGAACACACCCAAAACTTTGGAGTGGAAGGACCGAACTGGAGCGATTCCTGTGACTCCGCTCCTTGTCAGGCTTAGACCAAGGAACGGGATTTGAATTGTATGTGTGACTTGCATTCATATGGACAGAAGCTGGGATTATAAGAAGTGGAGAACTGTGACCTATCCTAGATTGTGATATATCCTGATCATCCGAAAAAATACGGGCTACATATACATGCGGGCTTTGCCGGTGCATTAGTAGCGTGGCCGCGATGACGGGTCGATCCATGTGCTCCAAAATAATGCAAGGGATGGAGTCAGATAAACAAGCCCGGAAGCTAGTGGCTTGTTTTAGGATTCGATGGGTAATAGTTCGTTCTTAACGCCTCTGTGATATGTACGATACCGACTTACGCACTCTACCACATGTTATGCATGCTAAACCGGGAATTCTTGGAACCAAGTAGCTGTGCCAACATTCTTTTCTGCTAGGTATTTCAATGACTTATTTTTTATGACATATCAAACCAAATGTAGAGGGGGAAAATCAGGGTTTCGGGTTGGGACAAGTCTATATTTTCTCTAAAGACAGTTTGTTTGCCAGCTTGTCTAAATGCGGAGTGTTCTTTTAGTTTAATCTTCCAGAGTACGTTGTTGGTTCTTTCATTATGATGGCATACCAGGCTTCTGCTGAGAGCCGAGCAGAATTCAACAGTCAAATGCCATCAAGCCCGGTATCCTCCTTTTCGACACAGGGTGAGATTATCTATTCCCGTGATTGAAAGAAGTCTTGATTAAGTACTTTCTGGGCCAAGACCATCATGATGTTAAAAACGAGACTGGCACAGACCACAACGACCATGAAGAACCCGTGACATTCTCTATCAAATTGAATATCGTCATCCAAACAATCGCCACCGAGGGCGACGTTCAGCCCTTTCTCATCCTCGGCAACGAGCTCCTCCGGCAAGGCCACCGAGTTCGGATCGCTACACATGCCACTTACGCGACTGCCATTGAGACAGGTTACCCTCAACTAGAGTTCTTCCCTATCGGCGGCGATCCGGCCGAATTGATATCGTATGGGCGCAAGAATTCTGGTTTTGTTCATGAATTCAAAACACTGAAAGCTCGCCTCCAAGGGAATAAGATCCCGATGATGGCTGATATTATTACTGGATGTTGGAGATCTTGCGTGGATGATGATCCCGCTACTGGGGCACCTTTTGTTGCCGACGCGATCATTGCAAGTCCGATTGTCTTTTCGCACGTGCATTGCGCGCAGGCTCTCGGGGGTTTGCCAGTTCACCTCATGTATACCATGCCTTGGTCGAGGACGAGGATGTTTCCTCACGCGGTCACCAGACTGGGTGTTGGGAGGGCCATGAAGCCCGGTCGTCGTAATTGGATCTCCTACATGGCAACTGAGTGGATGATGTGGTTGTAGTAAGATATAACCTGGTCCCAGGAGGTTCTTATAAGAACATTGCTACTGACCATGGGGGTGTTTAGCTTAGGAGACACCATCAACCAGCTCCGAGCTTCTCTTGACCTACCACCCGTGCCAATGAAGTTGGGGCCGGGTTTACATGAGACGTTGAAACTTCCATTCACATATTTCTGGCCGCAGGCTTTGGTGCCAAAACCAGATGATTGGGCCTCACATATAGGTAGAGTTGCTTTCTACACCGTTCGTTTGGCTGGGGCTCGTAAGGTGTTGTCCGAACTAATGGTTCATGTTAGAGGTATCTGGGTATATCAGCAGTGATCTGTCGTCTTATCAGCCTTCGTCCGAGCTACAGGAATTTCTTTACTCAGAATCGACTCCCGTGTACATCGGATTCGGAAGCATCGTTTTGGACGAACAGCAGAGCCAAAGACTCACTGAAACCGTCATGGCGGCCATATCCCTCGCTGGAATCCGTGCAGTCGTTGGTAAAGGGTGGTGCAAGTTAGGAGGTTTCATCAACAGCAACAAAAATGTATTCTTTATTGACAACTGCCCGCATGAATGGCTATTCCAGCATGTGAGTGCAGTTGTTCATCATGGTGGGATTGGAACCACGATATGTGGGCTGAAGCACGATCGACCAACTGTGATAGTGCCTTTTGTTGCGGAGTGAGTATCTACCTGTGCCTTCTTTCACCTATTTTATGCTTTTACCGTAAGAATTCTTGAGCAAACACTGACACAGACATTTCCAGTGGCCAGCGATTCTGGGGCCATGTGGTTGCAAGCACAGGTGCAGGTCCTGCTCCGATCCCATACCCTTCGCTTAATCCTCGTCGCTTAGCTGCAGCTATTCGTTGCTGCTTCACTGACGAGGCAAAGACGGCTGCACGGCAGGTTGGGAAGAAACTGCGGGCTGAAACTCCAGGTGTAACGAACGCGGTTCAGTCATTCTATCGCAATCTCCCCTTGAATCCGATGCGCTGCGATTACCTGTTTAATCACCCAGCTGCTTGGAGCTATGGAACTTCCAATGGAAAGATTCAGCTTTCCAAGCCTGCAGCGTGGATTTTGATCTGCCATGACAGGATACGCGAGCAGGACTTGAAGATACACCAGATCAAAACGTACAGCGCATTGGAGTATGATACTTCGCACAGCTTCGTAGGCGTAGTCATTAGTGTTGTCATCAGGCTTTTATCCGGTACGTGACGCTTGACGTAAATAGGGCAAGTGAGAGAAGATGAGCTAACAAGCTTCATTGTTAACTTGCATATACAGCGATTTTCCATCAAATGTTATACGTCCTCGGCAGACGTTCAGGTATCAACAATACGCCCCCTAAGACTCCCGCCAATCTCGGGACAGAGGCAGCTGTCGTCAGAGCCAGGCTAAGGGAAGGGCAGTACCTCGCGGAAAAAATGCCGTTGGAAACGCAGTCTGTTATTTTGAGGAATTTTGACACCACCCGCGAAAAGGCATGAAGTTTTCACACTTCATGCTTATGCATTGTTCGCCTCGGGTCAGAAACAAAAATTCACGTGGCCGATTTGGCCCGTGTTTTACCGGAATAAACACGTTTTCCCCTAGGGGGTGATTCAACTTGGGCTTCGGGGGTCGAGTCGCTGCTGGTAAGGCTAGTCTTAGCTGCAAGTGAAATCCATTACTACTTTGTATATCAACTCGGTTCGATGTTATCTGCTTTATAAAAAAACTTCATAAGGGTTACAAGATTGACTTTAGGCTGAAATCTTACAGAATTCCTTTAAAACAGCACACTGTCTGGAGGTCAAGTAATTGGTGTTGGTAGCATAAGCCCGTGACACGCATGAATGACTAGAAGCGTCACGTTGAGTGGTAAATATCTTTCTTCTCCCACCCCGTTCCACTCAAATTGTCGAGACTCTTAGTTGGGTGCGGTTGAGTTGGGTCCACATATTGGATCTGATATGGGTTCGGGTCCTTTAGTTGATCCAAGTTGCCCAGCGTATGATTCACCTCCCGATGCTTAGCTTCATCGGCGCGAATGTATAAGATCAAATCGCGCATTGTCCGCTCGCCCTCTGGCATCTTCCAGTACTGTACTGCTATTTCAGGGGCTTCCAAGTTCGTCCACTTTGGCAGATTACCTGCCTCGATTTCTTCAATGGCGCGGGTATAAGTGATGACTGCTTCCTCCTCGAGATAGCCCACGAACCGGTGACAGATTCGTGGCGATATTAGATAGGAGATGAAGAAACCGTTGAAAAAGACTCCCTGGGCTCCAATGACCATGAGTCGCATGAACCAGTTCGGCTCGGCAAGCTTGAGAAAAGTCAACAGATGCATGCGCTCGTTGAACGCCTCTTCAAGCAGAGTCTCGATCCTTGATAACGAATAGTCAGATCTACCGGACCGTACTTCTTAGGGTGTCAGAGACGTACCATCCATTGTCTCGTTTCATACGTCGAAGGCTACGAAGGTGTCGCAGCATGCCGCCAACCATCCCTGGCACGCCGGCGACACTTTCAAGAAAAATAAACCGAGTCAACCATTTCCTCTCAGTCATTTGGAACCGGGCTGATTGGACTTCGTTCGGCTCTGGATGTCGGTAACCTGTTACAAGGTCCATACCCCAGCGAAAAAATCGCACTGTGCTCAGAGCGACCCAATCTGACCAGTTTTTGGCATTTCGATGTGCGATTTGCACATCGCGCATCTGGGAATCAGTGTATCTGCCTTTCGCATTAGCTGCCAAATCACGTGTTAAGTTATGGAAACAAACTTACATTGGGTGTGACCATGCGGTTGTGACTTCCTTGACTCCCGGGGTGTCCGGGGCTGGGAAATATTCTTTGATTTGATTTTGAGAAGTGGACGAGATGAAACGTCTTGAGCAACCTGTGTAAATGATTTTTGATCGTATAATGCTTGTTTCTGAGACACTGATGGCAGCCGGACAGGGCTGTATTGCCCGCAAGAGGGATGTTTGAGCTTTAAGTCGTAGAGGGGGCATGATCAAAGAATTGGTCCGGGAGAGGATTGACTATGAGTCATGTAATGGAAGTATGACCTTGACTAGCTAGTCTTGTAACTCCCTACCTTTATAGTCGAGAGAACCGTGGCGACAAACATATATTGGTACGAAAATGTCAATTCGGAAAGAATAAGACTTTGTCATGACGCAGTCGATATCGACAGCTAGAATAACGGGTTTAGATCCCAGGGACGATCCTCAGGGACACATACTCTACGTCATGTGGGTAGTAGTAAATGGGACGGAACGCGTTCCGACTGGTCACTGCGATTTTAAGCAGCAACCTTAGGCTAGAACATACCTAGTCAGAATATCCATAGCATATGTTGCATCCTGCATGCATGCAGTATGATCTTGAACAATTCGAACATTTCTTTCTTTTCTGGCCTGCTGAGTGTGGTGAATGTAATTTCCTCAGTGATATTGGCAGAAACCAACATGTGGCCAAAATAGAAAAAGATACCTTACAATCCTTACAATGTAGAAGTCAGCCACCGCTGCCCTCGAGCACGGCCATCCATAGCCATGTTGAACCGTTCATTTTAGAAGCTAGGAGAGCCATTAGGAAGGGAGGCTTTCAGTCACTGTATAGCCCGATGGTTGATGTCACGACTTGCTCATGATTTTCCAAATCCCGACAGCCGGATAGTCTTCCCATTGGATGTTTTGATACCCGTTACCCACTGAACGGGAAGATCAACGACGGTTCTACCAAATATTCGAGGTTTTCCGGTCCTTCCTTCCGAGTGACTCTGCTATCGATACCCGGACCCGCTGCTGATTGGAGGACACATCTTCTCTTTAATGATATCGCAGGAATTAACGCTCCATTTAAGAACCAGAATATCTTTGTCTCATATTCCTACGTAACCCAACATTAGTACATTATTCCAAGAATTGTCATCATGACTTCCCACGCCCCAGCTGATAGCAAACAACACAAACGATTTGCTGCATTCAGGTATCTCGGGCTACCATTAAGTCTAAAATCTACTAGGCTAACACAACTTTGGGGTAGATTCAGCAAGATTGCCTTCGTGTCCACTGTCGGTGCTGTTGGAGGTGCCTATCTAACCTTCCGGGCTCTCCAATGGGCCAAGGGCAAACCATTTGTATCGGCAGAGGACGAAGAATCGGCCCTGGGCGAAGTAAAGTATGGCCGGCAGTCAGTGGTATCAAACGGGGACATCGAGTGTATGAAGGGTGGTGAGCCGGGAGAGAAGCATTCGGCACGAGCGCCACATAACGCCCTTACTTCTCCCTGGCCATCGAAGAGATGAAGTTCTGCGGTTTGTTGTTGTCCTTCCTACGGAGTCATTAAACATGATCGATTGCCCAAAATCACAGTGCGAGCAGAAATTGAATACTTGACCAAAGACCGACTGATTCGGTGTCCTCCCAAATGCTATCAGGATGTTCTTCCGGTTCAGGCTACTGTTTCTTTGAATGTATACCAATCTCAGGCTTCTAGCATAGTCATTATCGAGTGACTTGTTGTCACATTAGGAAGCCCAGAATGCTAATGGGTGGCGAAAATCGGCGCCGCATGCTCATTCCCACGTTTCATTAGATGTGAAAAGGCTCTTAACCACGTGAAAATTTGGATAAAGACGGTTTCATACTCGAAAAATAAATATTTTACAATCGCCACACTACTGCGAGGCGGTTCTTTATCCCTAGGGTGATCAGATCTAGCTGCCGAAGTGGTGGGTGGTCCGCAGGATCCCGGAGGCCACGGATATGAATGACATGCTCGGGGTTGATGCCTCAGGCCAGAGTCAACCACCCGCGCCAAGAGATGATCAGGCATCAATCTAAATCTCGCTGGCAATCCAGGCACTCTTCACTTTAGTCTTAGCATCCTTCTCCATCAAAACGTCGTTCACCCAACATCAATGGAATCAAGCCACAAGTTCCAGTGCCCCAGGCCGCGGAATGCCAGGGCATGCGCTCACTGTCGCGCCAAGCGCACGCGTTGCCTGCGCGAACTCGCACATTCGCCGTGTCGGCGGTAAGCTTGATGAATCCGGGAGCCTGATTATAACTGCTGACAGGCGCGAAGCTGTCAAGCGTTGCATCTACAATGTCAAATCGGCGATGGTACTGTGCCTGCGAAGGCTTCACGTCCAGCTGTGTCGAAGGAAGAGGAAATCGACGTGGTTTCAGGATTGTTCGCCGCGTCGCAAAAACCGCCCCCATCTGACAACCTTGTCAGTTTCCATGATCGCATATTCCAGGAGAAATTTTTGAAGTTCGACAAGACCCCAGTGGACAAGTTACCACATATTCCTGATAGACCGGGCGTGCGACCGCGAGTACTGGATCAGACGAGAGCCGATGAGCTAGTAGAGAGGTTTCGTGCCAAAAGTAGTTATTTTCCGTTTGTCACTGCCCCGGACAATGTTGCCTCTCCGGAGCATCGGTTTCTCTATCTGGCAGTCCTAACAGTGGCTGCTACGGAGGATATGCCATTGTTGCGAAGTCTCGACGCTCGGTTTCGGGCTGTATTGGCTGATAGGATCGTTGTTGCGGGAGAGAAGAGCCTGGACTATCTTCAAGGTTTGCTTGTTTATATTGCGTGGTAAGCTTCCATCGCTGGATTTGAACGCGAAGTCTAATGGGGATCAGGTACAACATGAATGTCCGTCCCACGAACTTGCAGATCCATCAGTATCTGCACATCGCCGCCTGCATGGTGGCTGAGCTTCGATATAACGATGATGCTTTTTTAGCTACTCAGAATTCTTGTACCAGCATTGAAATCAAGAATGCCTGTCTTGGATGTTATTATCTCTCGTCACTGTAAGTACCTACCTGAAATTTGAAAGACGAATCTGATGTTCCAGGATGTCAACGCAAAATCAACGACCTAATATTGCTGTTCTTCCGGAAATTCTCAAACCGTACTTGTCCGCACTCGCTCAGTCAGAATCTTCACACGCACAAATGATGTTGCGCTGTTTTCAAGTGCAGATGAATGTAGAGGCGGTATGCCGGGACCAGGGCCCAGTCCATGACATATCCATGGGTGGCTTTCTGGACACCCGTAAGTCATGCCCTTGAATGCAAGAACAGAACTGACGATTATTCAATCAGCTCCGATCAAAACCGCAACCTTATTCCTCGCCTTCTTCAAAGCAAGCAATACCCCCTTGCGCCCAGACCAAAGCAGCACGGCCGGCCTCCAGGCAATTATATCCACCGGAAACGATTTCCTAACTTATCTCATATCCCTTCCCATGAACCAACTATTCAATTTCAGCGCCGTAGAATGGTCTCGACTTATAGTGGTTATCCGCAACGTCTTAGAAGCCCTCTCAGCTGCCGCAAGCCAACCAGAGCTTATTCTAATCGCTCGGGTGAGCGCCCGAGAAATATCCACCCTGCTCGAATGCCTCGCCAACCGCCTGGCGCAAGGATCCAAGTCGGGTCATAACCCTGGTGAGTTTCCGGATATGCTGTACCTCTTCAAATCGGTCATGGATCTCCTGCTTCCTGTTGAAGCAAAAATTGGGTTAGCTGCCGAAGGTGACCAGGATCCAAGCCAAGCTGCACATATAGGCCCCCAATTCAAGCCAGGACAGTGTCCTGCGATGGTGGGTATGCGGAAAACCGACTTCTGGAGTGCGTATCAGAACGGCCTGGCTGATGTGCCTTCGTATGATCTTGGGATCGACTTTGGAGATCTGTTTGGAGATGGACCAGGGGTGGAACTGTCGCAAGAGGAGTGGATCGATGCTGCGAATTGTTTGAACGTGTGAGGTCTAGTTTCAATATGTCTACTAATCGAGGATAGTTCTCCACTCAACTAATGATTTACGACTTTACGATACAAAAGCTCTGAACGCAACCGTCAACCTTGACTAGCGCATAGAGACAGCCCCATATCATTAGGACGGAGCCAAACAAAGCTATACACATCAATCTGCCCTCACCAAAAACAATCAATCCCTGATTACCTCCCCATCCAGCCCCCTCGGCAAATAATCCAACCCACTCCTGGCCAACCCCTTCAACACTTCCCCCCTCCTCCCCTCCGACCACTTCTCAAACATATCAATCCCGGCAAACGCACCCCCAGACGACCAAACCTTGCCATCCACCACCCATCTCTCCTTCTCCCACTCAGTGGTAGGACACTCCTTCTTCGCCACGTCAAGAAACTCCCAATTCGTCGTCGCCTTCACCCCATCCAACAATCCCGCTTTACTCGCCACGATCCCGCCCGTGCATGTCGTGAACAGGAATTCCACCTCCTTCACCCTCTCCTGGAGGAACGAGACGTACGATTCCGGGATGTTGTTGAAGAACTGCGGTCCCGAGCCACCCAAGAGGAGACATGTTAGGGGCGGACAGGTGGAAAAGGTCGCAGTTGGGAGGATGGTCATTCCGGAATGCAGCTTCACGGGGTCGAGGGTTGGTGCGAGGAAGATGAATTCGACGTCGATGGCGTGAGGGGCTAGGCCGGCGGGTAGAAAGCCGATGGATTCCATCTCTAGGAGAAGTTGTTTGGAGGAGGAATGGATGAGGTCGATGGGGCCGACGACGTCGAGGGCTTGGAAGTCGTAGAGGGGGACGCCGAAGACATACTTCTTTCCGGGCTGGGGGGTGGAGACGGACATTTTGATGGTTGGGTTGGTGGTAGATTGGTTGGCTGGTTTGCTCGTAGCTTTCCAAATGAGGTATAGAAGATAGCGATTTAAATCTGCTTCTGTGGAATGAAGTGAATGTATACTGAACTTAGGCCCATTTATAGTTCCCCAAACAGCATACATGAAGCTATAGATACTCCCCTCGCGTAGAGTTCCCTTCCGCTACTGATTGGCCGCGTATTCTTGCCTTCCGGTGCGCGTTAGTCAGCGAATCAGCTGACCCGCCGAGCCCTTGGCGGTCGAGACGTAGATTCAGATCGCAGTCTGTGAGCTGGCATCTATTAGCTAGCATCTATTATAGAATCTTATGGTTGTAGTGAATAGCCAAGCAGAATGAACAGAGAATGGGGGTATTGTCTCAAATAGCCGTTTAGTAGATCTGGTTGTTACTCGCCGCTAGTACTACTGGAGTTCTGCCATAGGCATTTCGCTAGCTCAGTTTGGAATTATATAGGTTGCCAGGGAGCCAGAACTTGGAGAGTATCTTCAAGCAAGGACCAGTTAGCTCAGAGACAATGCAGACCGAAACAAAGTACACTCGTACCACATCCGAATTGATAAAGTTGAGAACAAAAAGGCGATCGACAGAAAGCGAAGAAACGAAGAATGAAGCAAGACAAAAACAGGCGGAATACGACCTTTATCGATAAGAGAAAAAGTCAAGTGAAATTATATAACAACCCTCCTCTTCCCCCCATCCAACACAATCGTCTCCCCATTCAAATACCCACCCGAAAAACTCGCCATCCAGAGAACTAATCCTGCAATATCAACCTCTGCACCACCTCTCGTGAGCGGAATGTGTGTAGCGGGGAACGACCCGTCAGACACGCCTGTCCCTGGGATCCTGAACCGCTGATACAGCGGGCAAGTCATATCAGAATAGAACAATCCCGGTGCAACCCCATTGACTCTGATCTGGTGGTCTGAGAGAAAGGAACTCCAGATTGACACCATATGCAGGAGCGCGGCTTTCGACAAACCGTACGCGAACCCAGCGGGGCGGTTCACCAGCGCGCCGATTGAGCTGGTAATGATGACTTGTGGGCGGGGTGGAGACACTGTGTCTGGTTGGGGAGACGGGCGGGAGATATTGGCATTTTCAAGGAGAGGAAGAAAGGCGAGAATGGTGTAGTGGCTTCCTGTGATGTTTACGTCGAAGACGCGGGTGATTGACTCCATTGGGTGGGAGAAGTGGTGGTCGCGGAATTCACGGAGAGTGGGGGGAGTGAAAGGGCTCGCAGTGGGATTCGGAGGGAGGCAGGTGGGAGGGCCCACGATGCCGCTGTTCACAATTAGGAGGTCGATATGGTTAGTCTGGGCTGCGATCGTGCGGTATGCTGCCTCGAGGGACTCCTTTGAGGTGACGTCTGTTGGGACGGGGATGAGCGAACGATTTTGTGCTTCAGCGCACGCTGCTTGGAGGATGTGCTCCCGACGACCGAGGATGAAGACTTTAGATGCGTGGTTGGCGTCGAGAGCCAGGGCAATGGTGCGGCCGAGGCCTGGCTAGTTAGGTTGACGGTCGATAGTCAGGCTATGAGGAAAGGGGATGATAGACTTACCGGATCCGCCACCCGTTATGACAGTGACGGTGCTCCTAACGGAGAATAGCGAGGACGCGTCCAGAGACATGTTGCTTGCTCTGCAACCTAGAATATGGAGCTCAGATTTCGTTGTCTTTATGGGGACGGGCGTATTTGACCGATCCCCAGAGCTCTCCAGAAGAGATAAAGAGCCTACTAAATATCGTATCACAGAGCAGCCCCCAGGACGACTTACTGATTTTAATAAGGCTGGCCAAGCTTCCAAGAACTCGTACAAATCGCAATGACAAATAATTCAATAGACGTGGCCGATCCTACAGCCATTCCAGCATCTGTTCAGTCGATGAAGTCTACAGCTTGGCCGCTCGATGCACATGCGCTTATTATTTCTCCTCGGCCCCATTCACAACTTCAACTTTTCATGACCAACCACGGCACATTCTATGTTCTGACTCGGTTGAAGTGAAAACCAGACTGGCTCGGAACCCATCTGAAGAACTTCCAAGATCAATCCCAAGAATACCAAGAGTCTGTCAATGACGAATACTTGATCTTTTTTCTCAGCCTAAGCCATTGGACACGAACAGGATAAGTGGCCAGACAGGACCTTCAATATACCTAGGGCACAGTAGGCAAGTCACTCAGATGTAGCGGACATGACTACAGGGGCGATCTGTTGTACCTCATGATTTGGAGATGGGGCTAATTGATTTGGGCTGGTTCGGTGGTGGCGACCCCAAGATATCTTCAAAAAAAAGTCAAGTATGTTCTCCGGCGGTCATCCAATGCCTCTTTATCAAGCCCTGATCTACCTTTTATTTTTGGGGATATAATCATCGTTCGTTACAAGATAATTGAGCCTCTTTCCTTCCCGGGTTGATATATATTCTCCGACAAATTTAATGATACGATCTAACTTCTCAAAACTGCCGTCCAACAAGCCAGCTTCTATCACAACACTTCGTGCCCCCTTTAAAACAACGGACACTACTTGTCAAACCTGCGGTCTAAACAAAAATTTATCCGCACCCGCGCTACGCCTTCGATCCTCTTTTGACTCTGATCTGCAAAGGTCCGGCCCAAGAGTAGCTCCAGAACCCAGCCCCCGGGACTTCGTAGTCAAGTCGAGCATTTTGTTGCGCGTTTCTAACCCCGCAACCAAGTTGGAGTTTAAGGTGGGATCCTACGGCCGGTGTTGGGAGGTTCTTCGGGGGCGAGAAGAGGATATTTGTGCCGCGTGGAGAATGGATGTTGGCTTGTTGTATTCTCTTTTCATTGATACGGTACTTTTCAATCGTGGCTTCGTTTTCCGTACGAGCAATTCGTAAAAGCCCCACCTAACCTGCTCCGGAACCCACTGACTACCCCTATTAGGTAAAAGGCATGTTCTAGTTTAGGCTAGTGCAGTTATGTGGAGGAAGACTGTGTTTTTCACATACATAGTTTGTATCTTAACTTTCAAAAAGTACGATCATTGCACAAGAAAAAAATGAGTCCCTGAGAACGATGCTAGGTTTATATTAGGAACCGCAGCGGCGGAAAGCTAGGTCGGCCCTCCGATCTGGGAGAGATGGTTTGTTCAGGCTCTTTAAGAGAGCGGGGGTTTGTTGGTGGCGAGGGTGGTGGGAGAGAAGATGGCAGCAAGGGATAGACATTCAGGGGAAGAGTGACGAGAGATTGGTGATCATAATTAAAATAAATGTCTTCATTGAGCTGTATATTAAAACTTTCATGCAACAAAACATACGCCAAGACAGGCGAAAGAAAAGAAAGATCAAAGTCCCAACCGAAATCTCTAATGCAAGAATCCCCTCTCCTTCCACCACCGTATATACCTTCTTGTCACCTCCTCACTAACAGCTCCAATCCGCGCGAGAGTCGACGAATGCTCTCTCGCCTTGGTGGTATCCAATAGTAACCCACCACAGGACATGCGTTCAAAGTTCTCCTCTAGCCAATCCGCCCCTCGAACAGCAGGGTTATCATCAGCCGAGCCAGAAAAGGACTTCACGCGTTGGATCCACTCGGCGAAAGGCACGATGTTGCTCCTCGGAACACCTAGCTCATCCGCCAACAGAGTTATCATCTCTTTCCACGGCTGCCGAACAGGGTTGTCAATGTGATATACAGGGTGTGGTTTGTGGATTCTGAGAAGCAGGTCGACCGCAGTCCCGGCAACAGCATCAACAGGAGTCCATGAAACAACCTCTTGGAAGTCGGGGAGAAGCTTCAGGGTCTGCGCTGACTTGATAATGGCAGGTAGGTGCTCGATCGGGTTCCAGTATCCAGACACACTTGATCCGGCGATCTGACCTGGGCGAATCACCATGGCTTCGAAGCGGTCTAGGTGCTGATGGAGGGTTTCGTCGAGGATCCGCTCGCAGATGTACTTGGCTTCACCGTAACCGCTGGGAAGAACATATTCAATCTTGGTTGGTTCTTCTGGGACGACAGGTTGGCCGGACGAGAGTGGACGATGACCGACAGTGCCGATAGAGGAGATCAGTTGGAATCGTATGGGCTTGGTGCGGAAGCTGGCGGCGTCGCGGGCTAGATCGATCAGATTGGACATCACGTTGAACTGCGGCTCAAAAATAGAGAGTCTCGATATTCCGTTCATGGGCCAGGCGTTGTGGATTATATGGGTTACTGAGCGAGTGAGATCAGATAGCTGGTCGGTTGAAAGCCCAAGATTGGGCTCTGAGGTGTTCGACTCGATGACCTCGAGCTTGGATAATTCTTGCGGAGTGAGATCAATCTCTTTGTCCACGAATGATTGCATCTGACGGTTGAATCCGTCTCCTTTCGACCGACGATTCAGACACACAACCGATTTCACGGCAGGATCTCGAACTAATCGCGCCACAACATGGCTTCCCAAACTCCCTGTCGCACCGGTGACCAAGACGCTGTGACCCTCATGTGACATGGCAGCGACAGGTCTTGTGGGGGCTTCAAACCTCTCAGCCGCGCGTTGGATATAAACCTCCGTCGCCTTGCTGCGAGCGAGATTATCAACGGCTGTCATTGACGAAGCCAGATTCTTCCCTAATGCTAACCGTTCGCGCTGCTCCCCTGAAGCCGTAGCAAAAATGACTCTCTGCACACTAACCTCGGGCGAATACCCATCCGTCCAATCCACATGCCCATACCCGACCGCATGCAGGTCTTTCTCCCAGCGAGCCTCGTTCGTGATCGCATGGTGTCGTCCATCGTTAAACACCCACCATCCCCGGAACAGACCGAACACGATATCAATAGCAAACACGGGCCTGGTCATCTCTAACATCATGAGCACGCCGTCTTCGCGGAGAGCCTGACGCATATGACGCGTTGACTGCTGCAGATTCGACGTCGCGTGCACCGCGTTACTCGCGATGATGATATGTTGAGTGCGGCGGAGGTCGTCGGCCGGGGGCTTCTCGATATCGTGCACGCGATATTGCACAAACGGATAGTCTTTGAATCGGCGACGGGCTTGTGCGACAAATCCCGCTGATATATCGGTGAAGGTGTATTCGACGGGAATGTTGAGTTTTGCTAGGCCCGGGAGGAACCATTTTGTTCCTCCGCCTGTTCCGGCGCCCATTTCGAGGATCTTGAGAGGGCTCCGTGTGGTATGGATTGAACCGGCTAGGCGCTGGATAAACTCTAGCATTTGCTTGTATCCTGAGATGTTGTGCGGCTCGTCACCGTACATCCACGAAACGAGCTCTTGACCTTCCTTCGTGCCGAAGATGAGCTGAAGCCCGTCTTGTTCGCCGCGGAGAACGCTGGCGAGATGACTGCCAGTGAAGAAGGAAAGTTTGCTGGCGCTGGCGTATTCAGGGTAATCGCGAGATACTTCTTCGAGGATAGCAGTGCTGGAGCGCATGGGAGCTGCGATGGCAGTACGAATGACAGTAGACCCACCTAGGTCAATCAACCGTGCTTCCTCAAGCCTCTTATAGAGATAGCCGACGAGCTCTTGGTGCTGAGGATCAAAGGAGATTCGCTTCAGCCGTTGACCCGGCTGAGCCGTGCGAATAGTATCTCCTAGTTCCTCGAATGCCTCGAGCGTCAATGTCACGCAAAGCTGAATCTGCAAAGGAGCGAAAGCATGAACCCGTCCACTGCAATGATTATCGGCCAGGAACTCATCGGTCAACGCCTTCACCTGTCCGAACGCTTCTAGGACTGCATATTGAGATAGACACAGCTCCGGGATATCTGAAACACTGGTCGCTGCCGACTCTGATGGTGGTGGTGTGTCAATCACCTTTTCCGAATGTTCCTCTTCAGTTGTGCTGCTGCTGTTATCATCGTCTTCAACTCCCAATGCCGTTTGCACACACTTGACCATATCTCGGAAGGTCTCGGCTTCCATGAGATCTGTCACTGGAAGAGTACACCCAAACATCTCTTCCATCTCGCGAGCTAGCTCCATCGCCATGAGCGAGTCAACCCCGGCATCAGCCATATGGCCATCATCATGGATCTCGCTAGGATTCATAGCGCAGAACTCTGCAACCACTGCCTTAACCCGACTGGCAATACTCACTATAGGCTTCTTGGGAGCTTTGATCCCCATCTCTATCTTCTCACCAGCACCTTGTTTCCCAGCACTCACCATCATTTCACCCCCTCCCTTGACCCCCTCAGAAGAAGTCGAAGCCAAAGCCCCCGGCGCCAAATTCCTCAGTATCTTCGTGAATGCCGCCTTCGCAATCTTCGAATACCGCAACCCCAAAAACATCTCCACGAGCTTCCCACTGTCAGGCGCAAACACAAACACATCACTAATATACATCCCCTCTTCGCGTCGATGCATCGCAAGCACATCCCAGTTCTCCGGTCTTGGAGCCCGTTTATCCGCATACACAGGACAACGCATCCACATCTCCATCCCACTGGCAATGTAGATATCATCTGAGGAGCGGTCCGTCATACAATTCACCCAGAAGCCACCGATCTGGCTGAAAGAGTCGCAGAGATAGGGATCGGCCCAGGTCTCACCGGTGTATCTTTTAACGACATGGCCGGCGGAATGATTGCTTTTGCCGACGAGCTTGGTTACGCCGCGATAAGGAGCCGAGTAGGCGACTACCTCGGAGAAGGCGCGGTAAATGGTCCGGCCTTGGAGGATGTCGTCCACGTTAGGGTCGACAAGGAGATCGCGACAGTGCGCGTGGCTGATGAGCCGGGTGTATCGGGCGAATTGGGCTGCGAGGTCGGGCGAGTCCTGAGTGAAGAGGATGATGCGGGCAGAGCAGTGCATCATTTGAGATCGGGCTCCTTTGGTGGGCCTTTCGCTGATGAATTTGATGTCCCAAGTTTGTTTAGCATCATCGGTCGCGTGTAGCTCGATCCAGAGAGTGCGGGATGGGTCTAGGCAGAGTGGTGCGTCGCTGGTGACAGAGTGAACCTGTGGTACTTTATCCTTTGCTTCGGGAAGGGTGTGTAAGGCTTCAATGATGATGTCGAGAAGGAATGAAGCCGGGGCGAGAGGCGCTGTGGATGCGACGACGTGGCCGGATACAGGGTCGACATAGTCTGGATGAGAGGTATTGATGTGGAATTTGGCAATTAGCTGCGCTTTGTCCTGATAGCCTAAGAAGGTGAATAGGTTGTTTTGCTCGGTGGGAGACTGAGGAGTAGGAATCGTGGTGGAGACAGGGAGTTTCTTATTGTTCATCCAGTGGCGAGATTTCTCAAACTGGTACGGAGGAAGAAGAATTGGAGTGTATTCTTTTGTCTGAATTGGATGATATCCCCAGAACCGTAGATGGATGCCTTCTCGCCAGAGGGCCAGCGTGGTATCCGTGAGGTTTTGGATCCCTGCGGAACTAGTGATATTGACGGGCTGGAAACGATGTGCTCCCGAGCTGGAGATAGCCCTGTTTGCCATGGACGTAATGCTGGAATTTGACCCTGCCTCAAGCCATACGCTGGATGGGTATCTGTCCGCCAGACGCTGCACCGCGTGGTGAAAATATACCGGCCGACGAAGATGATCAGACACAATGCTCATGGGCGGAACACCAGTCGAAGCATTGTCCGTTGCGCGTTCAAGGTGAATGGTCGGATCTCGCAGTTTCAGACCGTCTGTGACCGTATCGAGAGCAGAAATCAACGGATCCACTAGGCTCGAGTGAAACGCATTTGTGACTGTCAATCGCTTAGCTCTTATATGAGAATATGTCGGCTGCTTCAACGTTTGTTGGACCAAGTTAATGGAGGCTGTAGTGCCAGCCAAGGTGAAGTTTCGAGGACCGTTATAACAGGCTATAGCTGCTGCAGTACTCTTCACATCCGCCTTATTCCACTCATTCACTAGACCGAGAATCTCGGCATGCTCTCCCTCAATCGCGAGCATTGCACCGCTATCGGGGCCCCAGTTGTCTCGGATTAGGGCTGCTCGGCGAGTGACCAGGGTCAGAGCATCTGTCAATGACAACACGCCGGATAAACATAGCGCTGTCAACTCCCCAAAGCTATGTCCTACAACTGCGGTCACAGTGACTCCGGACTCTATCCAGCATTTGGCGCAAGAGTATTGCAGTGCGAAGAGCTGGGTTTGCAGTTCAACCTGGTCTGTGATGGGCGTGCGAGAGAAAATTGTAGGGTATATGCTATCGTGTCCTAGCTCCTGGAGGATATAGTCGCATTCATCAAGATGCCGACGGAAAAGTGGCATCGTGTCGTAGACCGCTCGGTCTAGTCCGACGGCTGTGGATACTTGTCCGCCGAAGCAAAGAATGACCGGGCGTTGGTCTTTCTTGGATCGAATGAAATGTGACTCGTCACCATTGGCGACTGCTTGAAGCTTTGTCTCTAGCTCATCGACAGATCGGCAACCAAACAAGGCGTGCCTGTCCAAGGTTGGATTTGTCTGCCGCGATATGTTGAACGCTACATTGGCTAAGGACAAGGCGAGAGAGCCTGAATTCCGTTGATCGCGGAAGTAGTCAACAAGCCTTGCGGCATAGTCTCGTAACCGACCTTCGTCATATCCACAAATCCTCACTGGGAATGGTAGTCCATCTTCATGAATTGCGGACGAGGAACTCTCCCTGGGCGCCTGTGTGAGCACCATGGACGCATTCGACCCAGACGCACCATAATTATTGATCAGGGCCGCCCTGAATCCAACTTTCCATGGCTTTAGCGTTTTCACAATCTCAATCTGATCGTCCTTGTTCGCTTGGATATACGGGTTCAGCGTCTCGAAATTCGGCTGCGGCGGAATCATGCCCCCATGAATCATCAAGAGCACCTTGACCAGCGCGATCAACCCTGACACGCCTTCCGTATGTCCTACCAAGCCCTTCACTGACCCCAGCGCCAGCGGCGTCTCCCTCTGCGGCCCGCCTAGCGTCTGCCTAACGCTTGAATACTCAGCCGGATCGCCCGCCTGAGTTCCGGTCCCATGGGCCTCGACAACGGAGATATCGCGCGGAAGAATCCTCGCTGTCTTCGTGACTTTCTGAAATAGCCCAGCCAAAGAAGCCGCATCCGGGACCACGATCGGCGTACAGTTATTATTTTGCTCGACCGCCGTCGCGGCAATCGTGCCGAGAATGGGATCCCCGTCCGCCAATGCATCTGACATCTTCTTGATATACACAGCCGCGAAGCCCTCGCCACGACAGTATCCGTCTGCTTTCGCGTCGAACGGTTTACAAGGACCCGTGGGACTCACGAACGATGCACCCGCCAGGTTATCGAACGCCAGGGGACTCATGATGGCGTTGGCCCCGCCGACTAGCGCTGCCCGACACTCGCCTTTCAAGACGGCCTGGCACGCCTGATGTAGGGCGACCGCTGAGCCGGAGCAGGCACTGTCGACGCAGAACGCGGGGCCTCGCCAGCCGAAATAATGGCTCAGTTTGCCTGCCATGAAGCTGCGCAGGAGACCCGTCGCTGCATACGCCGTGGCAGCGTGACAGTTCACATTATGTTCGTAGTCGACCGTGCAGCACGCCACATAACACCCGATATTTCTGTCCTGGTTGGTATCGTGGAAATATCCAGCTTGCTCGAGCGCTTGGTACGCGACTTGTAGAATCAATCGCTGCTGCGGATCCTGAGACATGGCTTCGCGAGGCACCTTCTTGAAGAACTTATGATCGAAGGCGTCGATGTCGCGCACGAAATTCCCGAACCAGGGTCGATGGGCCCCCGGGCGCCACGGCGTCTCGAAGTCCTTGTATCGTGCCTCGGGCATGATTTCGTGCTGCGAGGTCCCCGAACATAACAGGTTCCAGAATTCAGGTAGGTCGTCGGCCCCGGCGACACGACAGGCCATGCCGATGACGGCGATGTCGGTGTCGTATGTTCTAGGGGTAGAGTTTAGAGGGGAGAGACGAGAGGTCAGATCTAAGTTCAAGTCTGCGAAGTGGTTCACGCGACCGCGGAGATTGCGCATGAATGTCGGCGGGACACAGCGTTCTTGACCGAATTCAACGATGATCGAGTCACTGATCTTGAGTTGGGACTCGTAGACGGCGGAAAATGTGCGCTGCCAGTCACATTGTTGCGAGAGTATAGATTCGATGACCAGCGTCGTCAAGGGCCCTGAAGCAACATGCTGGCCGCCAGTGTTGGCACGCGTGGGAAGCACCAGCTGCGATGCATCGGGCAGTTGGAGTGATGGATCTGTAGAGCACATAGCCAACATCGAGCGTACGGTTTCTTTATGCCCGGACCAGTGGTATCGACCGTTGAAGTCGACTTGGCTGCACCCGAAGCTTGCGGATTGAAGTGACACTTGAAGCTGGGCCAGGTTGCGCCGGGGTGTCATGATAGTGGCGCGATTATCATCGTATCGGACAGTTATATATGCCTGTAGAGTTAGCAACTATCTAGCTGAAGCCTCAAGGATGTAGCGAAAGAGCAAACGAGGAACATCGTACCTCGGGAAACCTCTTTAACACTTCCTCTAACTCTTCCTCCATATCCTCCCCCTTCCATACTGTGGCCAGCGACGTCCACTCCTCCTCCACCTCCTGTGCATCCCCAATCGCACCAAGTAGCATCGACAATCGGACCGCGACACTCGCATACTCGGCCAACCTCTCCCTCGAGTCCGCCGCGGAGGCCACAGCCGCACTCAAGAACCCAATACAAAACCCCACAATCTCCCCAATCTCGCTCTCATCGACATGTATCCTCCCATCATCCCTATACCCAGGAGACGTCAACCGCAGGTACTGCTCATACTGCGTGAAATGCGTCAACATAAGCAACGGCGCCAGCTGGATATACGGAGGTGGAAACTTCTCGCCCGCAATATCGCCTGTTCGGAACCATTCGTGTAGAGAGCGGAGTTGGCGATCTCCAGGGGTTATAGTAAGTTTGGGGAGGTGGTTTGTTGCTGTGCGATAGTAGACGGGGAGTTCGGCGAGGACGTCGAGCGCCCAGGCATATTCTGGTGAAGAGAGGATTGTTTCGCGGAGAGCGAGAAAGTCCTCCGCTGAGAAGGTGAGACATTGGCAGCCGAAGACAAGGACAGTTTTGCTGCCTTTCGGAGGGGAGAGCTTGAAGCTCATTTTGGCGCGGAGGAACAGGGATAGGGATGGGGGACGAGAGGAAAGCCAGCTAGGTACACGTTATGGCTAGGTCGAGAAGTAGATGCTCATCATTTTTGTCCGTGTCTGTCCTTACTATGCCATAAGATATACAATTGTAACTACAGACCACGAGATCAATCTATATTTGTTCAGTTCAGTACAGTCATCCCGAAACTCAAGGCCCAATAGTGGCAATATGTTGCTTTTTCGGGGGACACGTCGGCCGGAGTTTCCTGACCGGCATATCTCTTCGGCCTGTCTACGCCCTATGATTTCTTTTCCTCATATGTCAGCAGCCACTGTGCGGTAGTACCAGATTAGGGTTAAGGGGCTGTTTGGAGGAGCAGGTCGGAGTATAGTGAAACATGCCCATGTCGATTTCTGAGGCGGTAGGCGGATATAGAGAGGAGTGAGTATATAAGGAGTTCAATGTAGAAGCGAAAGGCATTATTGAAATCTGTAATGATCTGACATGTTTCTATAATGAGCCTCTGGGCAGATTACTGATTTGTCCGATATTATGCAGGGTGCACTACAACTGAACAGGTCTGACCAGTTTTATTTCGATTCAATAGAATAAGCACAGGCATTATGTCACAGATAGCTGCGGACTCTGGATAGGGTTCTTGGCTCGATCCAAGTCTTGCAGACATTCGAGTAGTTCTCGCATCATGCCATCGAACGACGAGTCGAGGTACCCATGTGCTGTGAAGAACTCAGTGCACATCATCAAGGGTATCGGTGTTAGTGGGTGAACCTGCATTGTTAGTTTCTATCTTTAACTTGAGTATGGAAGAGAACTCACCTTGAAATACCCCAATTGGCCTTGCAACTTGACCAAATTCACCACCTCATGTGCCGCCAGAATACACAGTCTCTCATACTCGATGATCCCTAACAAATGATCTCCCGTTTTCCAAACAATCGACTCCAGCACGTTGTGTAAGTACAGAACCATCGTCTGCGCCACGATCCGCGCAAATATCAGCATGGAATCGACCTGCGTGGACGTCGACAGAACCTGTATGCGATGGCTCAGCAACTCATGCAGCCACTGATGCCTCGTCCACAGTCCGTCAAACACGTCGCCATTAATCTGCTCCACGGCTAGTTTTTGACGATGCGAAAGCGCTCGTCCACAGATCGTCGCGAGAATAATGCACTCTCCGAACGACGAGACGACCATTCCTCCTGCAGTCTCACCTTCCAGACAGCTGCGCGCCATCACCTCAGCCAAGAACCGAGTGACGGCCGGCTGACCAGCCTGAAACTCTTCTTCGGGCGCTGGTAGCCGTGTTGAGATCTGCTTTGTCTTGTCAGCTGTGTTTGTCTGATCACTCGCTCTAATCCCTAGGCTGCCAACCGCATACATACCAATTGCTCATTCAACGTAAATGGCAACCCGTTGTGAAAACTGATAAACCGGTCTAACGAGTATGCCATCCAAAATGTTCGTCTTTGCTCTTCAAGTCCCGTCCAATCCACCAACCCATCCTGTTCCCTCGCCATCGTAATCGGATTATTCGGATCATCGAGCTCATAAAGACGCATGCCTAGCACCAAGCGACAACATCGCCCAGCACTCATCCACGCCTGTTGTGGCGAAAGATGCATGTACTCGTAGATAGAAACTAGGACCCATGCTTGCGCTTGTTCGATGCCGGGACCTGAGCTAACACTCATAGTGACGGACCGCGGCGTCCGCACGTCAAGACTGTCCAGCATCTGCCGTGTCTCTTGGTATAGCGTGTCGCGGAAGGACTGAAATTGGGCGGACAAAGACGCAGCGACAGTCCACATGGCATACTGAAGACAGGTCTGGGCGTCGGTCTTTTTGCCCTGTTTGGCCCAGACGTGGTAGCGCCAGCGTTGCAGAATAGGGGCAAATGGATGTACGCGGTCGAAGTAGAGTTGGTCACTATCACTATCAGACATATCCATGGTAACTGAATGAGAGAGAGAGGGAAAAAATGATATACAGATCATCTCGCATGAACTCCGAAACTAGCCCCGTTGTTCGGGGCTGCGAGTCCGATGAAGTAGGGGATTTGATGTCCGTTCCGCGATCATCAGGAAAGTCCGGTAACGACGATAAGTCCTTTAGAGGATCATCTTCCGGATCCATGTCCAGTAGAGAACTGTTGAATAGGCTGGTCATTTGATGGTTTATCTCCGGGTGTTGGTCGGCAAGGCACCGTTCCAGGGCGGCTGTATCGAGTAATCAGATCGGATGTTATAATGACAAAGGCAGATAAGACTTTATAAGGTATGGAAAGGAAACGCAAGCCTACCAATCCTCGTCCTTAAAGTCCGTAACTGCCCCTTTCTAGGCCCTCTAGGTAGTCTAGTGGTGTTGATCTTACACTCGATACCCGTCTCGAAGCAAACCTGGCACTGGGGGCGACGACGATCACACCGGACCTTCCGACGACGGCACTCTTCGCAAGCCGAACCGGGGCGCTGGCGAGATATAGTGGGGGTTGAAACCATTTTAGCTTCTTCCTCGGCCTTTGCAGTTCATGTCCGGTTTCCTAATCTATGTGATGTCTAGGTTGCGGGTCGCTGTTTCTCTACCGCCGGGCGTGGTAGGGGTAAGGGAAATGATTGATTGACGCTGTGCGATGGAGGCCGGTCGATCTACTGGGTGGGAGGGAATATAAAGAGCCAAGTACCAGATGAAGATGGGATCAGAGGAAAAAGAGACACAAACTCTGGTTGGTTGGGCCAGAGAGACCTGAAGCCTGGTACGAACTGCTGTTGCGCTTACGCTGCGTTGCGTTGAACACGCTCTGAGCAGTGGTAGTATTTTCTGGGATGAACTTACTTGATAGAGTTCAAGTTATCGATTATCTGGCTGCTACAACTTCGCTGGCTTTACTTGATGGTTTAGTTCTTGCACCACTTCAAGACTCTATCGGTCCCCCCTAGACCAGAGAGCCGTGGCTGTTTCTTACGAAACTCTCCATGAATTATGGCCTAATGGCCTAGTCTGTTCTAGTATGTTCTTGTCCAATCCCATAAGGTCAAACCACGCCGAGTCAGATCAGATCAAGATAATCTGCCACTAGAGGGACTGAAAACAGAGCCACGACCAGACCCGGCCATGATCCCAGCCCGCAGGACCGGCGCCTGCTGGGACAGCCTTCATGGTGATGACACTGCGTCTAAATTGATTGCGATACGGGCTAGGTCTGCAAACATGAGTGGTCCAGAACGTCTGTCGGGTCCCTGCCGGTGCGCTGTGGCAAATGGTGGGTTTTCCACTCTCAGGAACTGGTCTGGTCGGGCCTGGTGGCTCTGCTTGTTTTCTTGCTTCGTGTGAATGGACGTCTGCATGATATCAAATCGGACTGCAGGGGATGTCGATTCGCATGGGTTAGATTGTCGGGAATACGGGTTGGTGGTAGGAGATTGGGCTGGCTCGTTTAATTATACGATCGGATACCTGCTCTAGCACTGTTAGGGCTTCGTCTTATTAATGACTAATTATCGTCAAAACCACCCCAAGGTTAAACATCTTGCGGCAGAACATCTGCAACTGTCCGCTACTGCAGCCCACTAGCATGGCACAATCAGACCATTTCATTCAACTCATGCCGTGCCATTTTCAGTTCCGCACTCAGTCCCAACAAACAATCCACGCTCAAACACAACATCGAATAACCTCCTGCTGTATGCCCTACTCGTGGCACCCTTCTTCGCACGAGCACTGACCGCGGGAAATAATCTATCGCCAGGTTCCACGATCGACGACACAGCGTCGGCTTGAGTTCCAATTGTTTTCCACGGTCCAGTCATATCGAAGGAGCGTGTCTGACAGGCTGGAGATTTCCGACTCGGGTTGAACAAATCAGGGAACTTACGCTTTTGGAGGACTAAGCAGGTTTTATCATCTGAAGTCTACAGGGGAATTTTCTGCTGAGTGGCTGGATGGCTAACAGGATCGGGGGTTTCATGAGCAGGTGGATCTGGGATCAAGGGATCTGTGGAGATCAAAGCGATGTAAGGAGGTGGGATGTGTAACATTAGTTGAGACAGGGGAAAGTCTATATGATTATCGGGATGCTTAATGGGATGGCTGATATGAGCGTTTACTAACAATAAACGGTCAGGCCCGAGTGATCTATGGGTTTTAGGTAGCGATGCTGAACTTTTCCAGCACGTCAACTGTCGACCAGAAGCACTGACTGGGATCGAAAGGAGGACAACTCAGCATAGTCAATATATATTCCAACGTGGACCAGCTGATACACAGCTCAATGAATCCTCCGCCGGGATGTACCTTGCCTATTGTCGCTACATACCCAGTCATAACGGTGCCCTTGCACAACAATGGCATTCTTCTGGCCAGAATGGAGCCAACGTACAGACAAGAGACATGCAGACACGGACTCCAGGGGATGCTATTATAATACCATCTCCATAAGCCGCTCGCGACGATGACTACTCCAAGATCAGCTCGTCCAGTCCGGGTCGGGCTATTTCTGCATATTGACTGCGTCACGGTGCGTAACTCTCTCGTGTCCTGAACTCCTGAATAAGGACGACAATCGCTTCTATCTCTGGCCATTACGCCTGGTTATCCTCGTTCTGTCCCTCTGATTGCATCCTCACTCCAGATCCCACTATTCTTGTTCTAGTATCAGCTATGGAATCCACCACTGACACCTACGGTCATATCGAGGATGTGATCGGTCAGCTCCCCATTCTCAAAAGTTATACTCATGTCCTCCTCTGCTTCCCCCTTGCCGAGGACAAGCGTGCCTCCATCCTGGCTTCCCTTGAATCTGCCGCCCACACGGTCGTCTCTGTCCTGCCCTTCCTCTCCGGCAGGGTCATCAACGAAGGCGCTGGCCCCAATAACTCCGGCGTGTTCAAGGTCGCACGTTTCCCGAGGCAAGAATCCCCGGGCCACCGTTTCGTGCGCGCTGAGGACCGCTCCGCTGTCTGTCCCTCGTACGATGAGCTTCTCGCCGCCCACGGCCCCTCCGCCATGTTACCGGGCTACGTGCTCGGTCCCAGGAAGGCATTCCCGGAGCCGTACGACGAGCGCGAGGATGACCCAGCCCCCGTGTTGGACATCCAAGCGAACCTGATCTACGGCGGCCTACTCCTCGATCTAGCCGCCCAGCACAACATCATCGACGCCGGCGGCATCTTCCAGATCGCCAACCTCCTCGCCACCGCCATGCGCGGCGACCCGATTCCCCAGGCCCAGATCAACGAAGCCAACCGGCCCCGTCGAGAGATCATCCCTCTCTTAGGCCCGGACGAGCCTCTCCTCGACCACTCCGACCTGCGTCCTCCCTTCGTCATCAAAGACCTTCCGCCCCTGGCCGCGGTCGCCCCCTTCCAATGGTGCTACCTCCGCATCCCCGCCGCCGCCGTAGCACGTATCAAAGCCATGGCCGACGCCAACCCAGAGGATTTCGACCCTTCCACGCCCTTCATCTCCACCAACGACGCCCTCACGGCCTTTGTTTGGCAACGTCTCACCATAATCCGCCTCGCGCGGCTGCAAACCCCCGACGCCGTCTCGCGGATCAGCCGCGCCGTCGACCTCCGTCGCGTCATGGGCCTCTCCCCAGCATACCTGGGACACATGATCCGGGTTACCTTCCTACGTCTCTCATTCACCAACATCGTCAACTCCAGCCTTTCCCGTCTCGCGTCCCTCCTCCGTAAAAGTGTCCTCGACATCACCAGCGAATACTCCCTCCGCAGCTACGTCACGTATATCGCGAACGAACCGGATAAGGCGAATATCGCCTACGGGGGCGGGTTCAATCCTAGAACGGACTTGTCGTGCTCGAGCATTGCGCATATCCGCGTCCCTGTATTTGGGGATCTGGGTAAGCCCGGGTTGTTGAGGAGGCCGACGTATCGGCCGTTGCCGTGCTCAGCGTATACGGCGCCGATGTTAGATGGGGAGGGAATGGAGGTTTTGATTTGTTTGTTGGGGGAGGAGATTGAGTTGCTTAAGGGGGATGAAGTTTGGATGGATTTGATTGAGTATGTTGGGTAATTTTACAGTTTGGAAGGTTGAATGAAGGGTGATTGCTACTGCTTTACCTTCGTTTTAGTTATATCGTATCCAATCCTATGGTTTTGAGGTATCGAAGCATGTTGGCATGTCCATCCATGAACTAGAAGAACTTATTTGCGGTTCTATCCATGCCGGCCATTCTCTTTCAGTTGCCTTGACGGCTCTACATATTTATCTGTTACTCTTGACGCCCATCCTTCATCCGTTCTACCCCTTCGTCTCTATGCCATCCACTCCATACTGAACAACCATACCGCCCTAGAAAACACTGTTCCTCCCCCCCTCCGTTTCTCCCCCTAACCTCTCTCCACCATCTCCTCGTCCTTCCTCCCCCCATCCCCCTTAACCTCCTTCAAATCCTCCCCCAACGCCCGATTCAAATCATACTTTTCAACCCACGCACTCATAACCAATCCGACCCCCGATACAGCACACATCACCCCCCAGATAACCCTCAAACTATCTGTATATGCCTCCTTCAACTCCCCCTTCCTCAACCCATCCTCCCCGGTATCCCCCATTCCCTGGATCACGGTTACCAGGGCCGCGGCGTCGCGGCTATACTCTACAGCTTGTGGTGCGAGGGCTGGGTGATTGAGTAGATTATACTTCATGCGGTTTTGGAAGATCACGCCGCCCACGGCGATACCGATTGCCTGGCCGAATGCGCGAAAGAAAACTACCATCGCGACTGCGACAGTGAGGTTCCGGTTCGTAGAAGAGGCTTGCACCGTGCATACGATTGCGGCTGTTAGGATCCCGAGTCCCAGCCCTGGGGTAATGTTTAGGAAGATCCATCCCGCGGTGCTAGTTCCCGGCTTTAGGAGACAGGTGACACCTAGCCCGATGGTCGAGAGGAGCCATCCGACCCAGAGACCCCATCGATAACGACCCGTGACGGTGATGATGACCCCACAGAAGATAGCGCTGGGGGCCACGGTGAATGTCTCCGGGAACAGCGCGACACCGGTCAGAATGGGCTCGAATTCTTTGACAGCTTCGTAGTACAGTGGCAGGTAGTAGAGCGCGGACCAGAGGATGAGACCTTGTAGGGAGGATGCGATGAAGGCGATTACGGCGCTACTGTTTGTGAACACGGAGTGTGGGATCATCGGCTCGCTAGGGATGTAGATCTCATAGATGACAAAGATGATGAGGCCCGTGGCGCCGATGGTCAATGGGACGAGGGTCCGCCAGGAGGACCAGGGGTACATGATCCCGCCCCAGGAGAGGGGGATGAGGAAGGAGGAGACACTGCCAACGAACAGGATTGTGCCGAGGCAGTCGATTCGGAGGAGTTTTTGGCGGAGGGAGCCTGAGGGCTTGGGGAGGTGGAAGAAGAAGACGATGAAGAGGGCGGAGATGCCGATGAAGGGGAAGTTGATGTAGAAGATCCATCTCTGTGATCGGATTAGCGTTAGTATCTAGGGAGTGTAGGATGGATGGTTAGGTGATTACTTACCCAGGTGACATTTTCTGAGAAACCACCGCCCACAATTGGTCCGAGGACTGAGCCTAGACTATAGGCTGCGCTCAAGATGCCGTAATAATTTCCGCGCAGACGCAGCGGCACGAGATCCGTCACGACCACTTCCGAGAGCATGGCGATGCCGCCGCCACCGACGCCTTGGATGCATCGTCCGACGAGGACCTCGGTGAAGCTGTGTGCCAGGCCCGCGACGAGCGCACCGACGAAGAAGAAGACGATAGAGATGATGATGAGCGGACGTCGACCGAAGATGTTGGAGAGAGTGGCGGTGCTGGGCTGGAAGACTGTGTTTTGGTTAGAACGGTTGCAATTGCAGTGCAGCAAATGCAGGAGACTCACCCGTTGAACAGAGCAGAAATGAAGTCCCGCTCCAGAAGGCTTCCATTGCGGAGCCGTTCAATTCGGCTGCCATTTCCTGTTCTCATTCTTAGCCCTTGTTGACTTGCGCAGTTACATTGACGGACATACCGGCAACGCCACCGAGATAGACGTCCCATCCAGCGAGACCATCAACGTCAACACGGCCAGAGTGAAGAAGATGAGCTTTCCAGAAAGGCAGAGCTTGAAGTCTTGGTAGTTGGCCGTGCCCCCTGCATTCTCCTGCGTGGAAGTGTTCTGCTCGTCCGTTCTAGACGCAGCATCCTCCATGCCTTCATTCTTACCAATCTCTTTCTCAATCCCAGGCTGACCCCGACTAACAGACTCCGTAATCTCACTCATCTTGAAAGTAGCTCTTGAGATCGATAGAATCACCGACCTACCTGACCTGCCTATCGAAAGCCAAGTCTGGACAAGACAGAATACCCCAATGCTTCGTATGGCCCTCTCGGACTGGGCGGCCAGCCATGACCATGCAGCTCAGACGACCTTTGACAGGATAAACATGTTTCACATCTGTGTAATAGCGTGCAACGTCTTCGGACTGACAAAACTCCGCGTAGATCGACCTGGAAGTAGGGCACGGCTGGCCACGGGACTGGGCGCGTGCGATCCAATCAAACAAACAATCAGACCTTCCAGCTTCAGCTTCAAACATAACACACGCTGACTACAATCAACTAAATGCCTCATAAATCTTGGTCGCAAAATCCTCCATCCTCCGACCCCTTTCCCACCCAATCCTTTCCCCTCCCTCCAACCCGCACTGACAACTTCGGCGGCCGAATAACGCCAGCCACAGTAACACAACAAGAAAGTTTCTGCGCATCTCCCTGGCCAGTTAAGATTGGTTGTTTTTGCGCAAAATTCTTCGCCGACGTGTCTGTTCTGGATGAGGGATTTTCAATTCCCTGGTTCGAGTGTCAATAGACTTCGGGGACTAGGCTATCCTGTGCTCAGGGACTGATACTGGTAGGGTTGACAGGATCCGAGATAGGGCCGTCGGGACCGGGGATCTGGCCGTGTTTCGGAGCCCGGGGGAGAGACGGATTGGGCTGGTCTGGGCTAGGTTAGCAGTCTTGGATCTATATAGGGTGTTGGTGAGAGATAACTAAATTGGGGAGCTGGATACAGGTAATGCCACGGACGATTTGCAGTTTCCACAGCCAAGTTATACGAAACCTTGCCGAAGTTAGCCGCTTCGGGCGTCACCCTACCTTGTTGTTTGCCTTGGTGCCTAATGCCACGCCTTCACTCTGGCTGCACCTGCTTCAATTCCGGAAAGCACCGTAATTGTTGACAGAATTCTGGAGTAAAACACAATTCAGCAATATTCTAATATACATACATGCCAACATAGCTTATGTCAATAGGATTAGCCCTCGGATGATGTCATACTGCTCCCTGTAATTGTTATATATTTGCGCATCACCATCTTAATGAATTAACACCCGATTTCTAAGCCTACTCGCAAGTAGACTTACTTATGAAGACGCTCCAGGAACTGGATAAACTGCGGTGCTCAAGCACAATGAAATGCATGCTTTTGATTATTACCGAATGGCTTATTGATGGATGTACGAAGAAAAAAGGTCTTCCAACGAGTTGCCGATCTAGAGGTAACTAAACAAACAGCGAGATGCTTGGGAACTTGCCTCAGGCATCAAAACACCAACAATTTACAGCCTAGTGAGCGAACAAAATAGAAGCAACGATAGTGTAAAAATTGATAAAGATTGGATAGTGCCACACAAAGCAATATCTCCGAAAGTGTTTTCCCAGATGTTGCCACAAACGCGAGATTCTAATCAACTCACAGCCTCCCCTATCTTCGACCCAGGATCAAACTGAACATATAATCTTGTCATGACATTCCTTATTAGATACATTACAATTTACAACCGTATAGCCATCCCCAACATAAACGTGCATACTGAGTCTTTCTACGTCGCCGAACCCCGGAATAGATCACATTACCAAGACACTCAGAGCTCATCATCGCTGCACACCCGCATTCCCGACACTCCCGTCTGGCTTCCACCACCCCCCGGGCGCAGATCCTTCCGGGGAAACGGTGGTCGCGGAATACTGGGCCCTGGAGGCAGCGACGGCCTCCGCGTCAGGGGACGACAACTCGACCAGCGGAGCGGGATCAAGTTCACTCGGGGAGCGTTGATGTGTAGTCTCCATGACCCCCTGCCCCTGCTGTTCGTTGTAGGTATGTTGAGAAGCGTAACTATCTCCCAACAGAGGATAAGGATCCGCGACCACGTGTTTCGGGTCCGAGAACCCAAACCCGCCTGCCGTGGGTGATGAAAGTGCCGTGGGAGGCTCGCTGGTGGTCGGGACGGGCGTGGCGCCGGCAGTACCGGCCTTCTTCTTGCGTTGGCGTCGCAGGAGGAACCATACGAGGCCGACGATGATGGCAGCACCGGCGACGCCACCGACCACGCCACCGACGATCGCGCCGACCGGCTTCTTGGAGGAGGACGATGAGTCGGCGGGTGCGGTAGCGGTGGGGATGGGACGGGTTGGGGACCGCGTGGCGGGCGTGTATTGGCGCTCGAAGTAGGGTTGCAGATCGCGGTCGTTGAAGCCGCCGGAGGGGGTTTTGATTTTAGCGTTGCCGGTTGCGCTGTGTTTGGTTAGGTATGATTGGTCGTTGTCAGGTATGTAGGGGGGGGGGTGAGAAAGGGATGGAGATGGGGATGTTGATGTTGCATAATGGAGAGAACGTACGATCCTCCAATCACGTCGGTAACTTCTGATGGGACTTTGTAGGTCGTCAAGTTGGGATTGAATGAGGCCCAATTTTGCTTCAGGGAGTTCTGCTTCCCCAGATCCATGTTGTGCATGCCGTAGATGGGTGGGACGTCGCAGGACGTGGAGTTGGTGAAGGTGCCGCCCATGACGCTGGTCAAGAAGTTAGAATGCCTGTTCAAAAGGAAGAGATTGCAAGGTAGAAAACATACATCATCTGTGCATTATTTACAACATCGCAGGTTAGCGAGTGGTGAGGAAATCCCTCTCCGGGACTGAGAGGATACCTGTTTCCAGATTAGCATAGGGCGACACAACCCCAGGTAGCTGCGTAAACATACCATTTGATCCATCGGAACGACGGGATTGACAGAATATAGATATCATCGAACCCAAGACCCGCCGGCACTCCCAATCCCCCGTAGAGGTAGATGTTGTACGAGGATCGGTCCTCCGCCCAGACGACGCCAGCGCAGAACCGTCTGCGCTGCTCGGGTACCTCCCCGGTCGCTTTTTGCGTGTACCATTTGCTGTTAGCGATGTCGTAAAGCAGGATTTCCTGCATTGCGTTAGCTGCCTAGCACACGACAACAGTGGTATCTTGATCATCTCACGCACATTCATCGGCTGCCCTGTCATGGTCCCATTCTTACTCGGAGTCTGGACACCCCCAAGATAAACCAACATGCCGCTGTCACTCGCCGGAACATACAGCATGACACCTTCAGCGCGACCGACAGAATCCGGCCCCGAAGAATTCGACCACGTATTCTCTAACATATTATACGACAGTAAATGCGAGAGCGCGATGGGATCCGAATCGCCCCAGTCTGGAACCGAGGCATTACTTAACCATCCGCCGTAATAATAGCCCACGCCGCGGTCTTGGACTGTGACGCCAGCGCCGTAGCTGGCGCGCTGGATGCCGTCCTGCGTGCCGTCTTCCTTGGTCTTGTTCCAGGTGTTGTATAGGGCGTCGTACATCCATAACGTGAAGTTCGAGGAGTCATCTTTGTCGTCAAATTCGCCGCCGTACTGGTAGAGGATTTTATTTACCGTGTCGGGCCATAGGATGCCGCCGTTCACAGAGGGAACGGTACTGGGTTTGCTGAGGTTGGCGTAGGCCTGGGGCATGCCCTGGTTGTTGACGTCAAAGTCGGCATAGAGGATTCGGCTGTCTAAGATTGTGGACGTTAGCTTCAATTATCCCTGCTAATATTTAGTGGTAGGATGGGATTGGATGGTAGAATGGTAGGTAGGAAGGGGCAAGAGATCCAGGTAATATACTGGTATAATTTTCAGGATTTTGGTCGAGAGGGCTGTAGTTCACGAAGCCGCCATCGATAAACAACCTTGCTCCTAGTCAGTAACTCACGAGTCGCCAATAAACACATAATCACTCCAGAAAATTTTACTTATTATCAATCACCGCCGTTTGATGCCCAAATCGTCTACAAAAGTCCTTTAGAGGGTCCTTCCCCTGCTGAGCGGTCACTGGGACCAGCAGCGCAAGGGCCGATACCAGTAAGACCCGGGGAATGGCCATGGAGTCGCGAAAAAGCCAGAGAAAAGAAAGGTGAAGAGAAGAAAGTGAGACAAAAGAGCGGACCCGGCCAGATGAGAAAGGTGATCTTCGCCCGACCAAAGATCGACGGTCTGGGCGAGAAGGTCATGTTATGACATGGAAGGATGGATGCCTCGCTGGAGGCAAACCAAGTAACGTCGGTCTAGCCAAATAGAGTGTGTTTTGGGGGCGAAAGGAGAATATTCGAGGGATTGTGCAGCCTTGTCAGAACAAGGGCCCACATAGAGCCACACTACGGGCCTCATTGGGATAAAGCTTGTATATCGCGGAGGGACTCCGGGGTCGTCGAAAGGGAATCAAGTTGGGACTAAGCCTCGCGTACGCTCGATCTAATTAACTATAGAATCCTTTGGTAGCAGTAGTTAGTTGATATTTAGGCAGAAAAGATTCCGGGTTATCCGGGGGCCATCCTTCCTCTATTGCTCCTCAGCAGTTGGGCGTTTGCTCCCGCGGAAATACTATATTGTTATTCAGAAGAGAACGGCATATGTGTATGTACCTTACTTACCTAGTTCAAGTATGAATGAGTAAGTTTCACCTATTCCGATTATCAGTTCCACGCGAGTACTTCAGCTATATATCTTTCCGGCGTTCTCCGTATGCCATTATATCGTAGTACCCCGTGGTGGTAGAAGGATCGGTCAGCCAGGATGGTGGAGTTTCCGTCGAAACGAAGGATCAAATTCAAGGATAGAAACAAAACACCGTTTTTCAATAGCTTCGGTTTATAATACCATCGGTGGGACCACTAAACCGCTTTGAATGGCCACTTTTTTCGCTGCAGGTCGCACAGACTGCGGCGGAAATGATGCATCAGAGCCGATCCTCGGTTCAGGGTGATTTCGCAAAAATCAGCTTACTTGTACGATGTACGGCCGGCGAGCCCGGCACGAGTCGTCTGTCACGGAATTGCAACGGTCGAGAAATCGCCACCAAAGTGCTACAAGGGGCTCGATTGGTGGGCAGCTTGATGATGGTCGGCCTAAAAGGGCTGGAACAGCGCGCACCGCCGCCAGTCTGGCAGTAGTGGTGCAACAATCTGAATCCTGGCGTTGGCTTCGGTTGAAACAGAACCTGCCTCAATCGCCTTTTTCTTTTTCGCATTCTCATGCCTCTCCGTTCGGCTCTTCTTATTAATAAAGCTGTGTAAACCAGTCCTGCATGCACACGCTGGGCTGTGCCATCTGGCGGTGGGCATCCGTGCATTAGGCATTCGGGCGGTGATATCTGGACACATTAGCCACAAGATAAAGTGAAGAAGGCAAGGGAATGTTACAAACAAGACACTCCCTACCAGCCTTACAGAAATTAGGTCGTTCCGAGACCAGGACACCGGAGATCGGACGTGCAAAACCCGAGCCTCAGCCCCAAGCTTTACATACATGCGGATACTAGTGTGTAGGCGATCGGCGCTCCAAGAACCGCTAGTTGACATTAACAAATCACAAACATCTATGGATGCACATGCAGTAGCTATTAAAATAGAATGCTCGTCCGATTCCCTTCATGCTCGTTCTATCCGTGTCTGCCACCCTCATTACGATCCTCCCAGCATTTGTGCAAGAATCGGACTATGCGTCAGTTCATATGCCTCTCGTATGTACGCTTCGTCTAGCGAAAATGGTTTCGCCATCAGGTTTGGAATATACTTGCCCACCAGCTCGTCGACATCTACGTTCCCATTGAGGAACCCTGGCTTGAGCAGACATTGCCGGAATCGATCAACGGTCGACCGCAGGTGGCTGGAATGGAATGGCACGTCAATCCCTTGCAGGGGAATAGTTGCCTTCCCGCGTTGGAGCTCGATGGGACGCGGGAGACTGCGGGCTTTTGCGAGTAGAGCCCGTATGACCCGCTGAAGTTCAGTCTCGTTCGCCTCTGAAGATTCCGATTCCATGGCCGCCCGAACTTCGACGAACCCGTTGGCCGACCGTGCGATATGGTCCATGAGTTCCCCCAGGACATGCAAGTTGGTGGTCTGCGAAATATCAATATGGTGTCCAGACAATGTGAAGACGAAGTTCCTACCGTTCCCGAGCAGACATATTGCTCTCCATCGACGTTGAAATTGACGATTTCAAGCAGCTCCTGACTTTCGCGAGCGACAATATCGACGAGGCGGGCCAGTGCCGATTGATCAAAGACTTCGCGTTCAGCTATGGCCAATATAAAGCAAGAGAGAAAAGCTTACATGATCCAACACGCTTGGGATTGGCAGCTACCATGCCGTAGGTCATGCTACCTTGTCCGTCCACAGACGCTTGCATCATCAACCCCCGATAGAAAGCCAATTCCGCCAAAGCGCCGATCGGAACGTAACGAGATAGTGCGCTGAGAGCACCGTATTCTCCGAGCGAATGACCTGCATACACTGCATCTCGAGAAACATATCCTTTGGTACGCATTTCGCCGAAGACCGCCGCCTCGAATATCAGGATAGCCGGTTGAGCAAACTGCGTCGAATACAACAACCCTCGCGAGTCGGTGAACGTGTACGAAGTCGATGCCGGTGTGAGACCTGCCAGTACGGGCTTCAGGACCCGGCTGCCATCCGGGAGCGTCGCCTCGGCCGTGATGGCGAGGTAATTCTGTTTGATCTTCCGGCCACGGTTACCACCAAAGTTGACTGTGAGCGTCTTTGGGTTGTTCCGGACAATATCAAGGACCGACCAGCCTTTGTTCCTTGGTTATTGGTGTCGACAACGAAACGAACGAATAAGAAAAACATACCATAAGCCTTATAAAGCTGCGCATCAATGTCGTCCCACAAAGCCTTGGCTACTGGACTTGCACTATATAGATCCATACCCATACCTTTGCTCTGACTACCTTGGCCAGTGAAGAGATACGCTGTCCCTGGTTGCTCTACCTCGGCTTCGGCTTGTAGAGCGACTTCTCCGTTGTGGATGCGGATAACCTCGATCGAGAACAGCATTCGTCCGTCGACCATACCGGTGTGATTGAGTTTCACCAAGAGCTTCTCCAATGGAAGCACCATCGCGGTGAAGGTAGCCTTGAACTGGCGGAGCCGCCTGCGCTCCCCATCAAGCACAAGGTGTTCCAAGGCGAACGCCGCAATCGTAGACGTGCACATGCCATGACAGATCGTCCCGGGTAGTTGAGCCAAGGTGGCGAATATTGTCGACGTGTGGATCGGATTGAAGTCTTTAGATACTTGTGAGTAGGCATGGTTACTGGCAGGCATTTGAATCTCCATCGTTGATGGCCCGGACCAGCCTGGCGTGTCGAGGTCCTCCCGCGCGCCCGACGCGACGCCCTTGCGCTCCAGGAATTCAACCACAGGATTACCAACACACTTGTCACATTCGAAGTTGACAGTTCCCACTTGCATGCGATAATGGCCTTGAATTTGGGAGGTTGCAGTTCCGGTCACTTTCATAGTTTTGATCTTTTCCCCTTTATAGGTGATGTGGGTGTCCAAATTGAAAACGAGTGATCTCCCTACCAGCAGGGGCGCGTTTTCATGCAGTTGGAACCAACTGCGGTGTCGAAGAACCGATTCGTCTACGGATGACGACAGAACCAGCGTTCTTTCAGGTTCTTTGGTGTGCTGGAAAGTCGTTGAATCTTCGCTGGCCGACCCTCGAACTAGAAATGTAGACGTGACTGTCATCACGGGGTTAGCAAGGCGACTGATGGTAGCCTCCACGACGATGACCTTCCCTCCCTCTTCGGCGTACACAGCTCGAACTTGGGATTGCGACCGGACAATATTGCCAATTTGTAGTGCTGTGGCATCCTGGTGATATTCAAACGTATTCGAACGATGAACCAACTGAAGCAGATCGCCATTGACACCTTTTGCCACCAGGGGTCGCGAGATGGCCTCCCAGGCTATCACGATACACATTCCGATGGGAATAATATCTGTCTCCGGAAACATGACTCTGTGGTCCGAGAAGGCGGGTCCCACGGCCATGATCATGTCATTGAGCACGTCAGGTGTAAGCGTCATTTCAGGGCCATCGAAAACGTCGTTGAGAGTAGCATCATTTCCTCGCGTCGCACCAAACCAGAGGTTACTATAAAACTCACTTATCCGCTCGTTACGGCAGTCCATGACTTCAATCAGTTTCGACGGAACGCTATGTAGATTGTATTGATAAAGAAGCCTTAGTGCCGTGGCCCCTTCATCCGGCCGGACTTCGACCACAATATCAATTCCATTATGGGATCTTAGCGTCATGGAGGATCGCGACCGAGAGGACTTTTCGGACATTATCGACAACTCCGACAAGTCTGCATTCAAGCAAACAATAGACCGCGGATAAGTCGTGATGAAGTCACGGATGGGATTCTTTTGTCGTTCCCGGCCTTGGAGTACCAGCCTCTCGCCGAGAACTGCTTGGACCCAGACAGGCACAGTTCGACAACCACCTAGCCCCATAGGAGATAAGGAGCGATCGTCCGTATATTCCGAAATCGTCACTGACGAGGGAAGAGACATTTCCTCCAACGGTAAGTCCTGTGCGGTTGATGAGACGGTTGACCAGGAATCTGGCGTGACCAGACCACTGTCGGGGCCGCAGCTGACGTCGTCCTGGGTGAGGTCCCGCTGAAGAAGGTCGATCAGGGCTGATGTGATGTTGTCTAGAATTTCTTTGGCCGACTGGTTTCCGGTATGAGAATACTGGGCCGCAACAGGACCATGAAGAATACAAACCCGTTCTGCGTCTTGGTCTATCACAGCTTCAATATCTTCAGACTGCCATAAGGAATCCTTCTTGAAATATAGCTCGAAGTCATCATTCAATGCCGGGACAAAGTTAACGGGCTTTTGGCCCGGTCGCTTGGTTAGAAGCAAGAAAAATGAAACATCCTCAGGGTTCAACAAATCGCGGGCGCTTTCCGGATAGGCGGCAAACAAAGTATGCATGAATGCATCGGGATCTTCTCTGAGAATTGCACGAGTGAGTCTCAAATTGCTATGCGACGTCGCACGAAATCTCTCCAGAGCACGCAGAGCAAATGCCATGGTAAAATCAACGTAAGACTGGTCGATCCAACGGCGTTGGTGGCGAACATACATCAGCTCAGTAAGACGGGCCAGAACCTCGCCATATGTCATGTCTTCGAGATCGACGGATTTTCCCTGGGAGTTACGACCAAACCAAGGCCTCGCAAAGTCACTGTTCAATCGCCTTATAATCGAATCACGATGCTGGAGGAGGTATGCTCTGCGATCCTTCCGAGGCAGACTGAAAACTGTTTTATCCATCTGGGCCCAAAGGAGCACCCCTCTATTGGCGATCTTATGAATCGGCTCACCCATTTCAGATTGCACGGTAATAACCCCACCTGCAGGGCCTGTGTACGTTCCTTCCCAAGCTCTGTCTGGAATTCCAGGCGTCTGGCAGATCATGTCTTTCACGGCTGGCGAGGTATGAGCTTCCCGCGCAACCATCATGCGGCTGCCAAGTAAGATGCCATCAAATGGCATCGCGGGGTAACCCATTGAAACGGACCATGACCCTGTAAGATAGGGGTAAATGCTTTCCCCAGTCCCAAAGCCACTACCTGCGACGAGATAAATATTGGCATGCTCACGAATAAGGCCATATGTGCTTAGGATCGGCGCGTGAAAGTCCTCGAAAGAGTGGTGGCCTCCCCCGCGACCACCTGTCCATTGGACTATGACTGGAAAGTCCGGATGATTTTTTGCAATGTTGACAACCTGGCGTATGGATGCCACAGACCCTGGCTTGAAGCTGATGTGGCGGATTCCCAGAGTCTCAATGAATTCTGCTACAACATCCGGCGATGGAACACCCGCTCCGATGGTAAGGCCATCTATTGGGACTTTTCTGTGTGATAGACGACGGAGTAGGGATACTTGCCAGGCCATAGCTCGAGGATTGACATATATGAGGTTGCAAGTGATGCCACGCCCTGGAGCAATGCTGCTTGAGAGGTGTTGGATGGCTGCGGCCATGTCGGCGGCTTTGTGGAATCCACCTCCAGCTAATTCGGCGTGATAGCCGGCATTCATAATAGCTGCTACGAAATCCCAATGAGTCGTCGTAGGAGTCATGCCGCCCACCATGACAGGGGGGGTGCCCAATAACCGGCTGAGGCGTGTTTCGAACCCAATGGGATTCCCGACAGTCAATCTCGGCTGAAACCGCTGACTCCAGCTCAGGAGCCTGGTCGATGAGTTCAACAGATTGGGACAAAAAAGATCTCTCATCGTGCCTACTGTTGGATCTCGGGAGTCAAGGTCGGCAGCTTGAATGATCCGAAGGCCTTGGCCATCCTTCACCCTTTTGACTAACGGCGCCAGCCCTCCTCTGTCGAGAACTATGATGTGCGACAAAAGTTGGAAACTGCTGCGCGTAGGCGTAGTACCCCCCGCCAATGCTGTGGGCCAGTCGCATATTTCGCGGGTGATCGCATCGAATGCAACATGCAAAACGTCCGCATCTATTTCCCGAAGATCCTGACCGGTTTGAGTGTGGTATACGGGGATCAACAATTGATGTGAGAAAATGGGTCGGTTTGAGAAACGTGACTTTAATGAATCGGCAGCCGCCCGGAGGTATGGCGTGTGAAATGGCGTGCTGATCGGCAAGAAAGAATATTGGATTGACGGCTTTCGGCTGCTGAAGGGGATTCGACTCTGGTTATTGTCGGAGCTGCTGCTCGATTCTCGGAGATGATTTTCCAGGTAGACCAAGGAAGCAACTGGACCAGCGACCACAAACTGATCCCGGGCGTTAACCAATGCCAGATGAACTTCTGACCCCTCCGAGAAACGTTTGTTGACATGTGCAATAATGGTTTCTAATTGTTCTCGTTTTAATCCACGTACAGAGAGCATGTACGATGGCGCGCTCGGGTCTGATGTTAGTTCAGAGCGACCCATGGCCATTGCGGGAACTCTGCTCCACGGAGCATTGAAGTGACAGTCCCAGCCCAACCAGAACAACGCCTCCAAGATGAGCTGAGAGCTTTCGTAGAAAGAGCCCCATGAATCCGAGAGGGCGACGGCAATAGACACCAGCAATCCCTGTGAGTGACCTGTGGTCGCGCGCAGAATCTTTCGGAGTCCCCCGGGGGTGAGGCCAAGAACATGGCAAATAATCACGTATCGAGCTAGACTTAACAAGCCGATAGCAGGTACACTGACTGGAGAACTGGCTATGAACCCACCGCCCGGGATACTTTCAGGATCTGACATCCAGCTCTCTAGGTGAAATGGCCGCCCGTCGTAATAGTGGGCTGTTTCCGAAAGTTGTGAGAGGTTATGGAGATGAGCTCCCATGACCTGTAAGAAGCCTCGCAACATTGGCCCGTACGTGGCTTGGAGCTCCGAGAGCTCTTGAACACAGGAACGGCTCGCATCCCCCTGTCCGCCAAAGACGGCCATTATGTGGAATCGACCCCGTTGTGCTTGGTGCAACAAAGCACTGTCAAGCGTACAAGAGGCTGGAGGAGCATCATCTGGTTCATTGTCACCCTTAATGGCAGAGGCTGTAAAGTATACGTGCAAAAGGTGTTGACGCTTCTCGAGGTTTGCTGCCAGACCACCAACAACAGTATGAATGTCTGTGTCGCTTTGCAGGAATTCCGATTCAAAGGCCCGCATGACAGCTGCCAGCGTTATGTCGGGGGCCTTTTGATGAATGGTGAACTCGACAAAGGCAAGCGCCAATTCAATCGGGGTTCGAGGCTCATCTGTGCTGGTAGACGTAAACGAGGGACTAAGCAGAAAGGCATTTTTAAGAGACTGTAGTAGCGAGAAGTGTTCACCGGAAACGGATAGCGCGAATTGAATATCGTTCCACTGGAAGCGAATGTCAACAGTAGTAGACGCGGGAAATACCGACAAGGAGCGAGAAAGCGAGGGAGAAGAAGAGGTCGAGGGAGACATTGTGACCGGGGAGTCAGGTGACAGGGCAGGCACTTCTACCTCCGTCCGGGTCATGTCTCTCGGTCTTTCTCTCATCAACAGTATTCACCACGACCACAACAACGACAACAATAAACGAGTGAGATTGATTGAGGTGGAAGAGACAATATTTCGTCCCGGCAGCAGCATTCAAAGCCCTTCCTACTCAGTTCATCTTGTGTGGGAGACAAGGTGTAGCCAGGGAACTTGGAGGCATCAAGAGAGAAATCAAACCGCACCGGGCGAGGAAATGCCGGCGATTCTTCCATATATTGCGATTGCATTATCCCGGCGTTGTGTCAGCACCAGTCCCACGGGTCCTTTTCCTGCAGTGCATATATAAAGTGATTGGATGCCTGTAGAGAGGTCCCCGAGAAGGACAACGCTTACAGGCATTGGACACACTCCAGACCACTTGGAACAACTGGAAAGCTGACATTTTCTTCCTCTCACAGTAACCTATCGGTACTCAAAGTCATCGTGTCGCCACCTGTCGTCGGAGTTCGGCCAGAATTCCCTTTGGTCCCAATACACTGAATATTGACGTCTTCCCGCCGCCGGAGTTTCGCAAGCGGAGTTTTTAAAATTTCTGTCCCACCTGGATACGAAGGCGTTCCAATAACGATCAGGACCCGTATACGATATTTATCGGTGTTTGAAAGGCGAGGCTAATTCAGTTCTCGCCTCTCGGGATCTCCATGGATTGCTCAACATAAAGTAGAGCGGCTGATCCGAGGATAATATATCACGTTGGTTCGATAGGATGATTTTATACACGTGCCTAGTAGAATATTAAACTGAAGGGATGACCTGCCGAGTAGTGACTATATCAGAGCTGGCAGTCTGTCTGTGTAGTAAACCATACCACCGAACCAGCATTCTTGCACTGATCAAGGCGCAACCAGAATCAATTCGCCATGACTCTCCATCCCATACCAGATCCGTCAGCCGTGGGAGTGTCTGACCCTGATGGTAAAAGAGGATTGGCGTATAAATTGTTCATCGAGATTCTGGCGTGAGTGTTCTGCTGAATGGGGTCTAAAGGAAAAGGTTGACCAAACGTAGGTATCAATTGGCATCGCCCGTGCGATGGATCGAGACGCAAAACGAGCTTCTCAAGAAGCATCCGACAATTCGGCGCTTTATCGAGATCGGCCCTCGGACCACGCTTGCGACAATGGCCAAGAAGTCAGCTTCCAAGCATGCGCTGCGTTGCCCTTCGGAAGGGTCCCAGCTGGAGTTTCTATCTTATCAGGATCAACAGAATGAGATATTTTTCCGATACCCAGAGCCGGAGCCCCATAGAGTCACAGAGAAAAGCCTTCCAGTGCCAATATATTCGTCTGCAACTCCGGCTGTGACTTCGGTGGCGCAAGCTCAACCAAAAGACGAGTCGGCTACGTCTGTTGGTTGTATTCCTAGTGCAGATGTTTTACTTTCAGCTGGTCATATCGTTCTCGCCATGACAGCGCAAAAGCTCCAGCGCCCCTTTGACCAGGTATCAACTCAAAAAACAATTCGCGACCTTTCTGGGGGTATGTCATCATCATCACCCTAAACATTCTAGCAGTTGTCACGGTACTAACTGCGTGCAAGGCAAATCAACCCTCCAAAACGAATTAACAGGAGACCTTGTAGCTGAATTTGGGAAGGTCCCAGAAGGAGCCGAAGACATGTCTCTAACTGCTCTCGGGGAGGTCTTGCAAGGGGGTTTCGTTGGGAAACCAGGGAAGCAAATGGCCGCGTTGGTCTCCAGACTTGTATCTGGGAGGATGCCTGCCGGATTCAATCAAAATGCCATCCAGGACTATTTGCAATCACGATGGGGCCTGAGCAAAGGGCATTCCGCTATCCCTATGTGCTTCGCGACAACGGTCGAGCCGCAAGCCCGATTGCCGAATTTGGAAACGGCACAGACATATTTCGATGAACTAGTCAACCGCTATGGCGCCTTTAAAGGGATTGATTTCATTGCTGTAACTGACCAAAACAACCAGAACTCGAGGCGCCAGTCGTTGGCCATTGACTCTGCAAGCCTTGAGGTTTTGAACAAAGATCAGCGAGATTTCCAGCGCAAACAATTGAATTTACTAGCAAAGCATCTTCACATAAATATTGAAAACCAGACCGCAGACGCGCACATGGAAACGCGGGAATTGGAAAAGAGGCTGCAGCAATGGGATGCCGAGTTGGACGATCAATTCTTCCAGGGTATTCAACCGCTTTTCGATGCGAACAAAGCTCGGCAGTATGATTCGTGGTGGAACTGGGCCCGAGAGGAGCTAATCAGCTGGATGAACGTCATCTCCCAAAAACGCGCGAATGTTAAGCTCTCCGGCATGAACCATCAGTTGCGTAGGACTTTGAATCGATGGGAACCAAGTTGCACAGACATAATCAGCGCTTTCCTGGACACGACTGACTCAGGTCAATCAAGGAGCTCCGACTTTCGCGCGAACTTAAGTGAAATTATGTTTCGTGGGACCCAAGCCCAGCTTGTCGAGCCCACATTCATTTACACTGAGCTACCACTTGGTCCGAAAACTGTCGTTTCGAACACAGGCCGTCTGGAGTACCAAGAGACTCGGCGCACAACCGGCAATTACACCGATATTGTTCGGCACGGGCGCGCGATCTCCAAAGACAGAACCTCAGTGGTCCCGTTTGTTCACATAAAGACTCGCCGTGACGAAGAGGAGTGGGAGTACGATGCAGACATGACGGAGGCATATCTTGAGACTTTGTATATAGGAGCTACAGCTGGTCTGACATATAGTGGCAAGGCGGTTCTCGTCACTGGTGCTGGACCGGACTCGATCGGGGCCAAGGTAGTACAGGGGCTGCTCGTCGGCGGCGCGCGAGTGGTTGTCACCACCAGCCGGGCTGTCTCGGATTGCGCTCCATTCTACCAGAGAGTCTACCGCAAATATGGAGCACGAGGCTCGTCGTTGACGCTTCTCCCGATGAACCAAGCCAGCAAGCAAGATTGCGAAGCACTGGTGGAGTATATATACGGCGATGACTCCCCGACTGGTCGCGACCTGGACTATGTCGTACCATTTGCGGCGATTCCTCAGACAGGAGAGCTTGACACACTGAACGGCAAGCACGAGCTGGCATTCAGGGCCATGCTAACCAACATCATGCGGCTCACGGGTCTCATACGGCGAGCTAAAGAGAAATATCGCATCGACACTCGGCCCACAATGATCATACTCCCGATGTCCTGCAACGAGGGTACGTTTGGCGGTGACGGGCTGTACGGTGAATCGAAGCTAGGCCTGAAAACCCTATTCAACCGATTCTACTCGGAGAGCTGGTCAACGTATGTTACTGTGTGCGGGGCAGTCATTGGCTGGACCAGGAGCACTGGATTGATGCGGACATCCAACATGCTGTCCGCAGAGATGGAGAAAATTGGTGTTATCACATTTACCCAGGCAGAGATGGCGTTCAACATACTTGCCTTGATGACGCCTAAAATTGCAGTGTTTGCCGAAGACGTGCCGGTATATGCAGATTTGACGGGCGGGTTGGGGGGGATGTGGAACGTGAAGCAGCAAATTGCTGCAGCGCGTCAGAGACTGTCCGATGAGCTTGACCTACGAAACGCGCTTGCAGAAGAGGACGCCCGTCACCAGGAGGTCGTGTTTGGACCCCAACATCAGAACGACGAGACTAAACCCATAAGGCGAGCAAACCTGAAACTAGGGTTCCCTCACTTGGTCAGTCATGACTCACTAGCAACTAGTGGTCTTCCCCGACTCGAGGGAATGATCGATTTGTCGCGGACAGTGGTCGTAGTCGGATTCTCCGAGCTAGGCCCATGGGGTAATGCTCGCACTCGATGGGAGATGGAACATCAAGGCCAGTTCTCGCTCGAGGGCTATCTGGAGATGGCATGGATCATGGGATTGATCAAGCATGTTGATGGTGAACTGAAAGGGGAGCCATACGTGGGCTGGATAGACACAGAGACAGAGTCGCCCGTGAACGACAGCGACATTCCTCACAAATATCACCAGCATATCATGAAACACGTCGGGTTGAGGTTGATCAGCCCAGATGAACGAGACGGCTATGATCCTTCTCGAAAGGAATACCTACACGAAGTAGCAGTTGAGGAAGATCTTCCCCCCTTTGAATGTTCCAAGACAACAGCCGAAGCATTCAGACTGCGTCATGGTAACAACGTGAGCTTGCACCCGGTTGCAGAAAGCGACAACTGCCGTGTTTTTGTGAAGAAGGGCACAGTCTTGATGATCCCGAAGAGAATTCCGTTTGATCAGGTGGTAGCCGGTAGAATCCCGATGGGGTGGGACCCACTGCGGTATGGAATACCGGAGGATATTGTGCGACAGGTTGACGACACGACATTGTATACACTTTGCTGTGTATCCGAAGCTTTTTTGGCAGCCGGTATCCATGATCCTTACGAAATCTACCAGCACATCCATGTCTCTGAAGTGGCAAATTGTCTCGGTACTGGAGGAGGGCCGATGAAAGCCATTCGCAGTCTGTATCGCGACCGATTTCTTGACCGGTCTGTGAGAGGTGATATCATTCTAGAGCACTTTCTCAACACTACCGGAGCATGGGTCAACATGTTGCTGCTCTCCGCCGCGGGACCGATAAAGACACCTGTCGGGGCATGTGCGACTGCGCTTGAGTCTTTGGATACCGGCTGCGACGCCATCCAAACTGGCAAATGCAAGGTGGCGATTGTGGGAGGTTGCGACGACTATACCGAGGAGCTTGCATACGAGTTTTCCAATATCAAGGCAACTGCAAACGGTACGGAGGAGCTGGCCAAGGGACGTCTACCGAGTGAAATCTCTCGGCCCACTGCCAGCTCACGTAGCGGGTTCGCGGAATCGGCGGGCAGCGGCGTGCAGATTCTTATGACTGCCCAGCTGGCTTTGGACATGGGCCTGCCAATATATGGCATTCTCGCCTACAACCAGATGGCGGGTGATCAGATTGGTCGCTCCATTCCCGCGCCCGGAAAGGGTGTTTTGACAGCAGCACGGGAAGCTCCGGAAGCAAGGAGCGCGGCGCTGCGAGACTTTGGTTTCCGGCGCGCTCAGTTTGATGCAGATGTTGCGAATCTCCAGCGCTGCCAATCACTGAGACCCCCAGACATGTCCACAGAGCGGGATGAGCGGAGAGAGCATCTGATGTCACTGAGAATGAAAGAGATCCAAAATCGTTGGACGAGTCAGATACGGTTACAGGAACCTTGTATTGCTCCCATGAATGCGGCGCTGGCGAACTGGGGTCTGACTGTTGACGATATCGCCGTTGTCTCGATGCATGGGACATCAACCAAAGCCAACGAGATCAATGAAGGTGATGTCATCAACACGCAGATGGCCCATCTTGGGCGTCGCAAAGGAAATCCACTGCTCTGTGTTTGTCAAAAGTCACTTACTGGCCATCCCAAGGCTGCTGCAGGGGCGTGGCAGTTGAATGGCTGCATGCAGATCATCCGCGACCGAATCGTGCCTGGCAACCGTAACGCCGACAATGTTGATGAGCAGCTGAGGCAATACGAGCATCTAGTGTATCCAATGGAGTCAATCCACACGACGGACGTCAATGTAGTCATGATCACCTCCTTCGGGTTCGGCCAAAAAGGGGCCATCAGTATCATTGTCGCGCCCAAATACCTCTTCGCCTCTCTGTCACCCATGGACTATGAGCATTATCGGGACCGTGTCAAACAACGACAGCGCTTTACCAATCCCGAGTTTGTGTCACGCGTAATCAAGCAATCGCTGGTTCAAGTTAAAAGCCAGCCACCATGGAAGGACCCGGAGACCATGCGGAAGGTCTTTCTGGACCCAAACAGCCGTCTCATGGGAGACCAATATACCTTTAGCAAAGATCCCAGCCATGCTCAAGTATGCCCTGAGGCCAGCGAGATCTCGGGGGGCTCAGTTAAAGAACATGACCTCACCGAGTCGGGTACTGTGTCCAGCCTCGTCCAATCGATGTTTGACGAGGTGAGCCGGCGATCCAGCACATCACCAATCGCGGGCGTGGGTGTCGATGTCGAAAGCATCAGCAGCGTCAATACGGAGAATCCGACTTTTATCGAGCGCAATTTCACACCGGCCGAGAGAGACTATTGTTCGAAAGCCGCCGACCCACGGTCTTCCTTTGCTGGTCGCTGGAGCGCCAAGGAGGCAGTTTTCAAGAGTCTGCAAACTCAATCCATGGGCGCAGGAGCCGCCATGCAAGAGATTGAGATTATTAGCAACCGCGGGATCCCCATGGTCATGGTAAGCTTAGGACGCTCCGGTTAAACAGTCAGAGTTAACGCGTTTGTTTAGCTTCATGGCCGCGTTCAAGCCATCGCTGCTACAAGGGGCATTAGTAAGATCGACGTCACGATCAGCCATTCAGCAGACACAGCCATTGCCGTTGCACTTGCAACAGGAATACAATGAGATCAAGGTCTGGCATTTGGCAAACCACAAGAGGGTACTCCGTACATGATGCTGGACTTCATATGAAGTGGACGCGTTGTTGTTGCTGCCGCGGAATTGTGGCCGACGATCACACATGCGACTAGCGCCTCGCCAAGCAGCTGTTCATTATTGTAGGAGGTTCATTTAGCCGAAGCTCTCGCCAATAACATATCATAAAACTGGGTCGATCCACAACAAGTGTCTCCGCTGGGCTTCTTGAATCCGGTAATGCCGGCGCAAGGGATAATCAAGCTTTGTTCGCCCCCCTAGCTTTGTCGTCGCAACACCACGTAGCCATGCAGTAGTTTCGTCAATTTGGAATGAGGTTCAATCATGAATGAGCAACCCGCCGTGCAATGGGCTCATCATCCCAATAATCCCTTCAATTGGCCCGACGAGAAAAAATGGATGGCCATGTTGACCTCCTGTTGGGTCACGTTTATTGTCGGATTAAATGCTACGTCGATCACCACCGCAGCTGAATCTATCTCGGAAGAATTCAATCTGGGCAATGGTATTTTCGAGTACAACTTCTTTGCTGTGACGGCGTGGAACGCGGCAGCTGCATTAGTTCCCCTTGCCACTCTCCCTCTGATGGATACGTATGGGATGAGGAATGGATATGTGGTATGTCCTTCGAAATGGCTTCAGCAAGAAGTTCTAACCCGGCAGTACAGACGGCATACATTCTGTTCACCATTTTCTTGATCCCTCAGGCTCTAGCGCACAATTTCGCAACTCTCGTTGTCTGTCGGGCCATTGCAGGCGCTTTCGGAGGCACGCTACAAAATGGCGCGGATGGTCTGGCGTCGAACATGTTCCTGGACCATAAGGACCGTGTACTCCCTCTAACCCTGTACACCTTTACCTTGCTGTTTGGTGTCACCATGGGACCAGTGCTTGGTGCTGCAGTAGAGCCATTAGGATGGCGGTGGTATGTTTGACGAGCCTGAAGCCAGGTCACGGCTGACAGAATTAGGGTCTTTTGGATTGAATTGATCCTCTACGGGGCCTGTATCCCGCTTGTTTTATTGTGCATGAAAGAGACACGCGGGCCGATATTACGAACAAAGTTCATGCCCGAGGAAGCTTCTACGGTCGACAAATCCGAGGCAGTTGACAGCTTCAAAGAGACCATCTTGCGCTCAGCCGTGCTCCTCACCACCGAACCGACGGTCACGTCTTTCACAGTCTGGTCATCCTTCGCATTCGGACTTGTGTTTATTTCCACTCAATCCATCCCGATTGTGTTCAGCGGAACATATGACTGGCCCTCGTACACTGACGGCCTAGTGCAGGCGTCTATTGGCATCGGCCAAATTGTCGGGTTCATCGCCTGTTGCTTCCAGAATCGCATCTATATTAATAGCGCAGCTCATAACCCCGAGACACCTGGTACTCCGATCCCCGAGTATATTCTTCATCTATCAATTCCCAGTACAGCCGTTGCGCTTGCCGGTGGACTGTTCATGTACGGCTGGTCGACGGACCAAACACACTGGATTGTTCCGGCAATTGCACTCGGTCTGATCGGTTACGCCATAATGACAATCGTTACCGCCGCCAGTATCTACGTCACGGATTCGTACGCGGGGTTCGCGGCCAGCGCCATCGCTGCTGTCGCCTTTGGCGAAAATATCTTTGCGGCATTTCTTCCGCTCGCCGCAAAGCCCATGTATGTCCGGTTAGGGTATGAATGGGCCAGCAGTCTGTTGGCGTTTGTGGCGGTAGCATTAACTCTGGCTCCTATGGTGCTGCTGTGGAAGGGACGGACGATTCGTGCGAAGAGCAAAGCAATTCAGAAGATGTCACATTCTTGAACTTAATAAAAGACAAATTAGGCAGTTTGAACACAAAGCACGGCAACCCATTTCCCATCCATCCTCCGTTTAATCATCTCATGTAGACAGTTACATCCCCAAAGAAGCCATTGGCATCGTCCAACGTAGCGGTCGCATAATGTTCGACCATGGTTCTCACGCGCTGAGAGTCGGGATCTGTAGAGAACGGACTGATTCCGTCAGCTTATATCCATATCCTATCGGGGGGGGGGGGGGGGGGAATGGGGGCTGCAAGAGGAGAGAAGAGAAAATACCTCGCCCATTGCACGTCTCCACTCTCCACGACCTTCTTCACCCACGCCTCCGGCTCCTCCTGCAACGACAACACGGTATTCCACACCATAACCGCTGGCCATTGCACGTCCGCCACGATCTGCTTAACTGGCACATTGGGACTCACAGACATGACCAAGGTATTAGCATCCACTTCCAGAAATCCCTTCGGGTCATCCAACGCCGTGATGCCTATACTTGCCAGAAACTCACGATCCACGGCGTCATAGCTCGGGTCTTGAGCGTAGCACTTCACCCCGGACGCATCGGCCATGCCTCGACTCTGCAGCGCCGTGCGGATCGTTTCCACAGCGGCATGCTGCACATGCGCGCGGGTCAAATGCCAATCAAACGCGCAGCTGAGAGGGCTTGCGCTCGAGGGAGAAGTGTCAATGTCAGTGTCCAGCAACATGGACATGGACATGGACATAAACAAGGACTCATCAGTGTCTGAGTCGTCGTCGAGCAGAGGGGCGAACGAGCCCAGCCCGAAGCAGACGATCTTGGTGATCGGGACGGTGAGCGGCAGGGTTGAGATGATGCGGTCCAGGTCGCGGTATGTGGCACTTGCGAGCCAGAGATCGCGTGCCTCGTTGAATCGCTCGCGCACTTGCTTCAATGTATTGTTGGATAGAGAGTGCAGGGAGCGAGCGTACACGATTGAGACGGGGGTGTGGTCTGTCCGAAGGGCCTGTTCCGGACAGATGGGGGTGAGAGAGACGAGGTGTTGGATGGTGGCGTAGTTGATGCGGTAGGTGCTCCTGCTGTGTGTCAGCCTTCATCTTGATTGTATGAGGTATAAGTATGAGGTATGACAGAGAAAGGGAGGACAGCTCACGCGAAATCAGCACACCACGCTGGAACCTTGAGACTATACTTTTGCGGCACGTCATCCACATCATTGATAATCACTTCCTCTGCGCCTTGGTCGATCTGGCGGCTCAGGTCTTCGAGCAAGGCGCGAGGGAAGAAGGGCTTGCCGGCTTTATAGAGCTGCTTGACATGATCCAGTCGATCTTTGATTTGGGTCAAGGTATCTATGTCCATTTCCTCGTCATTGGGCACAAGGTTGGGGAGTTGGTCCGACATGGCTTCGGTTGGCAGGAGTGCGCAGAATGGAGATAGGAACGGACGGAGGTAATCTCTTGAGGATGAATCTGTACAGGACGGAAAGAAGTCAGCGGACGACTCTTCTCTTATGGATGAATCCCTGCTGGCTTGCGTGAAATTTCAGCACAGTGAAAATCTGGTTGGTTATGTAGTAACAGTAGCAGTTCAGCTGGAAAGGCCCGATTTCTGACGTTATCCTATACCAGGCCAACGGGCCCAAACGGAAGACAAAGTTAATTAGTTCCGATCCTGCCTTCTTACACACTTCGTAATCGACCTGTAACAAGGATGCGATGAGGTAGAAAGAGTCGGGAAAAGAAGAGGCAACAGGGGGAAGTGCCCGGTCATCACTTCCCCTTGCTCGCCCAAAGGACGACAGAAGGTCCCAAAATCCCAGCTGTTGGACCCAACCGCAGCTGCTTGATTAAAACTGTTTATTTATTTTCTGGGCCCTCCATCTAGAACCCCTAATCATCACACGGGCCTCCTTTTTTCTCCCCTCCCCCGTTCTTCCTAGCCGGGCTGTGTTACAATAGGCATATATGAGGAATGATTGGGTACCAAGAGAATGCAAAGCTACAGTGGAAGGGCTATTTTCGGAAGTATTATGGGATATTTTTAACCTGCGCCAATGCACGCGATGGCGGCTAGTTGGCTGAGCGCGTAGTAATTAGGGGCGTTTTGTTGCGGCGTAGGAGGGGACTATTTCTGTGGACGAGGGGATTGGTGCGGGGAGATTTGGTGCTAATATTAGACTGTTCTAATTAGTGTTTTTGGTTTATTTAGAATATTCTGGGTTTATTTCTCCCAGAGTTAATTATGCTTTCTACGATCATGAGGGTAGAGTCAGTATGACATGACCGTCATGACATGTTCATCCATTTCCACGGGTTTGCCGCCGGCCCTGTTGGTTTCAAGGGGCCAACATGCTTTCTACCAGTTCTAACTCTCTTCCGCTGAACCTAACTTGCATGTCGCTGCGGGGATTGTCTTCCGCATCATGTCTCAGGAGGTGGGCGGTTGGGATATGACATATTAAGTTGGTCATGGCCAACGTGAGGGAGTCATAACATTGGATACCCTTGGGCGTGGCATACGCCTGGCCAGAGAGTCTACCTGATAGAGGTGTCGACATCCAGGCCTGTTGGGTCTGGAAGGTATGGGACGTTTCACATGGCTGACAGACCAGTGACTGGAACACACTGAAACTTTCTATGATGTCCCATTGCATACGCGGTCTGTCCGTCAGTTTCGGCCGATCCAACTCAACTACCCTCATGCATCTTGATAGACTCACGTATGTACAACCTTACGACCCCAATTCTGCCTGCATCTTCATCCTTTTGTCTCACCGTCCATCCACAACAGGTTACATGAATTCTGTCCTACGTGTCCACTAACCAACTGATCCTCTCACTAACCCGTTACTCATGCCACATCACCGTAGTTTCCCCTGCGTCTATCCATCAGGAACATGACACAGTCACATACTGTAGTTACGTTACCTTTAGGGTTAGGACGAATCAGAATTTCTTATTTGCATCAAAGCCAACCAAACCTTCGTGCCTTGCGCCTCTGCGGGAAGAGTTTGCCGGTTCCGTTTCGATGTCCCGGATAACTCCGAGGGTTATTGACGTGAGACCAGAAAATCTCTGGGTCAATCGGCTTCTGGCCTATTGTTCTCTCCTTTTGGTGACCCATTGAGTGCTAGCTTGATGTGGCACTGTCCCTGGACGGGCTGTAGGTAACCATATTTCTCATCTTCCGTCACTCTGACTCTCTTTCTATTCGCTCGTTTTTTCCTATCCTCTTGTCAAAAGGCTTAAATGTCTTTTAGGTTGAGAATGTGTCATATCTACGATGCTATGAGAAATCGTTCCGAGTTCCGCGTCCTCAGCACCTATCATCAGCACACATCACCAGAAGAAGCGCCCCAATTTTGGTCCCTACGTACCCATGACAGTGCATTACTCGATCACAATTTGTCTTTTCCCCGCTCCATGGTGGCCAGATGGTGGCGACATGACCGGGACTATAGTCACCCCGAGTCATTCAAACTTTAATTGCGATTAAACTCCGCCATTCAACTCATATTCCGTCTCTTTCCCTCGGAGACTCTGTTTACTCCATCCTTATGTCATTTCGTCTAACTTCTCCGGGACTACCTGGAGTAATTGAATTCCGGGCCAGGGAGCTGCGGAGGGATAGAGCGACGACTACGGATCAACCTAGTCGCTTGTAAGTCTGTGTTTGATCTCGGTGTCTTGATACTTGTGTTCAAGCTGTTCTACGTGTAGAATTACAGCTCAAAGATGCCGTTGGAACAAAGGAGAGGCTGTAAGCCTATGGCGTATACGTTTTCAGTATGCAGTGTTCTGCGATCAAGATGGTCCAGCATATTCTCTAGAGACGATCTCCTTAGCATATCCATGCGGGGTAATTCTGTCTACACCGTGTCTAACAGTCGTTTCCAAGTCGTCGACACATCTTCCGTGCAGGCCTGTCACCTGATCGCCAAACCCTATCCAGCACTCACAAACCTGTTTCTTCACATACATAACCTGCCTTTCATGAGTCAATCGATGCGTGATTCGCTCAAGCCTGTGCATGATTCCATTCCTGTCATTTAAGCGTGAATTCCTTAACAGTGCTGGTTAACAATATCTTCCGCGATCTCCACCTACTCTTTCTGCACAGTACTCTACGGTCGTAGTACTTGTACATTTATACTATGTGCATTCAGAAAATAGCGGAGTATTGATTACTCCTTGCATTGGCAAAGGCCTTGGTATATAATTCATCTTCCCTTTCTCTGTCTTATTGTATTACCCCATCCCATATTCATCCAATATGCCCGCCCAACCCTGACATCCTCATCATCGGCGCCGGCTTCAGCGGCCTCTACGCCCTACATACCCTCCGCACCGCCCTCCCCAACCTCACCATCCACGTCCTCGAAACAGCCTCGGACATCGGCGGCGTCTGGCACTGGAACAGATACCCCGGCGCCCGAGTCGACTCGGAGTGGCCCTTCTACCAGCTCACGATCCCGGCGGCCAGGCGTGACTTTTACTTTACCGAGCGGTTCCCTGATCATACCGAGCTGCGGCGGTATTTTGCTCATCTCGAGGAGAAGCTGCACTTGAAGCAGGATATTACGTTCAATGCCAGGGTTAGCTCGGCCGTTTGGAACGATTCAACCGCTACATGGATTGTGTGGACTGAATCCGGGCTTGAGGTTCATGCTACTTACCTGCTATTTTGTTCGGGGCTGTTGCATCGTCCTTATATTCCTTCTTTTCCTGGTCTGGAGCTCCATTATCCGTTGCATCAGCGTCATCCTCATATGCATCCCAGCATTAGCCCAACTATTCATCCTGGCGACGCTACTATAAACACCAGCACTAGCACTAGCACAACTACCTATGCCGACAATACTATACCCACCCCAAACACCACGACCAACTCACCCACCTACCCCTCCCAAACAAACCCCCAAATCCAAATCTTCCACTCCTCCGCCTACCCAACCACCCTCCCCACCACCGACAAACGAATCGCCGTGATCGGCGCCGGCGCCACAGGCGTCCAAATCGTTCAATCCCTCTCCAAAACCGCTTCCCAACTAACCCTCTTCATGCGGCGTCCCAGCCCCTGTCTCCCCATGCGCAACCGGTCCCTCACGCGTGCTGAACAAGATAGCTGGCGACCTTTCCTGCCGGCACTGTTTCATGCGTCGAGACAATCTCGATCTGGCGTCCCTTTTCCCCCTGCGCCACCCGGACAATCAATCTTCGAGTTGTCTGACACCGAACGGGAAAATTACTACGAGGAGCTGTGGAAATCAGGATCGTTTAATTTCGGGGCGAGGAACTTCCCACAGACGTTTGTGTCTGAGGAGGCTAATCGCTTGGCTTACGCTTTCTGGGTCAAGAAGACGAGAGAGAGGATGAAGGATGGATGGAAGAGGGATGCTGTTGCGCCGGAAGAGCCGGTGAACTTTCTGTTTACGAGACGCGCGCCCCTGGAGGGGGATTTTTATGAGTCTGTGGATATGGAGAATGTGAATGTTGTGAAGATTAAGGGTAAGGAGGAAGGAATGGGATTGAGGTTTACGGAGAGAGGGGGGATTGTTGTGTTGAGTGAGGATGGGGTGGAGGAGGAGGAGGAGAAATTGTTTGATGTGGTGGTGTTGGCTACGGGGTTTGATAGTTATTTTGGGGCGTGAGTATCATTTTCCTTCTCCCTCCTTTCTATTGGTCGGGCTGTTCTTTTTTCTAATGGCCAGGAATCTGAACTATATGGGAAGTCATGAAATGGATACGAACTAGGGCTCGCTGATCACGAGGTCTCCCTATACTAACTAGACCGATCTCTAGAATGGCCGACATGAACATCCGCGGCCGCAACGGCATCAGCCTCGCTGAGAACTGGCGGTCAGGTATAAAGACGTACCTTGGGATCACGGTGCATGGGTTTCCGAATTGCTTTTTGAGTTATACGCCACATGGTGAGTCTCCTTTGCTTACCACCTTGTCATATCCTACTATCGGATCTATTCTTTGACGAGACTCATTTCCACATTTTCATTGTCATGCTTGTCCTTATGTTTATCCTCGTTCCTCACCATACTAGCTATGTACTTCTCTGCTCTGTACTGTGTATGACTACCACTATCTCCACCCACCTACACATACTCATCATTGCTCTACCCTACCCTCCCCAAACTAAACCCAACCCAACACAACCAAACACACACATCGATACCTACTATGCTATACTATCCACCTATCCTCCCTATACTAACTATCAATAAATCCAAAAAGCACCAACACCCCTCTCCAACGGCCCCACAATAATCGAAACTCAAATATCCTTAATAACCACCCTCCTGACACGTCTTACATCCCTTCACCCTCAACCATCACCTCAACCCCAACCTCAGCCTCAGTCAAAGGCCTCACCCACTTACTCCACGCATAACCAAACGCAACCCACCCATCTCTCAAACAAAAGCCAAAACTGTGAACAAAATAGAAACAGATATCCAACCCTCGAACCAACCCTCCCCGCGCAAACCGTCTGGCGCGGACTCATCCAGGCCCAAGCCAAGGGGACGTTGTTTGATAGGACGGATTCATGGTGGAATGGGGGGAATGTGCCGGGGAAGAAGAGGGAGGTTGTTACCTTTTTGGCTGGGGTGGAGGAGTATGAGAGGGTTTGTCTGGAGAGGATTAATTCTAATTCTGATCTTGAGTTGGGGTTGGGTGGTTTTACGGTTGATTTTGGATCTAGGTCTGGTGGGCGTTGTTCTAATGGTCATTCCCGCGGTGATGGAGGGAAGGAGGGTCTTGAGGGTGGGAAGGTAAATGGGTATGAGAAGGAGATTAATGACGTGGTGAAAGGGAGAGAGAAAAGATTGAGTGTTTATGGGTTATCTGGGATGTTGAAGAGGTGGGGAGTAGGAAGGAGTTGAGTTGGCCGTTGAGGTGTATATGGAGTTATTGGAGCCATTAATATCATTCAACTCGTATCATATACCTACCTACCTACCTAACATGACATGTTTGGTAGTTTATGTGTCATACCCACACTCCCTATCACACCAATCTATCCACCTCTATACCTCATATACAATCAATCCGATACCCCCGCCTTCGTCCACCAAAACTCACACTCTCTCCGACTCCATTCATCATCCACCACTTTCGCCGCAACGCCTCTCCCAGTCCCCCCAGCTCTCTCATCATTCCCCTCCCCAAACACCATCACCCTCCCTTTCCCCTCCTCACCCACATATCTCTCCCAAGTCGGCCTACCCGGATACCTACCCGAGATGGCATTCGGATCCCCAGTCACAATAAACGACGTGAAATACGCATGCAACTGTCCCGCGACCTCCTCCTGCGCATCTGACAATCCTCGAACATCCGCATCATACGCTTCGTAGGGTAACTGGTCCGCGTGATTCGCGCCTCCTTGGACGGTCTTGTTAAGTGCCCAGCGATACAGAAAGACAGGATTCTCGGTGTTCCCCGAGTCCAAAGAAACAAAGTGTGCGGTTTGTCGCACAGGACATGCGTAAGCGTAGTGACCGTATGCTGCTTCGACGCGCTTATACTGCGATCCTACAGCGATGGGTCTAGTCTCTGTGTACGGTGACAATGCCGAGGTTGCAGGATCCGGATACAGCGCGTCGATAGTATCCAGATCTTGCTCTGTGTATGCGGGGAGCAAGGTATGGAAGAAATCTCTGAATTGCGGCGCCGTGCTCATGTTCACCGGCACGTAGTAGGTTCCTTCATTCGTGTTGAAGCCCGTTAGGATGGGCATTTTGTTCCAGTCACCGGAGTGCCATGCGTCGATTGGCCGGCGCTTGATGAGTTCTTTGTCGATCACGAGTTGAAAGGCCCAGCGGACGGAGGGGTTGTAGCGATCGAAGACGGTGGAGGAGGCGTTGGAGATGAGGTCGATGGGTTGGGTACGGAGACAGGGGAAGATTTCGCTGTCCGGGAGGCCGTCGCAGTGCGAAGCTTCCACGAATTGTCGGAATTGGGCCTCGTGGAGAGCCGAGTCGATTGGGTGCACGGCGCGCGAGGTGGCAGCGCCGGATTCGATGATGGCGCGGTGGAAGAGTGAGTGGTGGAGATCGGTGTTCATGATGTGGTGTGCGATCTACCCAGCTGTTAATCTGGGTCATTGGGTATAGTTGCTGTGCAACTGGAGTATGGTCTGTAGACATACCGAATGCGCGCCGGCCGAGACACCAAACAGTGTCACCTGCGACGGATCGCCCCCAAACGTGGCAATGTTATCCTGTACCCATTGCAGCAGCAGTAGCTGGTCATGCAGACCGAGATTTAGTACGCCTTCTTTGGCAGTGGTCGAGGATGGCAGAAAGCCCAGGGCGCCGATCCTGATGTTGTCAGTCGGAAGCAGATAGAGATAAGATAAAATAAGAGATAAGATACCGGTAATTAAAAGAAACGCCGACAAACGGGTGCGCAGACCATCCGACCATCGACGCCGTGTTGTGCATCAGGGCTGTCAGGTATTTATGAATCAAGTACTCATAGCAATGGAGAGCGCTTTCTTACCAGAACCCCGATTATACGCTCCCCCGTGAATATACACCGCCACAGGGACCTTATCCTTGTCCGTGACCCCCTTCGGCCGAAACACGTTCACCGTCAGACAATCCTCGTCGCTGCCTGTGTCGCCTTTTAACGGAATCAATTGCTTTCCGGGACATCTGCAGATTTCCCATCCATTAGCTATTTTCCCTTATCCAGAGAGAGCCGGACGTTCAATAGGACCCATAACCCGTCCCCAAAGCGGGGAACACAGAAGGTAAACTAACCTCTTCCCAAACCTCCCCGCATCAATCACGACTTCCTCGCCATCGCCATCGCCATTCACTCTCTCAGTTACAGGTACTGCCTCCGCGCGACGAAACCGTCTCTCACCAACCGGTGGCACCGCGTACGGAATCCCTCGAAACGCCTCCACGGGGACGTTCAGGTTCTCAGCGATCGTGGACCCGAGCAACGTGCCTTGAGCGATTTGGACACGAGGACGCTGCCCGGATGACGGGCGCAGGACGTCTGGAATCCATGATGAGGATGAGGAGGGGTCGGTGAGAAGATGCAGGTGTTGGATTTCGAGGAGGATGAGGACGGGGATAGTGATTAGGAGGATGAGGAGGCGGGGGGTGAACATCATCTATTCGGTCTTGGTTGAGGGGGTTGGCTTGGGTTGGATTGAGTTGGTCTCGTGGAGGAGATCAAATATATGAAGGAGGGGAAGACGACTCGTATCCTTAAGTCAGGAGTCCAGCGTCGGGATTAGTTTTAGTGTCCGAAACGGGATCATCCCGGCTTGAGGCTATCGTGAGGGGATGTCTAACTAGATGTATATTGTAAGAGGTATCTTATCTAAAGTACAAGATAGGAGAATATGGTATAAGATAGCACAAGAGTATTAGTAGTATTTAAATAGTAAAGAGAATAGAAACAAATCTGATATTTAACTATCTAAGCTAAGTATATATCGAGATTAACTTATCTTCTAGGGTAGCAAGATAGAGTCAAACACAGGAACATTTAATGCATACCGTACGATTGGTCTTGCAGGAACAGAAGTACACTTTTGAAATGATGATAGGACAGTTGGAGGTAGACAGTAAATTGATTGAAGATATAAAATGAATTGAAGCATAAGTCAAAACTCTACAATGAATGTACCAGATCCTCAATGGACGTATGCCATCCCAACAATGAAGTTGCAAGACAAAAATCTAGTACGTCACTGGTAGTAATTTACTCAATATAAGCACTTCTTCGGCACAACTGCAGTCATGGAAAGACTGAATCGCAATTTGACATCCGTGCTAGTCTACGAGCGGGAGGCATGGTAGGACCAGAGAAATCAGCATGAGAAAAATATGATCAATTTGACTAGTTAGTAGTAGTATGTTCCAGATCCTCAATGGACGTATGCCATCTCAACAAGTTGCAAGACATAAATCTAGTACGTCACTGGTAAAGAAAAATCAATATAAGCACTTCTTCGGCACAACCACAATCATGGAAAGACTGGATCGCAATTTGACATCCGTGCTAGTCTACGAAGACTAGAGTGAGTTCAATGGAAGGGAGAAAAAAGACAAGATCAAATCAATTGACTAGTTAGTAGTATGATGTACCAGATCCTCAATGGACGTATGCCATCTCAGCGAACTGCAAGACATGAATCTAGTACGTCACTGGTAATCTCAATATCAGCACTTCTTCGGCACAACCACAGTCATAGAAAGGCTGGATTGCAATTTGACATCCGTGCTAGCTACGTTGCCAGAGATTGTCAATACCTAGGTCAAAGGGAAGGAAGAGGATGGATAGTCATTAGAATTAACCTCGGGTATCATACAGCAGGCCCGGGTATGAATACATAATTAGTAGACATGTCGTGTCACGTAAATCAATCAGAGCTCCCGACGGTTCTCCCTGGGCGGCTTGAAGTTGCCCTGTTTCAGCTCCTTCCAGGCAAGATCAAACCGAGCACCGAGGTACCAGGCCACACCAATCTGAGAGAGTCAGGATGAGGATGATGAGAGTCGAAAAGCAGGTGGACCTACCATCAAAACAGAAACAATGAAGATGATCACGCCCATCAGCGCCATCATGAAGAAGACATCTTGGCGTGTTTCAGCCTCTTCTTGCGCCTTCTTCTTCTCCTCCTCGGTGAGCGCGCCAACCACCTTGCGCTGGGCGTCTTCGGCGTTCTGCGAGGGGAAGATGTTCTCGATGAATTTTTCAATCTGACAAGTCAGCATAATCGATCGGTGCAATTGGTGGGGTCAGGGACATACTCGTCCGCAAACAAGACTGATCTTGAGGAAGTTGGGGTCCTTAGGGGTGTTCTTCTTGTGAATGCGACGCGCATACCGACGGAAGACCTCGCACAAGACCCGCAGGTTCTGCGTCGACTCCGTCATCAGACTGCAGGCATCACCCTTAGTGATCTTGATGTTACGCTCGAAGATCGCGGGGTTGCGGAAGCACAGCTCCAAAGTAGCAATGGCCATGGCCTGGGGAATCGCGGCAAAGTTGAAGACACTCTGCTCGCGCAATCCGGCCAGGTAGAACAGACAGTCCTCGACATGCTCCAGGGCGTTCAGCACCATGTCCGAGCTGCAGTTCAGGGCCACTTCGCGGTTCTCGGGCTTGAACAGGTCGTCGAAGTCGCTGACATACTTGGACCACACTTCCTTGGGCCAGAAGCGACGGCGATCATCGTTGTCCTCGCGCACGTCACGGATGATGTTGGTCTTCTGCAGGAACAGACCCATCGACTTGTGCAGACGGGGACGCTCCAACAGAGCCGGGTTACCGAATCCCGCCTCGACGAACAAGCGCGTCAGACCCTCGCCGACCAGTCCGGCCACGTAGTAGCAGTACAGGTCGTACTCGACGGTCGTCTTGACGCTGGCATCGTCCAGCTCGGCCTTGCGACAGTAGTCGGCCATGCCGTTGCCCATCTTGTCGGTGATGTCCTTGACAATGGCCTGGTAGGCGGGCTTCATGTTCTTGTATTCGGTGATGACATTGTGGAACTGAACCAGCAGTTCCCGGTCCTTCTCCTCGGGGCGGTTACCCGTGAAAGTCCAGCCGTCCTGCTCCAGGAAGTCCTTGAACCCGCGCAGCAACGGCTCCTTGGTCTCTAGGGGGATTGAGGTGTCATCCTCGATGGTGTCCAACCCACGCAGGGTCAGGTAGAAGACGCAGACGGGCAGCAGCAGTTCGGGGTGGAGTTCCTTGATCACGGCGCTGAAACTGCGACTGGTCAAGTCCAGGAATTTGAAGCACTCCTTCTGAGTCTCGGTCTCATTCGTCGTGTCGCGCTCATGAACGGGGTTGTGCCAGACTTTCCTATCACCAAGGACCATTAGACCTCCATAAGCGTTGGCACAATCGTCAACTAAGATGGGAGCGGGAGTACCAACCATTGCAGGATCGACCTCAACTCGGAGGGATGGAGGGAGTAGTAGAAGATACTCGAGATGAGGGACATGATGGAGGGAATTGGGGAGAAGTAATGGAGACAGAAATGCAGAGAGAAGAACGCAATGCCAGTATTAGATAGTAGTAGAGAGAGCTGTGAAGGAGAGAATTATTGTGGGAGAAAGTAGATCAGAGTAAATAATATACAGGAAGGTAGGAGAACAGTGCGTGAGGGGAGGAGAGGGGGAAGAGGAAGGTTCCAGGATCAGAGGTGAAATGAAGTGAATTAGGGGAGAGATCCGGAAAAGAGAAAAAGAAGAAGGGGAGGGAGGAACGGGGGAAGAGGAGAGGAGTGGAAGAGAAGAGAGAAGAAAAGAAGCCCAAGAAGGATTTTAAAATGAGGTGGCTCGTTAGGGGCCACCAGTCCGCGCTAGTCCCCGGGTATTGTATTTACGTGCTTTCTGCCATAGTCCAGACAAGGTCCTGGTGGTAAATATCCCCAGGCTGACCGTACGTGACCGTACCCGACCACCCACGCAGCTACGGCGCGCGACAGAGACCCGGAATGCCCCCCGCCGAATGACGAAAGTCGCCAGGCAGAAAAAAATAAAGTATCAGGTGGGACTTCCATTCACTCCATTCCCTCTATACCCCCATTCTCCCCATTCTTACCGATATTTTCCCGTATCTCCATCCTTAACAATCCCACACCCTCCAGGCGAGTCGGCCCGTCATGGTCGCTGATACCACCTACTACGATGCCTTAGGAGTGCCTCCCACGGCCTCCGAACTGGAGATCAAGAAGGCTTACCGCAAACTGGCCATCGTCACTCATCCTGGTGCGCTGTCCTGCGCTGCCCTGCTCGTTGACGCTGCTCATCTGACCCTCGACAGATAAGAATCCCGGGGACGAGACTGCGCATGCCCGATTCCAGGCGGTAAGCTTCCTTGCCTTGTCCCACCTCTGGATCGAAAATTAACGGCCATAGATCGGAGAAGCCTATCAAGTCCTCAGCAACGAAGATCTACGAAAGCGCTATGATAAATTTGGAAAGGAGGATGCGGTTCCCGCCAGTGGCTTCGGTATGTCTGGTCTATATCTTTAGGTGGTATTATGGTTGCATGCTAACCCCATATTAGAGGACCCCTCCGAGTTCTTCGGCATGATCTTCGGCGGAAACGCTTTCGTCGACCTGATCGGTGAAATCTCCCTCATGAAGGACCTCACCGCCACGATGGACATCACGATGCAGGAGATGGAAGAGGAGGAACTGGCCGCGTCGGCCGAGGAGAAACTGAACATCCATGATCAAGAAACCAAGGCCGGGGAGACCGCCGAAGGTGCCCAGCCCGCTGCGCAGCCGGCTACTTCGACCGATCCGGCTGCCCCTGCTGCTGCAGCAGCTCCCGCTCCCGCTCCCACTGCCGCCCCCGAACCTGAGACTACGGAAAAACCGGCTGCCTCCAGCTCTGGTAGAAGCACCCCCCGTCGCCCGCTCGGCCAGCAGGCCATCATGGACAAGTCCGAAGAGGAAGCGCGCATGGAGGCAGCTGGTCTGTCGCCCGAGGAGAAGGAACTTCGCAAGAAGGAGAAGAAGAAGGGTCTGTCCCGGGAGCAGCAGGAGCGGCTGGCGGCCTACGAACTCGAACGGAAGAAGGCCCGCGAGGAGCGTGTCGACACGCTGGCCACCAAGCTAGTCGACAAAATCAGCGTGTGGACCGAGACCGACAAGGGCGCCGACGTCACCAAGGCCTTCGAGGAGAAGATCCGTCTAGAAGTAGAAAACCTGAAGATGGAGTCGTTCGGTCTGGAGATCCTGCACGCCATCGGACAGACGTACGTGCAGAAGGCCAGCTCGTTCTTGAAGTCGCAGAAATTCCTGGGGATCTCCGGCTTCTTCTCCCGGCTGAAGGACAAGGGCACGCTGGCCAAGGAGACGTGGACGACCATCTCGACGGCCATCGACGCGCAGATGACCATGGAGGAGATGGCCAAGCTGGAGGAGCGCGGCGGCGAGGACTGGACGGACGAGAAGAAGGCCGAGTACGAGAAGAAGGTGACGGGGAAGATCCTGGCGGCGGCGTGGCGCGGCAGCAAGTTTGAGATCCAGAGCGTATTACGCGACGTGTGCGACCAGGTCTTGGGTGACAAGCGCATCAAGCTGGACAAGCGGGTGGAGCGGGCGCATGCGCTGATCATTGCGGGCAACATCTACCAGAAGGTATGTCTTTGCCTTCCGATCTATCTAAAGAATTCCCACTAACGCTACTGCAGGCGGAACGCGATCCCGAGGAAGAAGGCGACTACATGGCCTTTGAGCAGCTGATGGCGGAGGCGATGACGAAGAAGGGCAAAGACGAGAAGAAGAAGAAGAAGAAAAAGCACGAGCACGAGGAGGAGCCGACTTCCGCATAGACCAATTCATCGTTCTTCTTGCCCATTTCCTTCCCCTGCGTTACCATTCCCCTGCGTTCTTCTGCGTTCCCGTTAAGACTGGATACGGCTGTTTGATATTCAATGATTCTATGGATATACTTTGTAGCGAATGATGTCCAGTGATGACTTAATAGACTGGTCTCCTGTATTATCTGCTGGGTGTACTCTGTAGCTTCGTGTTATGTAGCGATCGACATGCATTCCTCTCGAATGCCAGAGATCGCATCGGAGATCTCCGCCAACCCCGCAGTCTCTCTCTCTCTCTTCTTAATTCATCTCCACTTCATGTTCACCACTTTCCACCCATATCTCCTCCAGCCAAGACACATCCTATCTAACCAAACAAGAAACACGGCACGCGATCTCCTCCCCAAACCAACGCCGCTAATTCCTAGCGCCCTGCTTATCAGTCTTGACTGGCGGATTCCTGCAGCCCGCCACGCACGATGATACCTTGTGGCCGGTAGGGCCAGCAACCCGCGGATCCTTTCCTATCTGCGAGTTTCCTTTCCCTTCAAGCACTAACCAGTCAGCCATGGATTCGAATCTGAACTCCTCCCTTCACCGCTTGACGGCTTATCATCGGGCGAGTCCGTCGCTAGACATGACATGTTAGGATATGCATGCAGGACCAGCGCAAGGGTCGGATATTTAAAGATGTGAGAATTCCGGAGAATCGCCTGTCAGTCAGGACTCCTCGATTCTCAGCCCACCCACCATGTCCCCATTTCTCTCCTCGGTGGCTACGACTGCACTGGCTCTGTTGGCTGTCGGCAGCACCGCCATCCCCACTCCCATTCCCAGTCCCTCCACCCCAGCACCAGCACCCACCGGCTCCGTCTTCCCCTCCGGCTTCGACATCGTCTCCTCCTGGGCAAACCTCGCCCCCTGGAAGGAAGTCCCCAGTTTCGCAAACCTCCCCAAAGGCGTCCCTCGCGGTTGCGAGCTCTCCCAAGCGCATGTCCTCCACCGACACGCGCAACGCTATCCAACAAGCTTCAAGCTCGACGGGGGCGGCATCGACGCGTTCTCCCAGAAACTCACCAACTATAGCCGTGCGCATAATACCACGGAGATCGCATCTGGCCCGCTACGCTTCTTGAACGATTGGGTTGATCTCCTCGGCAAGGATACGTTGTTGCCGACGGGCGCCGCGACGGAGGCGTCGTCTGGGGCGAGGATTTGGTCCAAGTATGGACGGTATTTGTATCGGGCGGTTGAGGAGCCGGGGGTGGAGAGGTGGAATTCGAGTTTGAATGTTTGGCCGAATGGGACGGTTAGGGAGAAGCCTGTTTTTCGGACTACGGGGCAGGCGAGGATTTTGGAGAGTGCGAGGTGGTGGTTGAGTACGTTTCCTTTTCTATATCCCTGCTCTATGGTTTACTGTTCTGGTTGAGGTCTGAGGGACTCTGATGGCGAGGAATTGTGTTTACTGACGGTATTAGGTGGTTTCTTTGATAACGAAGGTGCTAATAGCTCTTACTCGGAGTATGATCTCGTGGTCATCCCAGAAGGAGATGGATATAACAATACTCTTGGGTCTGATCATTCGTGCGAGAACAGTCCATCTGGAGGGTAAGTCAGCCCTTTACCACCCTTTCAACTACCACCTCCTCCATCATCCCATCTCAATCAACTGACCAAAAACGCAGCAACACCGACGGCGCCCACTTCATCACCACCTTCACCAAATCCGCCGTCCAACGCCTCTCCCCCCACCTCCCTAACGACTTCAACCTCACAGCCTTCGACATCGCCTCAATGATGGTCCTCTGCCCCTACGAATACGCCACAACAACACAACACTCGTCCTTCTGCATGCTCTTCACCGAACAGGAATGGCTCGACTACGCCTACGCCATCGATATCCAATTCTACGGCGTCTTTGGCCCCGGGTCCCCGACTGGGCGCGCGCAGGGGATTGGGTATATTCTTGAACTCGCTGCCAGGTTGCAGGGGAAGTTACCCGTTGAGAGAGAGGGTGGAGGGAGTGATACGAGTATCAACGCGACGTGGGACTCGTCAAGGGATACCTTCCCGCTCAATCAGCCGCTTTATCTGGACATGTCGCATGATACGGTCATCGTGGCTGTTCTTGCGGCGTTGGGGTTGAAGTGGTTCAACTATGGGCCTGAGGGGATGCCGGCTGATGTTGAGCATGAAGTGGAGAGGAATTTCCATTTGCATGAGGTTACGCCGTTTGGGGCGAATATCGTCACGGAGGTTTGGACGTGCCCTCAGGGTGGTGATGGCACGTCATTTGAGACGGATGATCTCGCCAGCTCGATGTATAGGAATCCCGATTTGTCTGAGACGGCAAACACGAAGGATTATCTGCGGTTCGTGCTGAATGGGGCACCAGTACCGTTAGATGGGTTGGTCGGGTGTGAAGACGCCGTGAATGGGTTTTGTGGTGTGGATTGGTTCCTTTCGGGTGTGGGGACGTTGAAGGAGGATGCTGAGTATCAGTTTGCTTGTTTTGGGGAGTATGATCTGGACAAGCAGGTTGGGGATGGGAGGCCGGAGGTAGGTAGGTAATAGACCTCGTGACAGGGTATAGGGAGATATAGACCCCATCGGCTGAACCTTTTGGGATTCTCTGAAGCTAAACTGCGCTATGTTCAATATGTTGGATGTTTGGCTTACACTAAGGGTCCTTCATATAGTAAGAAGCACAGTATAAAAGTGAATTGATGGAGATGAGTTCTACTCTATAAAGCTTGATGGAACCTTGCATGTGTAGAGTGCCCGAACCGATGAAGCAGGATGGTTGATGAAGTCAAGGTCTACTTTGTATGTGTTTTAACCTACTATATGTACATGGGTCTAGGCAGAGGCCAAGAAACTGAATGTTCAACAGTCCCCGGTGATCTGGTAAGGGACCGTGGGCTGCGTGACGAGTTGATTGCCTTGAAATATCGGAAAACTCTAAACATGCAGGCAGAGGTATGTACTTGTCTAGATAGTCTGAGTAAGTTGGTAGTCTTGAGCAGATTTAAAAATGTCTGCGTTATTCTTAGTCGGGACTGTTGTTTTTATCCTTTCTCCCATTTTATGCAAGACGGTAGACAGCCAAATTCTAATATTTCAGTACCTCCCGCTGTACCGTGGAGACCGTGGAGGTTCATGGTCGGATTGATCTTCGCTATCATCATCCCTGGCTTCTTCATCTTGCTTGTCATCTTGCTTGTCATCCAACTCCTCATCTGACTCTTCAATAATGTAGGGCTGATAGACACCCTCATCCGTTGTTTGCCGGTCATTCCTCGGACCCTCAGGCTCCAAGTCATCCTTTCCTGGGCCCTGATATATCTTCTCCTCCGGACCAGATTTGGAACACATGGTGATTGTCCCGCCAGGCTGAATGACTGACCCCCAATCGTCCTGTGATATGGGCTTACCATCAGGGCCAGTGAATTCATAATCTCCCTTAGCAATATAAGGCGAAAGAATGGGATCATCTGGAAAGGTCTGCCGCATGAGCTCCTTCATTGCCTGTGGGAAAGACATCAGTTCTGAACCTTAGCGTGGAGCGTGGACAACTCACCGCACTGCTACTGCATTGATCAAAAGGGAATACAAATGTTCTGCCCACTGGATCCTTCAAGATCAGTAGCCGTTGCCCCCGCCCAAGCATGCCTCGCATTCCTGCCTCAGCGGCGCTTGCTCGTTCTTCTGCACTTCTCCGTTCTCTCTCAGCCTCGGCAAGCTTGTCCTCGAACATCAGTTTCTCCTGCTCTCTACTTTCCCTTTTCGTCTCGGTACGCTTCTTAGCGTCCTCTTCCTTCTTCATGCCTCGCGCAGAGTGGAGCGCTTTTTCTAGGTTGGCTATTCCATCGTCCGTCGCCCCGTCGCTGCGATAGCCTTCCTGTAGAATCGCGCGCGATGTTCGATTTGGGTTATTTCGTTCCGGAGCTGATGCCCCAGGCGCTGGGTCTGGTTTTTTATCCAATGCCGCCGCCGGAGTTTGAGTCTGAGGGTTTATCTGAGAGAGAATATGTTTCGGAAGATAACGTTCGGCACTTGGCAGTTGTACCTGCGCTACTTCCGCTTCAACGTCTCGACCTAAGCTTTTGAGCAATGAGTACCAAGCCCTTCTTTCCATCCATTTTAACAAAGGGTTATCGAAGAAGACAATTGCCGGGTTTCGATGCGCAGTTGCATCGTAATCGAAGCGGAAAGGGAAGGCGCTGTCAAATTCAGAAAGACGACGCTGAAGTTCTTTGCGCATCGCTTCGCGATCAGTAGAATTTCCAGTCGTCAGCAGCAAATACTCGTCAACTAAGCATTGAAGATACCCCGAATTATCTTGCCGCGTGTCGCGATGTAACCGGGCTAGGTCCTGTATCACCTTAAGGCTTTTGCCAGAATCGTGAGAGCTTTGGTATTTTTTCTCAAGCACAGACTTCTCCAACTTAAAATCCCCGAGCTCTTTAGCGCTTGCAGAAACAATCTCAAGACTCTCGTAAGGTGCAAGATTACCGTGTGCCTTTTTCAGTTCTATTCGCTCAGAGGTTGATGGACTATTCTGTTGGAGAAATTGCACTCTGCTCAAGACACCCTGGGACCATATCTCCGGAATCGGTCTTGGCTGATTGACCGGCAATTGAAGCTGACTGTGTGCCCGTAATCCCCGAGTGCATTCAGACAATACCCAGTTCAAATATGGGCGGCTGTTGATCAAGTGCGGGTGTGCTGAGACTATGGTCGACGCTAGGGAGTGCAACCTTTTATAGAATTGCTTATGGGCCATACGGACGGCCTCGAGGGAAGAATCAGGGGCCAAAAAGCTCGCAAGCAGAGATGCATTTGCAAATTCTGTCAAGAGAAGCTGTTCATCCGTCGAGACCTCTTCAGACAGATGAAAGAGCTCCCCGGCTTTGGATATGTCATCGAGCTGGGCAAATTCTTCGAAACCACCATTGACCATGTAATGCCCGTCACTACCCCCAAGAAAAGGCAAAGCAGCTCGTAAGATCCGGTGTGACTCCCATAGAAAGCCTTGAGTGACCAGGAGATGATACCAGCCACCGATTCGAGGATAGTTCTGCCGAGTAACCTTGCCTCTGGATTGAGCGTTATCACCAGCAGATCCTTGTTGGAGACGAGCTGCCCACTGAGAGGTGTCAAAGGTTGACTTAGGTTCATTATAGCGCAGATTGTGGATATTCGTATGGTTATCCTTCCATTTTACTCTACCGCCGATGACTGACCAATGCAAGAGAGTCTGAAAAGGTTCCATCTCCAGGAAGTTTGAATGTGCGGCTGCATACGCGATGATGCGTACACAGGCCTCCATTAACTGGATCTAAACAGGGTTAGCCATGCTCAATGGCCAGGCTTCGACACCATACCTTTAGCCCAGATACGGGTGTAGATCCTGATAAAGTTCTACGGGGCTTGCCCGTGAGATATTCCAACGCCTCTGCCGTCATCTCCAACGCCGGTATCAATGCT